>CM034361.1:123789338-123967461 GCA_019925275.1 Mytilus edulis | reverse complement strand
CTCAACCAAAACTAAATTTATTTGAAAGTCTTTATTGCGTTTTTTAAATACACCTTTTGGTTGTTCATCATTTTCATCAAAATTTTCCCCAAAGAAGTAAAGCTTGCAGCATTAATCAGCACTATACATTTTAAACATTTAAGAACTAAGATCAACGTTGATCTTCTCTCTTACAGTTAAACAGTTTCTACCTCATTTAAACTTGAGGAATTACTTGTATTGGCATATTTTTCATTTTTCACAGAATGACACACGTTTATAAGTTATTGCTTATTGTCTGCCTTGTCTTTTTAAAATTTTGTATAAAATTTAATAAATCTTATAATTTGTTTGTAATCCTGGTAACTATTTGTCAAAAAAGTAATTGAAACTATGTCTCTTACATAAACTACTTTTGAGAGATAAACTGCAGTAACCTATTACTAATATTTCATATTTGTCTTTTATCAAAAAGGAATGTATTGATATATTTTACCATTGTATGTCTAATTTAGAATGTTTAAGTATTGATATTTATCAACATCAGGGTAGCAGATGTCATTACATTGATTTGTGAATTAATGGATGCAACATACTCTCCGTAAAGGTAAGCTTTGACGAATTAATTTCAAAGTTTTCATTTTTATTATGCCCTATTTATTGGCATTATGTTTTCTGGTCTGTGGGTCCGTTCGTTCGTCCGTCTGTCCCGTTTCAGGTTAAAGTTTTGGTTAAAGTGTTTGGTCAAGGTAGTTTTTGATTAATTTGAAGTCCGATCAACTTCAAACTTCGTAAACATGTTCCCTATGAAATGATCTTTCTAATTTTAATGTCAGATTACAGATTTGATACCATTTTCCCGGTCCACTGAACATAGAAAATGTTAGTGCGGATGGGGCATCCGTGTGCTTGGCATGCTTGGGACACATTCTTGTTTTTTTCTAAATGTAAGTGGTGTGGATGCAAATTGCTGGCGATTGTATTTGTATTTGAATTCCCAAACCATGAAATAGACTTATATCAAAACTTAAAAGGAACCTTATAAGGTTATGCACCTCGTCTTTTATTTCTTTGGAGTAGCTTGTTAATATGATCATGGACAAATAGACGTTGTTCAAATTTACATAAAATATACAAATGAAGGTAAACAAATGAAATTATGAGAAGGGTGACTAGGAGCTTTGACAGAGTTGGCGTTAATGTATTGAGATATTTGAATTCCATGCGATGGGACAGATAGTATGTTATAGCTGTTGTCTGCTGGAAAGTTACAAAATCATTGAATCTATTCTATTGTTTAGTTTAAAATCGCCCAAGTAGTCCGTATCAGTGAAGAAATCTAGGTATGACTCTGACCTTCAAGTGTAGGAAGTATTCTTTATCTGAAATCTACGGGGATAAATGAGATCCTAGCACTGTCTGAAATATGGGTAATCGAATGACAGGGTCATCATCAAGTTATCTGAAAGTGAAATTAAAGAACTTTGCAAAACGTTTTTTTATTTGTCTTTTAGAAGGTTCTGTATGAATTATATTTCATAAGACAGTGATTGAAAAAAATTGTTATGATATTGTTCTCAACTGCATTCCTTCACCTCCTGTTGGTAGGCTCTGGAATTTGATATTTTAGGCTAATAACTCTAACATAACGATAAAACCAAGTTATAGAACAGTTTGTATTTTAAACCTTGGTACAGTCTCCAATATCCTATTGTAGTTGAAAATCTTGGATGCATTTGGCTTTTCGTTTGAAAAAGAGTTTGAAAGTTTTATTTTTACCATAAACGTATGATACAGACATTTTTGTACATACATATGTGCTATTGGTAGCCTTTGGCTGTTGTGTGCTCTTTGGTCGGGTTGTTGTCTATTTGACATATTCCCCATTTTTGTATCGGCTTGACGGAGTCAAAAGGCGAGACATAGGTATGCTGTTTCCAGTGTCGGCGGCGGCGACGGCGGCGTCAACAATGTATTAGTTTGTGATTAGGTCCAGTTTATGGTGAACCACAATTAGTAGGTCAATCATATTTGGTATGCAGTTGTGTAAGCATCAGCATATCTCATTTCCATGGAGATAATTTGGCTCCGCCCCCTCAGTCATGGTCTATTGACTTCGAAACTTTTGCTTATTTTACATGTATTTGTTTGTGATTAGGTCAGTTTATGGGGAACCACAAGTGGTAGGTCAATGATATTTGGTATGTAGTAGCGTAAGCATCAGCATATCTCATTTCCATGAGATAATTTGGCTCCGCCCCCTTAGTCATGGTCTATTGACTTTGAAACTTTTATCATGTATTTGTTTGTTATTTGGTCCATTCAAGGGGAACCATTAGTGGTAGGCCAATGTTAATTGGTATTCAGTTGTATAATCATTGGCACATCTCATTTCCATTGAAAATATTTGGCCTCACCCCTCAGTCACAGTCTAATGACTTTAAAACTGATCTTAGTTTACATTTTTAAGTTTGTGATTAGATCAGTTTAAGATGAACTGCTAATGTTCAGTCAATGATATTTGGTATGAAAATTTATTGGCATTTGCAAGTATCGTTTCCATGGAGATTATATTGCCCCACACCCTCTTATTGACTTTGAAACTTTTCTATAGTTTACTAGTTAATGTCCGTATTTAGATTTGGGAAAGACTTCTAATAGGTCCATGGTCGTGATGGTACTCGGTATGCAGTTGTATAAGTATTATCACATCTCATTTACATGGCAATTGTTTAGCCATGTAACTCAGTCATGGTTCATTGACTTTGAATATTTTCATAACTTGTGTTAGATGTTTAAGTATGGCTATTTCGATTTCAACATTTGCAAAATCAAAGTTACAAAAAGGTGAGACATATCTCTGTGATAACAGTTTATCATTCTTAATTTTATATGTGCATATTATAGTATTAGTCATGTATTGTTTCACATAAACCATGGCCATCATGGATATAAGTTTCTTGCCATAGGAAGGATTAAGAAACTGATATCGAAATGCTTGATTGACAATGTGTACAACAAACAATCTGCATTCACATAGAAAACAAATTTGCTCCTCTTCTTGACGATTGTTCCTTTATTTATATGTGGCTGACTACATGTAGAATCTTCTAAAGAAGAACAAAAAGTCCTGACTTTTTAATTGCATGTTCCGCTACATTTAAAACTAAAAAGTTGGATAACTATCTGTAATCCGAATTGCTCAGTTTAATTTTTACTTGGAGTTCGAATAGTTCGAATGTCCCGTTGATATCTTACACCTCTCTTATGCAGTTATGTTGGTTGACTTTTCAGTTTGTTTCCAATTTATGAGTTTGAATATCTCTTTGCCTGTCTTTTGCAAAAGGTAAAAGAAGTATAAAGATAGTTTCAACCATTTATATAAAAAGATTTTGTAACACCCTTGATTTTTTTTCTGTCATATTTAACTGATTATCGTGACATTTATTGTGTCGAATAGAGATCAAACAGTTCTTATCTGTTGACATCACTTCACTTGGGACAAGAACATATTGAATAGTGTACTTGGGGAAATACTTAATCTGTGTGTGCAGAACGTAAGATAAATATTTCGGTACAGAGGTGATGATTGGGTAACCAAGGTGGATTCATACTTTGTTAGATCTTTTGGGAAATATATATCGAAAAATCATCTTAAAGGGGCACTAGCTGTCAACTTCATGGTCACCGATTTGACTCAAATTCTCATATTTGATTTATAACAATGTAAAACATTTATCCAAACTATCAAAAGTCTAAAATAAACAGTTTAAAGAGCATGGGGTAGATAATACATAGGTTCGTTTCGTGTGTATTTTAGTCCAGACGCCATCTAATTAACTACCGATTTGACCAGATAAGCGATGTAAACATAAATAAAGATATGAATAGATTAAACCAACACGTGCAATTGGATTTTTATATGTCTGTTTGATTTTATTCTATAGATTAAAAATAGATGTTTCTCATTGTTTTTAACCGCATAAGAATGATTTTATGTGCATCGAATTAGTAATCAAAGGATTTACCTTAGTTCAACTTTCATTGTTGACATTCTTTTTCTTTAAATAACCAGTACACGTACAATTATGTGTTGTCAATTTCTAGCTAGGGGTTAAATTGAAGTTCACATGAATACGGATTTAAAGAGGTCGACTCATTCACTTTCAAGTAAATAACTAATTATCAATGTTTCTTAGCGTAATTTGACAAAATTGAACCTTTTTGGCTGCAAAAAACGAATTATTATTTCACTATTTCACTTTCATTATTAATTGAACAGAAAAAAAATCAAACTTTAGATTTTTTATATATCTCGTAGCTAGTACCCCTTTAATAACTGCGAGTAACTTAAATCAAAATATATATGATCAACAGAAATAAAAACAGTATCAATTTACTTTCGTTCAACGTTGACACATAGAATGATTAAGGTCGATGGGTAACCATGTTAATGTTACAATGATAATCAAAGTAAATTATGAATAAGATATATGAAATTAAAAAGATGTTGTATGATAAACAATTTGAAGAGAAAGAAGAAGGCTAAACATGAATAATATTTTCAAAAGCCTTAGGCTGAGATACACGGACCTGAATATATATTAATTTATGATTTTATTCCTTTACGCCATACTTCAAGCACTTACTAGTTGACTGTGTTGTCGGCTGGAAATAACACACAAACTGTTTTCGGAGTACCTGAAGTTTATTTTATATTCAAACAATGGACGTTTAATTGTTTTACATTTGTTATATTAGAGCATTTTGCAGCTGACTATGCGGTATGAGTTTTACCTATTGTTTTATGCAGTACGATGACCTATATCGTTGTTGATTTCTGTGTTATTTAACTTCATTGGACGTGATTATCAACTTATAGATTTACATTATTGAAATATTATTCTGCTCGATTTAGGGGAATCATATCTGGATCACTTAACGTACAATTTCTTAAGTCCTTGTTTATATTTTTTTATGATTATTAAGAAAACAATAAACTGTTGATACCAACAAACAAACCTTGATCACGAGAAAATATATATTTCGGTTGTTATATGACATCTATTATTTGAAATCAGATACTGACCCTCAAGGTAGAGGTGCAGGTAACTTTGTGTGCAGAACAATATACATTGTATGTACATTTGATATGGGAAACTTATGATTAATGGGTATGAACTTAATGGGTTTGACATATTTCGAGAGTTTGCTACTTTGATAAGAAAAGAAAAGGCTACTTAAAGTAAGGAGTGCCTGGGTAGGGAACAAACTGTCCGAGATAATTCAATGTCATTTGATTGCAAAAGGAAGAGATAATCGGATTTTAATCTTGTCATGAGAATTATGTTATTTATTATTCATACACACATGTACAGATTTTCATTTGTGTTTATTTTGTTGAATGTTTTGGTTAACAACGAGCTTATCAAACACTGTAGTTCTTTATAATGAAAAAAGATGAAATATGCCGCTAAATTTAGAAGTATAGATAATGTTATTGTCCATTGAATGTTGTTTTTCGATAACGGTGATGTTTATAGAAAATTTCACTCAACTTATCTTTTAGGCAAAAATAGCAGTGGCTAATTTACCGGCTCCGGCAAAATAGGTTCCTTGGCGCTACTTTACCGGCTCCGGCAAAATAGCGATTTGTATATAGTTTTGCTATTTTGACAGTCGTGATTAAGATTGAAATAGAAGTTTAGAAAATAATAATAGAAGAAATATAAAAACATACATTTTAATGTGAAATCTCTATACAGATAAAGGCAACAGTAGTATATACTTTTCGAGATCCATAAATCGATAAGGAAAAACAAATCCGGATTACATACTAAAACTGAGGGAAACGTATCAAATATAAGTGAACAACGACACAACATAAACGAACTATAATATAACAATAGCCATTTTCCTGACTTGGTACAGAGCATTTTAAGAAAAAAAAATGGTGGGTTGAACCTGGTTTTGTGGCATGCCAAACCTCCCGCTTCAATGGCAATGTTAATTATAACATTAAAATGACAACATGACATGACAGGACTACAATAAATTAAAGGAAAAAATATACGACAGAGAAACAAACGAATAATAGCCAACAAAAGGTACCAGGTTAAAATAAATTATACGCCAGACGTGCGTTATGTCCACAAAAGACTAACCAGTGGTACTCAGATGAAGTTTGAAAGCCAAAAAAAGTACAAAATTCAAGATCACTGAGGACCAGAAGTTCCAAAACAATGTGACCAATACGGCCAGGGTTATCTGCCTGGGACAAGAAAATTCTTATTATTAAGAATTATTCATAATTTTGCAAACAGTAAATTTTATAAATTGACTATATAATAGATAAATACACATGGAAAAAAGTATTGCAACACCTTAATTTTTAAAAAATTGAAAAGTCAGCCTCTGATTTTGGATTATATATGATAAAATATTTGTAAAAAATATTGAAACATAGTTAATGATAACATTGGCATTAAAACGAACAAAAAATGTATGAAAAAAAAAGATTTTATCTAACCACATTTTTGATAACAAAATGAAGTGTTTTTTGTACAAAAAAAGCATTTTACAACTTTTACTGAAGTCGAATTTTACAATGTCAGACATTTCAAAAAAAACTTAAGATGATTGTTCACATCATGGTTGATTGTTATACGCCAAAGAATAAGTACTCTGTGCGCAGCCTCCATTCTAATAGATAACCGTCTCCTAACGTCTTCTGATTCATGCTATAAGTCGACTAATTTGTTGCTAAGGTAGCATCAACCATTCCTGATGAAGGTCATTGTTTATTTCATTACGTGTTTGAACTGGGTGTCCTTTCACGCACTTCACGCCTAAAAGTGTCCCATATATGTTCGATATGGTTCAAATCTGGTCTACAATCGGGCCAAGGAAGATCAACCGAATTCCATTGGAACAATGTATCTTCCTCTACGATGTTAATTTCCAACTTTGGCGAGCTCTGCACTACATTGGATACGGGCAACTGTTTGTCTGTTCGTAAGCAAAGGTCCCCGAAATGGTCTTATCGTACAATAACCAGTAGCGATGAGTCAATATCGAACACTTCTTGTTTAAAGGCTCCTGATGGCCACTTCTCTTTTTTTAGGATTGTATTGTTTGCAATGGGTTTCCTTCTGACCAACCTTCATTATGCTTGATTTTCCCTAGCAGATGTTATAGGGGGTCTTCTTGATATCGGAAGGTCTTTAACATCGTTTGTTGTCTGATTTTTATTCCCAAAACGACTTATAGTGGAATGGCGGTGACCAACAATACGTTCAATTGTCACAGCGAAATATCTGCTTCTCTCATGCTGAAAATCTGCCATCTTGCTGCAGTTAAGAGTTGTGGATGTTATTTAAAGTGTTGAAAACAATGAGGATAAAAACATCTGTTTTATTGTATACGGGTACAGTAGCTGCATGTGCAGATAAGAACTTATCGAGTCGATATTTACTGATTTAACACAGGTGAGATTTAAATAATGTTTAACTAGTTCTATTTCAACAAATTATATCACAAAGAAATAAAGATTGTTTTTTCATTTTGAATTTCAATTTGGTGTTGCAATACTTTTTTCCATGTGTTTACATGATTAAACTGAAGTGGTGACTAGCTACACAATAAAAACGAATACATTACTAAAATGCAGACGTGTTAGTAAGTTCAGTGCAACGCCAAAAGTGACGTCACATTTGAATTTCTAAAACGAGTTCCGAATATTAAGAAAGAATTTGGATAAAATTCAAGATTATATTTTTATAACTTATTTAACATTTATTAATAACAGTGAAAATACAATACTAATTAATATCAAATTGTAGTAGTAATTAGAAAACTATGTCTTCCTTAAACATTTATACAAAACGTGCATATTAAGATTGACATTCTTTACATAAATAAGAAGTCTCTAAAAACATGTTTTTTTAATATTATTAAAAATTATCAAATTGAAATTGATAAAAGTACACTTTTTCTTTAATATGAAGTAAAGAAAGATAGCACAAATTTTAAAATTGATACTTAGTCTAGTCTAGGATTTTTTTTTTTGCTTAATAGGATGTCTAAAAAAACTTGAAATATTAAAATTAATACTAGTACTGTTTTCTTAAATAGGAAGTCAATTTTTCTTTAAAAAATATATAATACACATAAGCAAAGTATACGATCCCATATAAAAAGATCGACATTCTAGATCTGACTAAATTTTTTAATATGATATCCTATATCAGTTTTCAAACAAAAAGTAACACCTAACAACATCAAACTGCTTCACGAGAGTTCAAAACAGTGCCTTGCTTTTTGGTGAATTTCTTTTAAGTCTGGCACCAGAAAGGTGCTGCCACTGCAGACATGAACTAAACATAACACTTGTTTCTTTTTGCGTCTGCATTACGTTAGCAAAATTTGCAGATACGTGTTTATACATTTCAGTATTTCACATTCATAGAATAAATGCTGTCAATAGCTTGATTTCTATATGCATCGTGTGTACAATATTTTGTTTTATTGCACTATAGACTATAGATTATTATTAAAGTTTTGTCTGGTTTTCATGAACTCTATAGTCCTCGTTTCACGTTTCAAAATGCTAAAAAAACAAGCTGTAGCTCTTCATATTATCAGGCAAAAATCAAGTTTGTTTGAAAACAGATTTGTTATTTTCCATTTTTTTTCTCACTTTTCAACATGTAATTAAATGAGTGCAGTTCACCAAATTTAATGACTAGGAAGGCAAGGCGAACATAAAGGTTATTGACATCTAGCCACATATATCATTTGTTCATTAATTGATTTCTTAAAAAATACATTTCATATAGTTTATCAAAAATCTGAATTAAGACCGGTAAAATAGCACCTAAGAGGCTATTTTGCCGAAGCTGGCAAAATAGCCATTGCCTATCTTTTAATTTGCTTTTTTGATTTATTGTTTACTTCACGTCCAGTAGAAAAATATGTCATGCATGTTCAGGATGAGAGCAAATTAACAAATAATACCAATAAACGGGTTCTGCAATGCAGGCTGTGGAAATCTCCCTACACTAGGCCCCAAATTTAACATGCATATTCACATTCAAACGAGTGTACCGCATACGTAAGGAGTTTACTCCCGGAACAGGAAGAGTTGGGAAACTTAAACAGGATAATTTAAGAAATAATTGGTGCAAGCTATACTTTTTTGTAGTTTTAACATGGGTAGGCATTATATTCGTGATTATTTTTTGCCCGAGCGATAGTGAGGGCTAAACTAACATGAATATTATGAGTATCCATGTTTAAACTACAATGAAGTATAGCTTGCATCAATTATTTCGTTTTGATTAGGACAATTACGGTAATTTCTATGTCCGATGTGTATAGTAGAACGTTTGTGTAGGTTCTTCCATGAACCTACCTTTTTTTGTTAACAAGCAAACGTGTTGGCAACGTGAATTTACAGAGGAATGAGTTTTGAATAGCCAGCATGAACGGTTGTCGTATCTAGGTCAAATATGTCAATTTCGATAATAAATGAATTAGTAACAACATGTGCATTATTTAAGAGTTTGGGATGTGTTTTAATTAATGAAATATATAAAATGCATACCGATTTGATAAAATTCATTATTCTGCAGTAGCCAATATACGCATTTGCAAAGAAATTTTATTGGATTTAGAGCATGGATTTATTCACAAAGCGAAAGAAGCACGTCATATTAGAATCTACATTATTCAACAAGAAGATCTTAAAAGTTAATTGATACTGTATATATTTTTATATCCCTATTTTAACAGCAATGGTACCATGTGTACTGTACTACATGTCATATGTCATTTCGACAATTAATGACTCCTCAGTATTGCTCGAAGCTAACATGTTTGAAAATGCCGATGATTAGACATGTTAGATGAGAAATTGTCAATAACATTAAAATAGTTTATAAAAAAAATTACAGTAGATGTTAGAGTTGATTATATTTAAATCCTTGAGTATTATATATGAAACCTTTTTAACACTTTTACATTACCTTTTGTTTCATATTTGTTTTCAAACAAAGTATATGTTATTTCAGAAATAATACGAATGTAAATATTTCAGAATGATGGTTGATCAAAATATGGTTAGCTTGATAAGTGAATTAGAACGTCGATATTTAGAATGCAGCATATGTACAGAAGTGTTTGATGAAGACGAACGTACACCAAGACTACTTCCGTGTCATCATTCATTTTGCTCAGAATGTTTACAAAGACTCGGTAGCAGAAAGAACACACTTAAATGTCCGTCTTGTAACGCTGTGCATAAGATGGAGAGTCCCTCAGATGTTCCAAAGGATAACACAAGGAGGGATTTAAAGTCATTTTTGCAGACTCACTCATACTATAATGCCTTCAAACAATGCTGCGAATGTGGTCGTACTGTGGATGTTATTTATAAATGTCAACAGTGTAAAATGGAGTTTTGTGAAATGTGTCGACAACAACACATAACAAAAAACAAATCGCACAGTTTAGTTCCTAGCAATTCTGAGACATTCGTAGAGGAAGAAGACAATCTTGATATTTGTCAGATTCCTAATCACGAGCGGGCAAAATTGAAATATTTCTGCAATTCTGAAAATTGTCAAAGCGCTCTGTGTCCTTCGTGTGCACTCGAGGATCATAGAGAAATCAGTAAACATGCACTGGAAGACATTGATGAAGTTTTCAAAAAGAGAAAAAAATATTTGGGTATTGACGTTGAATCCCTCCAAACGCAAATATTACGTGTCAAATCTATACTACAAAATGTCCAAAAGACAATTTGTACTCTACAAGAGGAAAGGGATAACTTTCACAGAAACGTGTACCCCTTATATGATAGAAATATTAAAAGTCTTCTTCATAAATATGATATTGCTTTCCAAAGAATAGAATCGAAACTAGTTACAAGAAAAGATTACTTAAGAAGATTTCTTAAAAATGCAAGAGCATGTTGTATTCTTTCTGAACAGTTAATTAACTGCAATAGTATGATCTCCTTCTTGAACGTCCATCCAACAGTGGATAGTCAATTAAAACTGTTCTTAAATACCCAAGGTGTCTCAACTGAGAGCGAAATTGATTTTGAGGAAAAAAATAACTTTGATGATAGTCTTCGATTGTTAATGAGAAGCATAGATTGTCTAGAAAACCATAAGGGAGATGAAGATGAGATACTGCTAGTGAATCAGATTATAGGTAGATATAAATATATATATTTGCTTTCATCTAATTTAAAAATGCACTGCAAGATAAGCAGTATCATGGAATCTGTATACAACTAGAAGGAACATTCTTTTTATGATCTCACATTAAAATATCCAGTTCAATCATTTATGTGTCAGATCAGGTGTGGTTTTAAATACGCTAACCTTTTCATCTGTTAGTCATGGTATTGTTTCCTTAATCAAGTTTTACTTTTCTATTTTCATAAACCTAATTTGAACATTTTTCATCATTCTCTTGCAACGTAGCACGAGATCAAAGCAGTCAGCCTCCAGCCTTCTATTGTCGACAATTTTCTTGTTCATGACTTTCTGTTTTAAATAAAGAGTTTAAGTTATAATTTTCAAGTTTGAGAGGTTTTCTTTCCTCCTTGGATTTATCGATGCTGTAAAAAAATAATTGTTTACCAGATGCAAAACTTCATTTTCAATATATCAAAAGATGATTGATCATTGCATAACAACAAAACAAAGATCTGTCATATCACCTGGCAGATGATATTCAAAAGCTGCATCCGTAATGCATGATTTAATCATAAGTATATAATCTGTATTTCTAAATAACTGAGAGTTAAATGTCCACTCCATTTGCACCCGTTTCTGTAATTAATGTGAGGAGGTGGAAAAAAATGCTGAGTAATAATGAACATCTCTTTAATCTCTTTATAATGTTTGTATTTTATTTTTTGAAAAAAATGTTTTCTGAAATAAAAAAAAATTAATCAAGACAACTTTGCACCTAAATCTATCACGTAAACCTTTTGAATTTGAGAGTTTGTGACAATGCCTACCCATTTCACTTAGTGTATATAACGTGTTATTTGGTATTGATTCCATTTTTGTAATATTTGCAGGGAACCACCAAGACATTAATTTGAGAAATACGATAAACGCATTTGGAAAAAACATGAAAAATATCTTCCTACCTGTAGCAACTACTACTAGCTATTTCATCCGAAAAATGATACGGATTGTATTACTTCTATCTATTAAAATCATCATAGATATTGCAGATATACCCGGCCAGCTTATTATCAATATTTATCGCGGGTATCTTAACAATTTTATTCTGAACCGAGTGCAGCCAATCGACGGGTATATTGGACAAGCGAATCAAGTTGTTGTTAGACAGTTGCGCAATAAAAAATTGAGGCGCTATCAACGCGCTAATAATCGACGACAGCAAGAAAGGGAATTTCATAGAAGAGAACATATTCCAGTACACGACAAGGAGGTATGGGACATTATGTTGCAGCTATTTTTTTTAATCCTATTTGTATCATACTCATACACTTTATATATGGGAAAATGCTAAACGTAAGTATAGATATTATACATGTAGGACTCTAAAGTGCAATGGTACGCTAAAGTGCGATGTTCACGCTTAAGTGCGATGGTCTACACTAAAGTACGATGGTGTCTCACGCTAAAAAGCGATGGTTGTTTGTATGCAAAAGTACGATGGTATAGCAAGTTAAAGTGCGATGGCTGTTTGTTTGCTCAAGGTGGTACCCAACACTTTCACTAAAATTAATTTGGCTTGTTTAATTTTCATAAAATTTTGTCAAAGTATTGACCTTTAACAAAATTATAAAACATTCAAAAATTTGAACCAATCGTTTTGTCAGAAAAATTACACTGGTTATATAGCAGTTTGAAAACACCAATTTTGATCATTGAGAAGCTTAATATTTCTTTTACAACACAATGTAATTAAAACGTTTAGCTGACTTTACAGAGTTATCTCCCTGTAGTGTTAGGTACCACCTTAAGTACGATGGTATAGCACGCTATAGTGCGATGGAACAATAGGGTAATGTTTAACATGTTTAAGGGCTAAAACATTAAAGTACATAGATGTTAAAACAAGTCTTTTTGCAAAAGCTAGTATGCTACGATAAAACATATAATGTGCTTTATTATTTACCGGTATGCTTAATTGTTTCTAGATTTAGATGTTTGACCGCGTAATAATTACTGAAAAGGAAATACAGGTAGCACAAAACACTTTATTTCCTGTAAAATATTTTTTTTAACAATTAAGGCGTATTTGATATTTTTTTGGTGCAGCTTGTCGTTCACACATTTTATTAATAATGTAAACACCTCCTCTTACAGTCGTCATTTTAAATTGCTATTACAAAATTCGGTCATTTGTCGGAACAAGTATAAACATTTGTACAAGCTTTTATTTAAGAGCGAGAAAAGGGCGTTGTTATAAATTCCTACAATTCACAAAATGTTTAACTCCGCCGCATTATGTATGTATGTGTCTATCCCAGGTCAGGAGCATGTAATTCAGTGGTTGTTGATTGTTTATGTGTTACATATTTGTTTTTTCGTTAATTTTTTTACATAAATAGGACCGTTAGTTTTCTCGTTTGAATTGTTTTACATTGTCAATTCATGGCCTTTAATAGCTGACTATGCGGTATGGACTTTGCTCATTGTTATAGGCCGTACGGTGACCTATAGTTGTTAATTTCTGTGCCATTTTGGTCTCTTGTGGACAGTTGTCTCATATGCAATCATACCACATCTGGGTTTTTTTTTATACAAACTGATGTTTCAGTCCACAATTTATAATTTACGCTTGAAAACATGTACCTTTATTTTACCGACGTTTCATTTCAATAAAAGCGACAATATATCTTTACAGGGACCGCAAAGTAAACTGCAACACAAACAATGATTTTAATGTATTCGTTCGCTTCCAAAAAAGCAGGATATAGGATATCTATGCGAATGCGATTGTGTATCTAAATATTAAAATTGTCGACTGCAGAATACAAGTTCTTTTTTTCCAGGATGAAAAAAACCCAACACCTTTGTTTCAGAGGAAAAAGCACGGTTAGGTTTAAATTAATTAAGTCAATGACATTTGGTTTAAAAGATTCTAATAAGATATCTGTAATTAATCTTCCGGTGTGTTCATTTTAATTTGTCAATATAAACGACTGTCAATTAACGTCATCGCGAGTAGAAAGGTCGTCATGTCGATAGGCGTTAAAAGTATAGCAATTTTGTCATAGTTTGGTTAAGTTAGACATGGTTGTTGAGAGTTTTCATTGATAATCAATGACACAATATAAACATTCGAATTTTTCGCTAAAGGAATCTCTGAATATAAATTCAAGATCTTTCTGTATTATGTTAGTACATTAAAGTATTTATCATATAGTTATTATTTGACACAGAATAAAGCTTGGGTATGTCAAATGTTGTTTTTCTTCTAATGCATAAAGTACAGTTATTTTGTTACTGTCTGTTAGATCCAATATTTCGTTATGGTATAAATCTGTATAAATCTGCAATCAATTAGTCCTACATTTGCACACAATTTTAAGAGTACAGAAAATTCAGTGACATGGTTTGGTTCACTAGTGTCATGGTTAAGTTCATGTTCGTTATGGTTCAGTTATGTGATTCCTGTCGTGCATGATGGAAGTGTAACGATCAAAATTAACAGACATCATGTACAACTATTAAAATACTGTTTAACAACATTTTTGTTGATAATTTTTTCGTGTTTAACCCTTCATTCTATATTGAGTCCATTTAGTGTCGTTATTTTCTAATGTTATTGTTTTGTACCCAGACGAGGAGATCTGAGTTTTTTTTAAATGTTAAAGATGATCCTTTACTCGCAAGACTACACATATTAGAAAATATAGTAAAACTAAGATTTATCATTATAATTATAGAACAAGCACATATAAAGAGACCACTAGAGTAGTATATAATAAATGAATTTCAAAAAAGCATGTTTTTATACACTATGACATAAGAAAGCACATAGAAATACACAATATGTACATACAGTATGATTTCCAATTGAGGCAACTACCCACCATAGGACAAATTCCGAAAATGTTAGGTCATCGTATGGCCGTCAACAATTAAAAAAAATCGTACCTTTTAGTGAGTAATCAAAGGCTCCGACAAAATTAAAGATACAACAATTGAAATAAGAAAACTTACAGCCTGACTTGTGTCCAAAACAAAACCAAAAAATAAATATAATACATAGGAAACAAGAATGTGTCCAAAGTACACGGATGCCCCACTCGCACTATCATTTTCTTTGTTAAGTTGACCGTGAAATTTGGGTAAACACTCTAATTTGGCATTGAAATAAGAAAGATCATTTCATAGGGAACAGGTATACTAAGTTTGAAGTTGATTGGACCTCAACTTCATCAAAAGTACCTTGACCAAAAACAATAACCTGAAGCGGGACAGACGGACCAACGGACGAACAAACAGACGAACGAACAGACGGAAGCACATACCAGAAAACATAATGCCCCTCTACTATCGTAGTTGGGGTATAAAACAACAGCCAGTGCATCACAGACTGTAGACCATGTAATAATGTACATTTTGTCATATTAAATACTTAACCGACAGAGCTTTTTTTATATCGGAACTTTATGGCATACAACACATGTACAAGAAAAATTAATTTAACGAGTTAAAAAAACATAATCACTTTTATTCGTTCGTTTAAATAGACATTATCAATGATTATGGACCTTTTTCTAATTCGAACTTGTTATCGTAAACACTTTGAAATCAATTTTCATATTAATTTCACCTACAGTTTACTACATGAATAAGTTTAAACTGATATTTGAAGACATTGTGGTGTCCTCTCGATATGGTTTGTTGAATTTTATAGTTGAGTTATTGTATCATGGACCGTATCATTTCTAGGTAGGTGGACTCTACCGGAGATGATTATCGTGAGAAATAACACTAATGTCTACTTAGAGTTGCAAAACGTAACAGTTAAACTTCCGTCACACCTTAACGGATAGCTCGAACGGATGCCGAATGGATAACTTTTTTTCAATCCGTTTAGGCCCGTTAGACGTCAGTCCATATCTGGTTTATGTCCGCTTAGCGTCCGTAGGCGTCCGTTTTGTACTGTACTCGTCCTTTTCGTTTCCATTTTCTATTCGTTATTTGTCCGCTGTAGATTCGTTGGAGATCCAGTAGAAAAATTCACCAACGCATTTCTTCCGGACTTATAACGGATAAAACGGATGGGAAACGGACATGAACGGAATACCTACCAAAAGCAAAACGGATAAATGCCAATTGAAAATTTCGCATCACTCAGAAATGACAATTATTGAAAGGTCAGATTTCTTGAGTGTCATGAATGTCTATTACTCATGCTTGGATCTTGAAGTAAGAGCATGTCTTCACTATCGAGCATCTCTTATTCAGGTCCGACTGAACTTAAATGTTTCAAATATAAACCTACTAGTTGTCGAAAGGACAAGAATGATAAGACGAAGGAGGTGGGCAACATCATTGCTTAGTCATGAAAGTTATGTATTATAATCATCGCTCAGTTTAATTTTCCGGTTATCTTGTTCATCCTTTTATCTGGAACGCTTTCGTTAGGTGTCCGTGTTATACGGTACTCGTCCGTTGGATGTACATTTGACGTCCGTTCTGTCCGTTAAGTTTCCGTTTCTCGTACGTTGCATATCATGTAAGTGTCCTTTAGGCATTCGTCACCCGTCCGTTTTATTTGGTCAGTATACCATCGGACAACCAATTGATACAAATTTTGTTAACGGAAATCTTTTTTTATCAGTTCGGCGTCCGTTAGAGCTATCTGGTAGGTGTGACCGAAGCTTTAGATAGTAAAATAATAATCTTTCGGTACTCATTTTCGAATCAGTCCAAAATGTCGCTTATACCAACCCATGATTAAACTTTCATAAAATTTGGGTATGAATTTACATACGAGAGCGCCTAAAATGCAGTTCTCCATATCATTATATTTCTAAGGAACACCACTCTTTGAAAATTAATTGATTGGCACTAATTTTGAATTCGTCCAAGGCATTTCTAATATAAACTTATGATGTATGTTCCATAAAATTCTGGCAAGAATTGTACATTTAAGAGTGCTAACAATGCAATTTTGAAAAAAAACAACTGTTCCTGAAAAAAACGACAAAAACATATTAATTGTAAACGTGAGACCGAACGGATGAACGCACAGACGGACGGACGAAAATACAAACGCCAAATATTTTTATTGACCCTGAAATGCATTACGTGGGGTAAAAAAAAATATAAATTTACGATTTGGCCGGCCATTTTGCCGCTTACTTCCACCGAATTTGGTCAAAAGACTTTTTCCCTCCTTAGTCAATTAGTAAAACGTGTTACTTGAATTTTTCACAATCGCATTCATACAAACTATCAATATTAAGGTGCCACAAAGATGTATTAATTTTGATCTAAACCATGACAAATGTAATCAAAACCACGACGAATTTTTGGACTCTAATAATAATAACTGTCCACGTAAATCGACATTTTACTGCTATTGCTTGACGCAAGAATAAACGATTATTCCAGCTTACTATATACAAAATTTAGTCCTGGTATCTATGATGAGTTTATATATATGTAGGACTCTACAGTGCGATGGTACTCTAAAGTGCGATGGTCACGCTAAAGTGCGATGGTCACGCTAAAGTGCGATGGTCTACGCTAAAGTACGATGGTGTCTCACGCTAAAGTGCGTTGGTTGTTTGTTCGCTAAAGTACGATGGTGTATCACGCTAAAGTGCGATGGTCCAAAGGGTAAGATTCGAAGGGTTAAAACATCGAGGTTAAAAAAGTTTGGCAAAAGCTAGTATGCTAAGGTATAACATATGTGATAGGCTTCATAATTTTCCGGTAGGCTTAAGTGATTGTTTCTAAATAAACAAGTTCGACCAAGTAATAATTGCTATAAAGGTACTAATTTATGTGTCGCAAAATATTAAATTTCATGTAAAATAAATTTTTAACAATTTGGAGCGTATTCATGGTATTGAATATTTAGATAATTGGTATATATTGTCGTTCACATCAATGTTACATCCTTCCTTACAGTCGCCATTAAAAAATTATAAATACAAAATTCGTTCATTGTCGGAATATGCAACATTTATTCTTTTATTTAAGCTTTTAATCATGTCAAATGCGAGAGAAAGGCAATGTTCGCCTAGCTTTCTCCTTTTTCTTAGCGAGAACAAATACATGTTTTATTTTCCTACAATGTACAGTAGACCCTACAAACAAATGTTTAAGCAGAAAATTTATAATTCACACATGAAAACATGTATATCTATTTTACCGTCGGACGTATCTTTTATTAAAATCGACAGCATTTTAACGAGGATCAAAAAGTAAACTGCCACATAAACAATGCTTCAAATGTATCCGTTTGCTTCTAATAGAAGCAGGATAAGTATGCGTATACTGTTTTGTATGTATTTAGTAAATTTGTTCACTACAGAATACAAGTCCTTCCAGCACTCGAAAAAAATAAACATTACGCTACAGCCGACAAAGAACGGTTAAGTTTAAATCAATTACTAGTATTAAGGTCATGGACATTTATTGTAAAAAATGTTAATAAAATATTCTGAATCTATCTTCCGGCATGTTCATTTTTGGTTTGTATAAACGACTGATAATGTCATAATCAAACTACGTTTCTTACGTCTATACTTTCGCGGACCATCGCACTTTAGCGTGTGGATGCATCGCATTTTAGCGTATACCATCGCACTTTAGCGTGACCATCGCACTTTAGCGTCCCCATCGCACTTTAGAGTCCTAAATATATATAGTATTTTACTCGCATGGTGTATTAACCTTTAGAACTGTACTGCTAAAATGCTGCCATTTTACTGTTCTTGTATCTTAAATAACGCTTCAAATCTACACTTTTACATTTTTATTGGGCTACACGTGCAGTGCTTTCTATGAGTTAATGCACATGCAACGACTTGGCAGACGTTTCAAACCCGTACCCCACGCGATTATAACCAACCCGAACACAATGTTCTGATTTCTTAAGCCAGTATTTACAAGATAAGTTTGATACCAATACTATCCACATTGAAATAAAGAGATGATATCCAAAGAAACAATAAATCATCAGAGAAAAATGATGAAGATAAAAACAATCAAAGGTCAACTAACGACCTTTAACAATGAGAAAAACCCATATCGTACAGTAGGCTATACAAGTCACCGGTAACAAACAATTAAATTCAGCATTTCAGCATTTCAGGTGAGAAAACGTATGGCCGGACCAAAAACGTTTATGACAGCCATGAACCAACTAGAACCAATGAAATGCATGCTTCTAATTTGGGGAAGGTATATACATATATTTAATGTGGGAGTATAAATCGTGTGTGTGAGCGCTCCATGCTCTTATAATAGAACAGTGGTGTAAAATCACATAGAAGAAAAATAAACTGCAAATTGCTTAACTCAGGAAATCGGAAGACCATCGTATTGTTGTTCCTGTTTTTGACTTGTTAATTGTGTTTGTAGACATCTGATTTGTTTGTGTGTGATTACGATTTCTTTTAAATATAACACTATCGAAAGTGTAGCTTCCAACCTTTTGAAAATAATCACATATACGTACAAGTTTAGTAACAGTTAACAAATAATATTAAAAAGAAAGAAAAAAACAACACCAAGGAAATAATTACAATAATTTCGTTAAATCGATTCACTTACAAAAAGCAAATTAAATCTATTATTGAAATTTTATCATTAGTTATGCAAATGATTAGTGTATAATCGATATCTTAAATCATTTCAATTTTCATATCCGTCACAGGATGTACATGTTATACATGTCTATTATATCATTATATCATTATAATGTATTTACCAGGTAATCTACTTTTAACAATCAATTGCATATGAAAATTTAGTACAAACGAAAGTAGATTTTAGGGAAATCCCCGTCACCAGGTCTGTGTTAATAAAAGTTAGAATTTACAACCAAAATGGCAGGTAATACCTTTTCGTTACTTATATCTATTAGTTTCTGTTTCATACACGATTCCTTAACAACAAACTTTAATATACTTGATTTTTTTAAAATAAAACATATGTAACAGCTGCATCAACCTTTTAGAAATCAAGAAATATCCTACGTTGAAGAACAGGTTAAAAATCCTTTTAAGGTAGCACTACAGTCAGAATTTTCTGACTCCAACCTACACTCTTTAAAGATTAATTTTTGTACATAAATTAAGATGTTAGTTTTCTCATATGAATTGTTTTACATTGTCATTTCGGGGCCTTTTGTAGCTGACTATCCGGTATTGGCTTTGCTTATTGTTGGTGGTCGAACGGCAACCTATATATGTTAATTTCTGTGTTATATTGGTCTCTTGTGGGAAGTTGTCACATTGATAATCATACCACATCTTCTTTTTGTTTATGTATTTAGACGTCCAATACTTGCGTTAAGTATAAACTATGTTGAAAGTACGGACGTCTTTAACATAGTTTATTGAGAAACTTGTTGATATAAGAGCAACGAAACAAAAGCCACTTCATTCAATCAAGTAACCGTTCCTCCTGAATATGAAATTCATTTACCTTAAACATATTAATCTGTTTTCAATCACCTACTGAACAATATTAAGTCCAGTAAAGTAAAAACAAAATTCGTTTCAATTATACAGTTTTTGGTGGGGTTCGTTTTGTTTAGTCTTTAGTTTTCTATGGTGAGTCTTCTGTACTATTATTTGCCTGTTTGTCTTTAGCCATGACGTTGTCCGTTTCTTCTCGATCTATGAGCCAAGTTTGACTGTCACTCTGGTTTCTTTTGTCGTACTCCATAATTATTAACTAAAGGGACGTATTATCTTTAATTCTAGTAATAAAAGAAATGATACGATTTTTATACGACCGCAAACATTGAAAAGTTTTTGGTCGTATATTGGTATCACGTTGGCGTCGTCGTCGTCGTCGTCGTCCGAAGACATTTGGTTTTCGCACTCTAACTTTAGTAAAAGTAAACAGAAATCTATGAAATTTAGACACAAGGTTTATGACTATAGAAGGAAGGTTGTGATTGATTTTGGGTGTTTTGGTTCCAACAGTTTAGGAATTAGGAGCCAAAAAGGGGCCAAAATATGCATTTTTTTTTTGGTTTTCGCACAATAACTTTAGTATAAGTTAACAGAAATCTATGAAATTATAACATAAGGTTTATGACCACAAAAAGAAGTTTGGGATTGATTTTGGGAGTTTAAGTCCCAACAGTTTAGGAATAAGGGGTCAAAAACAAGTCCCAAATAAGCACTATTATTCTTGGTTTTTACACAATAACTTTAGTATAAGTTAAAAGAAATCTATGAAATTTTAACACAAGGTTTATGACCACAAAAGGAAGGTTTGGATTGATTTTGGGAGTTTTGACCCCAACGATTTAGGGGCCAAAAGGGTCCAAAATTAAACTTTGTTTGATTTCATCAAAAATGATTTATTGTGGTGCTTTGATATGCCAAATCTAACCGTTTATTCAGATTCTTAATTTTTGGTCCTGTTTTCAAATTGGTCTACATTAAGGTCCAAAGGGTCCAAAATTAAACTTAGCTTAATTTTAACAACAATTGAATTCTTGGGGTTCTTTGATCTGCTGAATTTAAACATGTACTTAGATTTTTGATTATTGGCCCAGTTTTCAAGTTGGTCCAAATCGGGGTCCAAAATTATTATATTAAGTATTGTTCAATAGCAAGAAATTTTCAATTGCACAGCATTCAGCAATAGCAAGAAATCTTCAATTGCACAGTATTGTGCAATAGCAAGAAATTTTCGATTGCACAGTATTGCGCAATAGCAAGAAATCTTCAATTGCACAGTATTGTGCAATAGCAAGAAATCTTCAATTGCACAGTATTGCGCAATAGCAAGAAATATCTAACTGCACAATATTGCGCAATAGCAAGAAATTTCCAATTGCACAGTTTTGCGCAATAGCAAGAAATATTCAATTGCACAGTATTGTCCGGTTTCAAATTGGTCTACATTAAGGTCCAAAGGGTCAAAAAATAAACTTTTTTTGATTTCAACAAAAATTGAATATTTGGTTCCTCAATATGCTGAATCTAACCATGTATTTAGATTTTTTTAAATATTTGGGCCCGGTTATCAAATTGGTCCACATTGAGGTCTAAAGGGTCTAAAATAAAACATTATTTGATTTCATCAAAAATTGAATTCTTGGGGTTCTATGATACGCTGAATCTAACCATTTATATAGATTTTTGATATTGGACCATAATAGGTAAATGTCCAATTTAATTTTTTTTAAGTTTTTAAGTTCAAGTTCTTATACCACATTCATTCTGTGTCAGAAACTTATGTTTTGTCAACTATTTAATCACAATCCAAATTCAGAGCTGTATCAATCTTTAAAGTTGTGTCCATACTTGCCCCAACTGTTCAGGGTTCGACCTCTGCGGTCGTATAAAGCTGCGCCCTGCGGAGCATCTGGTTTATTATGTAATTATATAATATTGATTATATAAACATACAACTGCAAAGAGAGTTGAAACATACCAAGCTTTTTTTAACTCATACATCAAAATATGGAGGAGAAAAAAACACAGACCGTAAAACATAACAACGAAAACTAAAGACCGTAGATGTGGACCTTTGACCTTACAAAAATAGTAAACTCAACGAGTCATAGCATTTCCATGACTTGCACGCAGATGCCTTTACTTTGACGTTGACTACCATTGACTTTAACAATGTATTTTTCATGTTTCTGGCAGAATTGCTTCATTGAACTTGAAGTGTTTTACCATGCAAAAAAAAACCCAAACCAAACACATGGATTCTTATCGAATTGCACCTGTTTCCATTATGTCATCATGTATAGATATTGGCATATTTGACCTAAAATTCACTTTTCGCATAGTTGTTGATAAAACCAGATATGAGCATTGGCCCTAATAGATATGAACATTTACCAACGCTACTTTTATTGTTTAAGACAGCTTGTGACAAACTATGTTATGAGTAAGAATTTGACTGTATTAAAATATAAAATGACTAACACATTCTCAAAACGAGTCTTTTCTGGCAGTTAAGATATTTTTCCGAAAAATGCTTAAGTCGTAAAGCAAAATTGAAGCGAAATACAAAATTCCAATCTATTTGTTTGTAACACTAGTTTTCACTGGACGATGATAAATATTTTGAAGGGTTAGATTCCACGTTTTACCAGTCCGTAACTATGGAAAGATCAACATTTTGATTTCTGTATTTTTTGTGCAAACAAAATATGTAATTTATAAAAAAAAAAATGGTCACGTTGCGTGCCTCAAAATCTCCTTATATACAAAAGAAGATGTGGTATGATTGCCAATGAGACAACTATCCACAAAAGACCAAAATGACAGAGATATTAACAACTATAGGTCACCGTACGGCCTTCAGCAATGAGCAAAGCCCATACCGCATAGTCAGCTATAAAAGGCCCCGATAAGACAATGTAAAACAATTCAAACGAGAAAACTAACGGCCTTATTTATGTAAAAAAAATGAACGAAAAACAAATATGTAACACATAAACAAACGACAACCACTGAATTTACAGGCTCCTGACTTGGAACAGGCACATACATAAATAATGTGGCGGGGTTTAACATGTTAGCAGGATCCCAACCCTCACCCTAACCTGGGACAGTGGTATAACAGTACAACATAAGAACGAACTATAAAAATCAGTTGAAAAAGGCTTAACTCATCATATAGACAAAAATACAAGTGGACGTGGCCGGGTACTTATACATCCCGACACAAAAAGAAACAATGAACAGATCAGAGAGTACTTGCAGTTATCTGACAGCTAGTTCAAAGCCATTAACAACTAATAAAAAATCATGCATCTAAGACTAAACTATCAATCCGTTCACATCCGATTTCCATTGGATTCAGTGTAAAGACGTCATAAACAGCTAGAGAAAAACATGACATTGTGCAATGCCAAGTCACAGGTATCGACAGATTGTAGATCCATGAATATGTATATAACATACTAGTAATATTTAGTTAGCTTTTAATTTACTGATAACAAAATCAATATTTATACCAATAAAAACAATATACAATGATCTTATTACAGTGTTGAATAGGTAACCTTTTAGAATAAGTTAATTTAAAGGAGCGACAAGTTTACATGGATCATTTCTAAATTTCCGGGCACGGTTAACAACATTTCCGTAAAAATGAGGATGTGCTATCCCGTTTGAAATAAGTTTTCTACAGGTACAACCAAACTTCAATACCAAATCTTTATATCTATGGAACAATTTAGTAAAAGTTTTAAGTAATTTATGGTAACGATATCCCTGGTTTAATAATTTACCAGTAATACATAGGTTGCGTTCGTTAAAATCAAAAGCGTCACAATAGACACGAGCATAGCGAACAAGTTGTGAAATATAAACACAGTAAGATGCTGCCAATATTTATACCATTTAGAAGCGAACGGACGGTGTGGATTTTTTTTACATCGTAAATATGCATATGACGTCAAATTGTTATTATACAAAAGAATAGTTTCGCATACTTTTTATGTTCTGCATTTTTATGACAATATTTATATGTATGTATGTATGACTTTAGAATAAAAAAAAATGTATTGCATTTTAAGCTCCGCGTCGCTAGGCAAACTCAATTTGCAGTAAAATCTAATTTTACGAGGGCCATGCTTAAAATACAATAACTGTTATTTGGATGGAGAGTTGTCTCATTAGCACTCATCTTCCTGAATATATCTATAGCATGCTTTATGATAAACATATTTCTTGTAAAATTTACTGAAGGAATGACTGTACTCTTTTCCCTGTCTATGAAGAAATAACATAAAAAAAATGGTGCACACTGAATAACGCACTATTTGTGGATTCTTATAAATTCTATATATAACTTTTGGACTATTTTCAATCTCGGACTATTTCTGAAATTTATTCTTACACACTTTTGATTTTTTAACCCTATATGCTAACGTTGCCTATGTAAATTATAGAATTGATTGTATGCACATTGAACGACAAATCTATGTGACGTATAAAAAATTTTGACGTCAGACACACAAATCAATGAATGTGTTTGTAGATAGATGTTTTTGTGTTCTGTTAAATTGTTCCTTTTAAAATTGTTATACGATGATGCTGATGTACCCATATTTTGACTGTTTTATTTATTTTGTCTGTTTAGTTAACGCATCAATGTAAATATAACGGAATTTGATGAGACTGTCATCAAACTGAAAGGGTTAGCGCTATAAAACCAGGTTTAATCCACCATTTTCTACATTTGAAAATGCCTGTACCAAGTCAGGAATATGACACTTCTTGTCCAGTCGTTTTTGATGCGTTTTGTTATTTGATTTTGCCATGTGATTATGGACTTTCCGAATTGATTTTCCTCTTCAGTGTTTTTGTGATTTTACTTTTTACATCAAATTAAATTATAAAATGATATTGGTATATTTAGGATATTTTTTTTTTGATTTTAGAACTCATAGAGAACTCAAGAACCGTCACCAAACATACCACCTACAGGTTAACTAAAATGTTATATGTAGATAATACAATCGAATAACAACATCTAAGAAATGTAAAACTAAAGATCAAGAACAGGCATCCTAGTAATTAAATTTGTGAAAAAAGTTTTAGAAAATGCATTTTAATATTGCACGTACATAGATAACAAAAAATTACAACATATTATAAACAATGCGACAACGAAGTTAGAGAAAAATCTACACTCACCTCATTGTATAGTGCTGGAGTAAGTCTGAAAGGCCTTACACCGATCACAAACACGTTAATATGGAAACGTTTTGTTGTTTCTGCAGCATTTCACTTTTGCGGGATATAGGGTCAACTATGGAATTCTGAAACAGAACTTTTAGAAAGAACACAGTTATATGTTGCCCGATATATACAGTACATGGACACATATTCGTTCAACTACAAGTAACCTTGATGTCTGGTCATTAGAAAATATTATTGATAAATTCAAGCTTTTATTCTTTGGGCGTTTATGCAAGTGTAAATCTGGTTCAACTCATAAAATATTGTTCAACATGTATTATTGTCAAGACTGCGACTTAGCTCGACAAAGGGATTGTGATCCGGCGGCGGCGGCGTTAGCTAACTTCTTAAAAGATTTATATTTTAGAAGATAGAAGACCTGGATGCTTTATACTTTGTATATTAATGCCTCATGTTACGAAGTTTTCGTCTGTCACATGTCCAATGTCCTTGACCTCATTTTCATGGTTCATTGATTACTTGAAAAAGTTATGATTTTTAGTAATGTTAAATTCTCTTTTATTATAAGTAATGGGATAACTATATTTGGTATGTGCGTACTTTGCAAGGTCCTCATGCTCGTCAGACAGTTTCACTTGACCGCGACCTCATTTCATGTATCAGAGAACAAGGTTAAGTTTTGGTGGTCAAGTCCATATCTCAGATACTATAAGCATTAGGTCTAGTATATTCGGTGTACGGAAGAACTGTAAGGTGTACATGTCCAACTTGCAGGTGTCATATGACCTTATCCTCATTTTCATGGTTCAGTGGTTATAGTCAACTTTTTGTGTTTTGGTCTGTTTTTCTTATACTGTATGCAATAGGTCTACTATATTTGGTGTAAGTTTTTTGAATTTTGATTTTTTTTTCTAATACTTTTGCAATAGGTCAACTATATTTAGTGTATTGAAAATATTTTTTGATCTATATGCCAGTCGCGCAGGTTTGATTTGACCTTGACCTCATTTTCATAGTTTATCGCTAAGTGTTAAGTTTTTGTGTTTTGGTCTGTTTTTCTTAAACTATAAGCAATAGGTCAACTATATTTGTTGTATGGAAGAATTCATAGATGAACAAGTCTGTCTGGGATGGTTCATCTTACCTTAACCTCATTTTCATGATTCATTGGTCAATTTTTACTTTTCTTGGTTAATGTTAAGTTTATGTGACGTTGTATTAAAGTTTTACATTTAGAACTATCAACATAATATCAATGATCAGTAAAGAAGGCGAGACATTTCAGCGTGTGTACTCTTGTTTGAAAACAGGTTTAATTTTAATGGACGTGTTTCTCGTTTCTCGTGTTTTTATATAGATTAGACCGTTTCTTTTCCCGCTTGAATGGTTTTACACTAGTAATTTTGGGGACCTTTATAGCTTGTTGTTCCATGTGAGCCAAGGCTCCGTGTTGAAGGCCGTACATTGATCTATAATGGTTTTCTTTTATAAATTGTTATTTGGATGGAGAGTTGTCTCATTGGCACTCATACCACATCTTTCTATATCTATTGATTGATAAAACATTTTTGTTCTTGCTTTGTTTACCTATAACTGTGTATTGTGTTTTTATCTGAAAATGATTTTTTTATTGCGTATTTGGTATCTCAAAATGTATATTATTTTCTTTATTGTGAAAGTAATAAAAAAAATTTAATGCAAGATTTTCATATACATGGAGGAAATAAAGATTCATATATTCATTATCATAAACTTAAGAACCGTTAACAGAGATACCACATTCAGGCTGCCCAAAATGTTATATATAGATAGTCGGATCGAATAATATCGTACATCAACTAGAAATTGTACAATTAAAAATCAAGCACGTGAACCTCGTAAATAAACGTCTTAATAAAAATAAAAGAAAATGAATTTTAATAATTTGGCGATTACGCAGCGCTTTTCAAATACATCATCAGGACCGCTATTATCGAAATATTTTAAATCTCGTAACTGGAGTGTTAATGAAAACTCGTGTGAAGATCCGATATGTTGAACGTCTACTATCTGTTATTTCAATAATGACATAACTTATAAATACAAGAATTTTAAATAATGGAAAAGTTTTCCTTTATAACTAAATGTTTAATTACGAAATCAATTTGTGATCAAAAGCTCATCCGATAAACTGTTACTTACTATCTTTTATAATTTTTAAGCGTGTTTTGTTCTAAGAAGTTTTTATAAGCCTAGATACCTTTGATAACTATTAACATATACTTTTGTGTGATGTATTTCAATGTTCATTGTACGTGTATATATTTGTAATCTGGATTACCTCAAACAAAATGATGATGTATTTCCGATGATGTATAAATATTTTTGGCAATGTTTTTATGTATATCATTGAAAATGGAAATGGGTAATGTGTCCAAGAGACAACAACCCGACCAAAGACCAGAAAACAGGCCACCAATGGATCTTCAACACATGGGGAAAATCCCGTATTATGTACAAATGAATTACTCATCATTCCTCAGTGTATCATATGTCATTGATTTGAGATTAATAATACCTTGTTTACTCTGTTAAGTTGTACATTTTTGTCAGTGTAATTTTTTTTAAAGATTTTTGACATTTTTTTCTGCCCACACAATTGATATTTTAGGAAAATCAATATTTAGGACAACAAATAGGCAATATTCATCATGAAACGAACTTTAAAATCTGCAAAGTGAATTTACATAACAGAAGTAAATTCCAATGATTCTGGTGTTTTAAAAGTATAAAGTTCTATCAGTTTTAAAATTTTCTATACAAATTACAATTATTAGACCCTCCTGCATGTAAATTTACAGGGACTTTTTTCTTTAATGTATTGGATTGATTATGACTATTTCTGTTATGATTAGTTATTTATTGATTATGTTGTTATAAATATGAATGCACGTAATTTGTTTTTCTTCTTTTGAAATATCAATTTGACATCTTAAATTATGTCACAGCAATGTTGATTATACTTACATTGTTTGAATAAAGCATACATGATCCGTGCTGGCAATTCCTGAGTGGAATAATTGGATATATTCCGCAAATTTTAGCAATGATAATAAATAAATGACAGGATGGCATAAAATTTCTCCAATTCTTTTGTGTGTGGTTTTTTTTACAAAAAAAAATAGTTTAAAGAAACTGAATAGTTCTTACACAACTTCTTGGACCCTTGATAAGATACATATTTTTGTTTTCCTTTTCACCAGAACGACATTAACAAATGATTTTTAATGACTACATTTTTAAAAGTCTAACATTTCTGTTCGAATATGGCATTTCTTAGACTAGAAAAATCCTTGAAATTATATTCTTCACTAGACAAAACAGAGAAAATGAAAATCTTTATTATCAAAAATGCTTGTATTCATTCAAAGCAGTCCAATTGTTGTTCTATCTGTAAATTATTATTTGAAGAATCATGTAGTGAGTAATTAATGTTTCTGAAATAATTAAAGTGTTTATGTGTATCTGTTTATTTCTAATGGAGTTTATTTTATATAACTGAAGTAAATCAATTGGGATACTTGATATAGCATTTGCAACAAGATGGCAAATCTGTAGGTCTTGAGAAGCACTGCATTTACACAGCTACAAATGAAATACAGTAACTTTTGGTGTGATGATCAACCGTTCAGTAAGACGTCCTTTAGAGCATTTCAATTTTAGTTTTTCAAAGCCTATCATATTAGATACAATGCACATGGAAAGTTTAAGTTAAAAATCAAATATGCTTATGTTGAGTGATTTGTTGACATACTGATGATTGTGAGGCACTAAATATTCCAAATGTTTATAAGTAACATGTGAATTAAACGGTTGTCCGGTGTACAAAGTTATTGATTTGTATAATAAATAATTGACATTGGTATTTTTTCCAAATTATTACACTGCCAGGAAATACTAAAAGAATATGCAGAGGGATATTAGATAGTGAACTATCAGTATTTTCACTGATAAAGCAATAGCCATGATGCAAATATGTGATTATCTATACAATTAATATATAAGTTGTTTCCCAATCCACTATAAATAAATATGTTGGAACTATGAGCAATTAGTTTAAACAATGTGTGGTCTATAAACAATAATACTAAAGACCTTATGGGAATTTCTTAACAAAATTACTGCCAACAAGACCATGAGGTACCTCACAACTGGCTCAAGCATTAACTAATTGCTTGAAGGAAGTTATCTCTAAGCTTGTGTGTGCATCTTATCTTATGCTATAAAAGCTACATATAAAAAACGGGTGCTAAATGTTTGTGTTGTTAAAAAAACGACAGTACATTTATTCTGCAGCAATAATTCATAGGAGTTTTTGGCCCTTTAATGTTGAATTTCAGGTAAGTCGAATATTACTTCATTCGGGTATATGATGAAGCCATAGTGTCTTTTGCACAGAGGTAGTCGACACATTTCCTTGATAAATTATTAAACGGAAGTAGCTTTGTTTGCACAAATTCCAAGTAAAAATACCTATAAACTATGATTTTGTAAAACCGTCATTCTATCCCCTTTTTAATGACGCCTCATGTCAAATTATCTAAACTGGGAGAAACTTATTTCTTTTTTTATTTGAATGAAAGTATTTAAAAACCATAATTTTCGGAATCAGTGGAAAATAAGCTATCTAAAGAAATTGAAAATGACATTATTTTAACGGGAGTAACAAAGTATCTCCCAAAATTAAGATAAAATAATATTAAATACCATACATATATGAAGAATCAGGGCAAAGAAAGCTATCATATGAGTCTGAAAGTCACAGTTTCTTAACCAGAAGAAGCAAATCATCTCCCATATTTAAGTCAAAGGAATAAAAAAAAAAATATATGTTTTTGAATAATTATGAGGAAACCTATAATTGAACGCCAATAGTAAATTTGAGTAAACCAAAAGTAGCTTCTCATCAGTTATTTTGAAATAAAATGTGGACAGCCTTCAATTGTTCTGAGTTTTATTTGAAATATAGACTGTTTTCTGATTGTTTAAATCCTATATAGAATTGCTTTTGAAATAGGTAACCTGTCTTTAAGTGGTTGTCTTTCTATATAGATAAAGGAAGATGTGGCATGACTGTTCCTAGTTACAAATAGTAAAATTCAGCCAGTATAGGTCAAAGTATGGTTTTCAACACTGAGTTTTTGCTCATACAGAACAGCATGCTATAAAAAAATCCAAAATAATGGTTCACCAATTTAAAAAAAAAATAGTTGAAGTTTCAGACCACCAGTTCAAAATCTCTACCTATTTAACCAAATTTTGCAATTTACACAGTTTTCCTTATATTTTACCTGAATATAACATATATCACCTTCCTACATGCCAATTATCAAAACATGTTTAGAGACTCCTAAGAAAGGATTGCTTTTCGAAATACAAGCACTACTGAGTTACCCCTGGTTTTCTGGAAATCTAAAATTAAAAAAATTGGATCGCATTATTCCTCAACTTTAAATGCAAACTCATAGACAAGTAAATTTTGACTTAATACGGTCTAAATATATTTCTCTTTCGTCAAAAGTATAATTTCTGCAAATTTGTTGGTTAGTTTAAGTAAACAATGACATCAAGAGCACTATTTTGTAAGGCTACTTTTACTTTCGTTCTAAATTAAAGGTAAATGAATTGGTAATCTGACACTTTAAATTACACATCCAGGATATTCATATTCAACATACAACTTGTATTTATGAAAGCCGCAGATTTAAAGTAGTGATTATTTATTCAAACGAAAACATGGAACCTGACATGGACATGAGCGGTAAGATACTTTTAGTAAACTAATGTGTGTGAAAATTAGATATAATTTGGCATGTATACTTCTTAAAGAAGTTAAATCTTACGTAATGAGTATCATATATTTAAAACCGCTGATACATGCAACAATAAAATAGAGGACCGTCCTTAATCTTTGTATATGAGACAAATGAAAGTAGTTGTTGATCATCATCTTCATTTGGTCACTACATGTTAAAAGATATTTATAAAAAATATTTATCTATTTATACTATTCAGATTATGTAAAGCGTGACTAAGAATTCATAAACATTAAATATCTGTCAAGTTACCTGTATGATTTCAACCGATTATAAAGAACACCAAACAATGAAATTAGTAGGTCGTGGTAATTCACACCAAACGTCACGTATTATCAACCTGTTTGCTATTAGTTTCATTCAATGAACACTATTTGATCATTTTAAAGTTGATCCTTATTTAAAATATGTTTTTCCGTTGGAAATTAAGGACATGAAATAAATTCAATATAAAGTTTGAAAATATCTTTTCAAGCTTGTTAAGGTGGTACCCAACACTTTAACTAAAATTAATTTGGCTCGTTTAATTTTCATTAAATTTGGTCAAAGTATTTACTTTGACCCTTTAACAAAAATATAAAAATTTCAAAAACTTTGAACCAACCGTTTAATCAGAAAAATTACACTGGTTATATAGCAGTTTGACAAACTACAATTTTGATCATTGAGAAGCTTAATATTCCCTTAAGAACACAACGTCATTAAAACGTTCTGCTGATTTTACAGAGTTATCTCCCTGTAGTGTTAGGTACCACCTTAACCCAAAAAGTTTCCTTTTGCTTAAAGTCAAATTCAATTGTGTGTCTACCCTTTACAAAAAACTAAAACAAAAACAAATAAACATATTCAATCAAAAAGGAGAAATCAAAGAGAAATAGATAATTCGTCTGATTTTGTCGGGACTTCGGCTTTTGTCGATAAAGATAGACATAGCGATCCTACATTCCGTCGTCGGCGTCGGCGGCGGCGTCCACAGATATTCACTCTGGTTAATTTAAAAAACAAACTTTAAATACCTTTCTTGACATATCCTGGATTTCTACCAAACATGGACATAAGCTTGTTTATGATCAAAAGCTAGCATTTAGAGGGACATTTTATAAAAAAAATCCTTTTGTCCGTTTGTTACTTATATATATAGACTTCGTTTTTCTTCCAGTTGAAATTACAATCTGCAGTTCAGGTTCATAAACATTTATTATAATCATAAAATAGGCGAGACACTGAGTTCCGCGAAATCCTTACAAACTTGAGTACTGGAATAGTCTACAGGACGTCTTTGCAATATAAATAAGTGCAACAATAGCGATATAATTGGGAAAATGGATTAAAATGTTCAGCAACGAATGATAACTTTATTCAAAACTTAAATATCATACTATATACTAGTAAGATGTACCGCACATACTCTTAAATAATTCTGCAAATGGTTCTATGAATTTACTAATCCACAGGTTTACCTGGGTATATGCAAATGTTCATCTTTTGTTTTTCTTCCGACTGACAATAAAGCTATTGCCACAGTTGGTCGCTGGTTGTTTGTATTTCATGTATGAATTCGCAGCCAGAATGGAGATGTTAAATTATATGCCTAATGTGTATAGAGAGTGCTACGCTCCATAAAGAGAAGAACCCGTGCAACGTTGAGAAAGATGGCCAATTGCAATGCTAAATTTCTATCCCTATCCAATAAATCGTAATTTTCTAGTGGCATTTCAAATTTCCCACCCTTAATCTTAATCCTGACCAACATTCTGACAAAGGACCAAATTATTGAATAAATTGTGAAAAGGTATCATACTATATATTCATGAGATATTTGCTACTGAATGTAAGGCAAACAAAAATTAATTAAGCAATTATTAATTGATTGATGCCAAAATTTCGGGATGGATCCACCCAATTCTGGAAGACAACCAAGTTCAAGTGAATGATGTGTATTATTATTGTTGTTAGTCACAATTTGGGTAAATAAAGTTATTTGAACATTTTTAACAACTCAGCAATAGCTGTTTTTGGACAATACATTTGGTATTTATATTATTACATATTATTATAATTATAATTTTAATTCAATAGATAATTCTTCCTGAAATAATTATAATGAAATTCAAGTTCTTAATATCTAATTTGATATTAACGTAACTCGTACAAATTAAAGCCAACATTGACTGTATCCACTACTTGTAATCAACACATTTTGGATACACCAACACCACACTGCGTCTATCCCAGGGGAAAGACGGCCTTTCATTGTCAATCTAATACTTGCATACACGCTATAACTCGGTTTTAATCTCAACATCAGATACAACATTATAATATAACATTTGTCCCATTTGTCATTCAAAACGATTGTTTTAATATTATATGACTCATAATATGTCGTTGCAATACAAAGGTTTTTACCATTGTGTTTATTAAATTTTGAGCTGTGATACCAATTTTATACGCAGTGCTGATAAACGATGATAGATTCTACTCCCGTCAAAACACTTGGTTTCCCTTTGAATTCTCTTGATTTACTACACCTTCCTTTTTTAATCATCAACTTACTTTACTTGCAGACAATTACGAGGAAGAATATTTTGCAAAGATTTCTGAAATTGTATCACTTTTACTTAAGTCTGAGGGAATTTTCACAAGAATGGAAATTGATAAAGCAAGAGCACCTGTATATGAAATGTTAATGCATCATCTGCATGATACTGATGTTTTATCGACAGGAAGTACTGTGGAAGGGTCTTATTTACCTGGTAGCGACGTAGACCGTATGTTTATTGATCAAAACATGATTGTTATTCTGGATGAAAAAGAGGAAATAAACTCAGAAAAGTGTACATTTCTATTAAAAACAAAGCAAAATCAAAGCTGTTTCGTGAAACTGGCTTTTTTCAATTGTCTCGATGAATCCACTTTAAATGAAGAAGTCAAGGAATTCCTAATAGAAAAGGAGGGTGTGTATTTTCTTAGTAGTGAGAAATACCGTAACTTGAAAATCATCCCAGAAAGTGGAAATTGGTTATCATCCTATGCATCGATGTCCGGCTTTCATGAACATGGCCCTTGATCCTCATCTTCAGTAAATTTTGACATTAGTTGTCGAAGTACTGATTTGGACACGACGGAGGGTATACAATGTTCAAAATGGCCAATGGTGGCTCTTGAATGGACAAGCCGAGAAAGGAATAGCATATGGCCACCGAAACATCTCATAGATAAAGCACGCGATTTACCAGTTCATGTCGTACCAGTAGGAGATCCAACCTCTGATGAATGTCAGCTGCAATGGAGACTTTCTTTTAGCTATGTTGAACGGGAACTCGTTTGGAGTTTTAATGAATCTCAGCTGTACACTTTTGTTCTACTTAAGACCATATTTAAAGCCTTCTTAGAACCTGTGACAAAGGACATACTTAGCACTTACCATTTAAAGACTATTATTTTCTGGGTTTCAGAAGAGGGTTTGATAAAGTTGCAGGAATCAAATTTAATACGCGTGCTTAAGCGTTGTCTTCAAATGTTAAAAGAATGCATTTCTCGGAGGACTCTTAAGCATTTCATTATAAGTAATCATAACTTGTTTTATCACAAATTCGAAAATTCAGATCTACGAGAAAGTATTGTGAATATGATTGATTGTATTTTATCCGACATAATTACTGTTTTGCAACACTGTAGATTGCCATTAGAGGATGTGAAGCTACGAAAGTTTGAAAAAAGTGTAATCGTTTCAGAAGGAAACCCTCCAAGTCTGACGAAGTTATCGGAAGTTCTGATAGAATTATCGCAGGGATCTAAAGAATGTATTAGAAATAAAAATAAATTCAGTAAGTATGGAGCTGCATTTGGAATAATGATTTCTATGGTTAGAGGATATGTAGAAGGGTCAAAATTAACAGAGTTACTCGATATTTTTGACCAGTCAGTAAGTAAATTGAATGTAGAAATCATAGTCGCTTTGAAGATATTTTCAATCATCAGACTAGGAATTTTGTACCATTTGGATTATATCAACATAATGGACCCTAGTCCATTATACTTTGAAGGAGGAATATTCAAGTCAGAATTCATCGACTCTTCCAATCTAGAAGAAAAGCACATTAGACTTAATGCAGCAAGATCTTCTTTCGATTTAGGATGCTCTTTGGATCAATTATCGGGACGTCTTTACCAGGCGATGTTTTTATTAGTTCAAAACGATTTGACCGAAATGTTAGAAGGAATAGCGAAAATTTTCGAAAAATCTTTGATTCTGAAGTATGAAGGGTTTTGTTGTTCTAGCAAAAATGTAAAAATTTCCGACGGAGAAATATCAATTACCAATGACGTTCCCGATATCTGCGATGAAAACATTCCTGGTTCCGTGTGCTTCGATGTAATTTTAACAGGTCATGATGTCCGGTGTGTGCCAGAAGCTGTAAAATTTGAATGTGAACTTAACGACTACGATAAAGCAAGTTTTTATTTCTTATATCACCCAGCGGTCTATTACTATTTCCTGGCTTTTCAACTACATCAGCGACTGAATGACAAGAAAAACAAGTTTAAAGCACTAGGGCAGTTGGAGCAAATAACAAAAATAGTGAAAAACGAAAACGATGGTCATCGTGCGCTTAATCTTCTCGGGTATTGTTTCAGCGAGGTAGGAGATGAAGAAAAGGCTTTTGCAACCTTCAGGTTATCTCTTCAAATGAAAAACAGTGCTTACAATGCCGCCGCGTACCATCTGTGTTTGATGGTTATGAAACATATACCAGAAACATACTTGTATTTGCGAAATGTTTGATATTTAAACGGATCATATGGAAATGTATAGATCTGAATGACTAATATTATTTTTATGTGCTAGACTGTCATCAAAGTGAGCGATTTAGCGCTTTAAAACCAGGTTTAATCCACCATTTTCTTCATTTGAAAATGCCTGTACCAAGTCAGAAATATGACAGTTCTTGTCCAGTCGTTTTTGATGTGTTTTGTTATTTGATTTTGCCATGTGATTATGGACTTTCCGATTGGATTTTCCTCTGAGTTCAGTATTTTTGTGATTTTATTTTTTTTATTTATCAACTTAAAGAGCTTTATTGTTCACTACAAAGTAGTGGTATAAAAGAATACGGAACAATATCGAGAAACGCATCATTTTATTACTATTAATGAAAACTTTGATACGAAATCATGGTCATACAATTTAAAATCATTATATGCTGTTATCAATTATTTATAGCTTAAATTGACCACAACTTTTCACCAGAAATTTTAAAATTATCCAATGCGTATATGCAAAATTATCATTATCATCTGCTGAAAGTAATTCATAATACTAGTATACAATGTTTTTTCATTATTGCTTAAATAATTCCATCATTAGGTAAACTAAATTAAAATGTTTTCTAAATGTAACAAGTATTTTTTTTATTCTGTAACTTAAAACACTTCTAAATACAAAACTATTTCGGCCTAGGGTTGTTCTAAACTGAGCAAAATTTATGAATTTAATGATAGAAGGGTTTACAATCAGCCCAATACATGACATTGTTTTCAAGTAATTCTTGTTCTTTATGTTTTTCAAAACAATAGTTCATATCTATATCAAGATGAAGCAAATGTTTGTCCCAGGAATACGAAAAGCAATGCACTATCTATACAATATAAATACAACACGTTATAAATTGTATGCATCCGAAGCGCTGTTCTTGTTACACCTTCAAGCTCAAAGCCGAATACTCTAGAACCATGTTTTATAAGAACCTAAACAGTTGAAGTGCTATACAACCACAAATGACCAAAAAAAAAACCCAACCCAAATCTATCAAAGGTAAATATTGCGTCTGAAACCTTATTTCTAATAATTTCGAAATTAATTACCGGACAATTCTGAAAAGGTTTGTTATAAATCATGTCAGTACCAAAGTACTGACTACTGAGTTATGATACCTTTGGGGACTGACAGTCAACGGTATCGACCTATATCTGTAAGAAATGTAAACAACACGCTATAAATTGCATGCATCCGAAGCGCTGTTCTTGTTATACCTTCATCTGATAAGCTCAAAGCCGAATATTCCAAAGCAATGGATTTTAAGAACCTTAACAGTTGAAGAACTTTTTAACACCAAATGACACAATAAAACCAAATCTATTAAAAGTCAAATTTACGTGAAGTAGATGAAACCTTATTTCTTATCATTTCGAAGGTAATTAACGAAATTTTGATACTGTTTGTTTTTTATTCATGTCTGTTTCAAAATACTGACTACTGAGTTGATGATACTTGCGGACTGATAGCCAACCAGTAGAGGTATCGACATAGTGCTGTAACAGATATAAACAGCACGGTATAAATTAGTATAGAATATAAAAAGTTGAAGAAATATATAACCAAAATGTACCGAAAAAAAGGTAAAGCCATCAAGGTCAACTTTGCGTGAAGGAGATGAACCTTACTTTATTTATTAATGGACAATTTTAAAGTTTTTTTTATACATTATGCATGTTATGTCAGTATTAATAACTGATGATACCCTCCGGGACTAATGGACCGCCAGCAGATGTATCAACCCAGTGCTTTAAAAATGAAAACAGCACGTTCTAAATTTCATGCGACCAATGTGCATTTTAGCTCAACTTTCCGAAGGAAATGTGAGCTTTTGCTATTATTTGGTGTCCGTCGTCATCCGTCGTCATCGTCCGTCCGGTGTAAAAGAGGGACGAAAGATACCACAGGGACAGTCAAACTCATAAATCGAAGGGAAAAAAAAATTTGCAACACCATGGCTAAAAATGAAAAAGACTAACAGACTAACAATAGTACACATGACACAACATAGAAAATTGAAGAATAAGCAACACGGACCCCACAGAAAACTAGGGGTGATCTCAGGTGCTCTGGAAGGCTACGCAGATCCTACTTCACACGTGGCACCCGTGTTAACTATATCAAACATCTTCTCTTCTGAAACTACTGAACTAATTCCAACTAAGCTTAAGCTGAATGATCCTTAGAGTATCTAGAAAGATAAAAGATAAAGTTTGCACATGTGTTTTATTTTCTGTTTCGTTAAAAAAAAACATGGCTGCCACGGCTAAATATAGAACATGGGGATGAAATACAGTTTTGAGCTTATCTATAAAAACTAAAGCATTTAGAGCAAATATGACGTAAAAGTGTTCAGTGGGTGAAATTCTATCAACTCTGACATTTTCAGATGAACCTGACAACCCATTGTTGGTTTGCTGTCTCTAAATATGTAATTTTAGTGTTTGGTTATTATCTTAAATATTATTATAGATAAAGATTAAGTACATTAACACAATTTGTTTAGTAATTTTATTAACGTTAAAATACTTCTCCTCTGAAACTATTGAACCAAATTAAACCACTCAAGCTGAATGGTTTTTAGATAATCTAGAATAAAGTTAGTTTAGCAATTTCTTTTTCCTCAGAAAACATTGTTACCGTGGCTAAAAATAGAACATTGGGTAATGTATTTTTTTACTTATATCTCAAAATATAAAGCATTTAGAGGAAATCAGAGAAAACGTATTCATTAGGTCAAGGTATACCTGCTCTGAAATTATCAGCCAAATCAAGGATCTGATTTTCATATTTAAAAGATTAACATTGACAATTGATCACTGAAGGAGTCACTGCTCTTTGAATACAAATTTTCCACAATTTGTTCATCTAGTTTGCTTTCTTTAAAAAATCTTCTCTTTTGAAACTGCTGAATAGATTTCTACCATAATACGTCAATTCAATAAGTTATTCAATCAGAGCCGCTAAAACATAATAGTCGACAAAATTTAAACTGCATTGGAGAGATTTAAAATTCATAAACATAAATTGAAACTTACGTAGGTACGTTTTTCCTTTTATACTGTAAAGAAAATATGAATTAAAAAACTTCTCGGTTCATTATTCCTTTTCTAAAAAAAAGAACGGAGACTATAAATGCTCAAACACAAAATAATATATAGTACACAACACCCTTGACAACCATGTATATACGGCTGTGATGAAAAACCTTGTCTGATATGAAAAGTAAGAATTTGTTTTATTTAATAGAAATGAACTTTTTTAAACTTAATAATTGTGTATCAAAGTGTACACATATCACATGCAACGGGTATTACCGGGTTTTTTTTGTCGATTTACCAAACCTACAAATTATCTAGCTACCTTTATTTTTGTATATTATACAGTATCGCCAAAGAATTGTGTCCGCAATGTTAACTAAGTTTGTTATCATCATAGATTTTTCTTTTGAACTTTGTTTTTTTATCATTAAAGTGTTTCTCTTAAAATATAACCATTTTTTTCAATATATGAAGATATTTCTGATTTTCATTTTGGAGAGATTAAAACAAACTATTACCTTAGCCGTATTTGGCACAACTTTTTGGAATTTTGGGTCCTCAATGCTCTTCAACTTTGTATTTGTTTGGCTTTTTAACTATTTTGATCTGAGCGTCACTGATGAGTCTTATGTAGACGAAACGCGCGTCTGGCGTATTAAATTATAATCCTGGTACTTTTGATAACTATTTACACCACTGGGTGGATGCCACTGCTGGTGGACGTTTCGTCCCCGAGGGTATCACCAGCCCAGTAGTCAACACTTCGGTGTTGACATGAATATCAATTATATGGTCATTTTTATAAATTTTCTGTTTACAAAACTTTGAATTATTCGAAAAACTAAGGATTTTCTTACCCCAGGAGTAGATTACCTTAGCCGTATTTGGCACAACTTTTTGGAATTTTGGGTCCTCAATGCTCTTCAACTTTGTATTTGTTTGGCTTTTTAACTATTTTGATCTGAGCGTCACTGATGAGTCTTATGTAGACGAAACGCGCGTCTGGCGTATTAAATTATAATCCTGGTACTTTTGATAACTATTTACACCACTGGGTGGATGCCACTGCTGGTGGACGTTTCGTCCCCGAGGGTATCACCAGCCCAGTAGTCAACACTTCGGTGTTGACATGAATATCAATTATATGGTCATTTTTATAAATTTTCTGTTTACAAAACTTTGAATTATTCGAAAAACTAAGGATTTTCTTACCCCAGGAGTAGATTACCTTAGCCGTATTTGGCACAACTTTTTGGAATTTTGGGTCCTCAATGCTCTTCAACTTTGTATTTGTTTGGCTTTTTAACTATTCTGATCTGAGCGTCACTGATGAGTCTTATGTAGACGAAACGCGCGTCTGGCGTATTAAATTATAATCCTGGTATTTTTGATAACTATTAGAGCTGTTATGTTGTTTAAAAATTTGATATGAGTGCCAATGAGGCTCAGTATAATATAAAGACATAACATAAATATTTTAGACTAGACGTCAATTAATCTAAATGAACTATCGTGAAATCAAAAAAGGTTTTATCAAATATCGTTATTTTTTAGACTGAAATGTTGAACTTAAGGGGGCTAGCGGGTATAAATCTTTTTTTTTTTAGATATAGGATTTCGCTATATTTTTCTATAAATGCACTTAATAGAAAGGAAAAAAAATATAGGGGTCACCGTTCAGTTAAGTAAAATAAACTGACAACACCATGGCTAGAAATAAAAAGGACAAACAGACAAACAATAGTACACATGACACAACATAGAAAACTAAAGAATAAGCAACACAAACCCCATCAAAAACTAGGGGTGAACTCAGGTGCTCTGGAAAAGCAAGCAGATCCTGCTCCGCATGTGACATCCGTCGTGTTGCTCATGTTATAACAAATCCGGTAAATAGTCTAATTCGGAAGGTCACATATATGAAAGGGAATGGGATTGTAGTTACAACGTAGGAAACATATCCGATATCATCTGTGAAAAGGTTATTTTAAGTACAGCTTATTTGAAAAAATAATAAAAAATATAGGTCATCGATGAGTCAAAAAAGATATTTCAATTGTAATGCCCAAACATGCAGTTTTGCACCAAAGGGAGATACTTTGGAGCTTTTTCAATGATAAATACATTGTAAAAGAGGGACGAAAGATACCAAAGGGACAGTCAAACTCATAAATCTAAAACAAACTGACAACGCCATGGCTAAAAATGAAAAAGACAAACAGAAAAAACAATAGTACACATGACACAACATAGAAAACTAAAGAATAAACAACACGAACCCCACCAAAAACTAGGGGTTATCTCAGGTGCTCCGGAAGGGTAAGCAGATCCTGCTCCACATGTGGCACCCGTCGTGTTGCTTATGTGATTAGAAATCCAGTAAATAGTCTAATTCGGTAGGTCACATTCATGAAAGGGAAGGGGATTGTAGTTACGACGTAAGGAACATATCCGATATCATTTGTGAAACGTTTATTCCATAACGGTCAACCAACTCGTGATGGCGTCCGTAAAATTTACGAAGGGATGATTTCAACTTCACCATTTGGAACTCTTGGTTTAATAGCTTCCTTGTGAGCAGTAACCCTCTATCAAGAAAATCATGATAGGAAATGCAAGCACGGGAATATCGTATCAATTGGGAGATATATACCCCGTATGCAGGTGCTGCTGGAGTGTTGCTACTTAGAAATGGAAAGTTCACAATTGGAAAGCTGAAGTCATCTCTTTTGTCGTAAAGTTTTGTTTTCAACCGACCCTCATTGTCAATTTCTAGATGTAAGTCAAGATATGAAGCCGACTTAACTGTATCTGTAGTATCCTCTATCTCCAATTCGATGGGATAGTAAAAGTCATCTGGGGCCAAAGCAAATTGTTTTTTTTTAATGATTTTTGTATCATATGATAAAGTAACCACTAATAAGTATAAATTAAAATTTGTAATGAAAAATGATTTATTTTTCTCTGAAATATTTGTACCCTCGAGCCTCCTTAACTTATATTTTGTTACTTTTTGACTGTTCATTTGTTTGGTGCCCATGTATCATTGACTTTAACTTTTTATTTTCATTTTTCGAATTACATTTATCGTATCAAAACTCAATATGTACAGAGACTTATTGTTAAACATTAAAAAAAACACGTTTAATTTGCAGAGCAACCGCACGTGGATAAAAATATATGATATTCGTACTAGAAACATTAAGTCAAATTTATTATGGTACTTAGCCTTTAACAAAGTTTTGACGATAGTTTGAGACATTATATATTACTCTGTAAGTATTTGAACCAAACCGTATCGCACAGAATGCCTTTAAATTTGGAAACATATTTTTTTTTTTTTTTACAAAAAATAGGATAGTTTTCAAGTAATGACGTCATGTGCATGACGAGAATAACGCAATTTTCAAATTGATTATGTCAATTGCTAATGTTTGATATAAAAAACATATTTTTAAAATAATCTGTGAACCGTTAAATTGAAGACAAAATTTGATTACATTGCTTATGTTTCACGAGATAATATGTGTCCCCGATTCAAGATTCCTTTATGATGATGAAACGTGAAATTTACCTCTAAATTTTATAAAATTAACAACGTCGATGCATGACAATCCTACTTCACTGTTGTTTCTAAACTGTAAACTGTTGATACGAATCTATATTTCAAACAAAGAAAATGTCGGTTGTTGTTATATCGTGTTGTTTAATCTTTCTTTAAAAGAAAATAATACAACATTATGTACAAAGAAAAAAACATTCAATAACTCCAGAAGTCGAGTTATATTTTGAATTTATATTATAATAATAATTAAATACATGTATTGTACTTAACCCCGCGTGTTCGAGAATTAAATACAGACGGTTAATATATTTTTTTAAATGATTATCTATTCCAGATATTTAATAGGGAACTCATTTTATAATGGTACACTAATAGTGCACATTTCATTTAATTGAAAGGTTTTTTTACCTCAATTTTCTGACTTGAATTAATGTTTCTTTTTACACAGTTGGTTAATCACTTATAAGATTTAATTTCTTTAACTTAGAAGAATGTTATGATTTTTCAGAATGAAGAATAATGGCATTTAAAAATACGGTCAATTTGATTACTGAATTAGAACGTCGATATTTAGAGTGCAGCATATGTACAGAAGTGTTCGATGAAGATGAGCGTTTACCTAGGCTACTCCCATGTCATCATCCGTTTTGTACAGAATGTATAAAAAGGCTAGGTCGCCGCAAAGATCAAATTAAATGTCCGACCTGTAACGCTATACATAAAGTAAAAAAGAATGGTCCAATAGATTTTCCGAAAGATAACACAAGGCGGGATTTGACTTCATTTTTGCAAACTCACTCGGATCACAATGCTTTTAAGAAATGTTCTCAGTGTGGCAATACCGTAGATATTACATTTAAATGTCAGCAATGTAAAATTAACCTCTGTGAAATTTGTCGTTGTCAACACGAAACAAAATATAAAACGCACGATCTTATCATTAACAAATCTGAGACATTCCGAGAAGAAGATGACAACCTTGATGTTTGTCAAAATCCTCATCATGAAAGGGCAAAAGTCAAATATTTCTGCAATTCTTCAAACTGTCAAAGTGTTGTTTGTCCTTCATGTGCACTAGATGAACATAGAGACATCAGTAAGCATGATCTTGAGGACATTGAAGTAGCTTTCAAAAAGCGAAAAAGTGAATTAGGAAATGACGCAAAATCTCTTCGAACACGAATACTGCATGTCGAATCCACCGTGCAAGAAGTCCGTGACAAAACTAATACTTTACAAGTTGAAAAAAATGAATTCATAAAACAAATGGATGCCATATATAACAGAGGTATTAAAGATTTAAAAAACAAAAGACAAAGTCTTCTAGATAGATATACTGCGTCGTTCAAACGGAAAGAATCAAAACTGTTGACAAGAAAAGATAATTTAGACAGTTTTCTTTTAAATGCAAATGAATGTTGTAGCCTTACGGAACAACTTATAAACCGCAACAGTATGAGCTCCTTCTTGAACGTGCATCAGACAATAGATTCTCATGTTAAACGGTACTTAAATACACCTGTAGAAGATTCAACTTGCGATAGAAAAGATACCGAGAAAAATGTCGATTTTGATGAATATCTTCAAATGTTTAATAGTAATGTTGAAATTCTGGAAAACAACCAAAGAGAGGAAAATTTGAAGCCGTTGATCGAGCCGGCAAAAGGTATCTGACTCTTTATTAATTATTGCTATTATTGAAAAAATGCCTTTCTTTTTAGTTTCAAAATAAGACTTTTTTTAAACAACCTATTTAGGTAATAAGCAAGACCATATGAAATCTACTTTATACTTTCAGTTAGACTGTTGTGTTTTTTTGTGAGGTGGTAATCATAATGACATGGCCGTTAGAAATATAACGTTAATGTTTCTCATTTGCACAGCCAAATAGCCATACTATTTCTGTTTAATATTAGAGGACATGTTCTATGACGATATGAAATCACATACTTGAGACAAATTCAATACTTGTCAAAAATATATAATGCATTCATTCAAATGGCAAATAAGCAAATTTAAAACTCCATAAATAATATAGTCCTATTGAAATATATGGTCTTCTTAATATATTAAAGTCAATTCATAATTTCACATCTAAACACAATAAATACACTGCGTCACATGCTATATTAGTAGTCGGTTAAATATATCTCACGTTTATGAGTTAAACAAACTTATTGGCATTAAAGTAGTTCATGCAATGCTCTTAAAGAATTTCTATAGACCTCTGTTCTTTTTATTTTTGTAATACTGAGTTATTTTCTTTCAGAACAATATGTCATTCTTTCGAATAATCAACATGGACGATACCATGTTTCATTAAAATATGCTCCGAAGCATGAAATAATGACCTGTGTGAGGTCAATTTTTCCATAATAAAATGCAAACTATAATTTACTTCAAAATTATATGCGTTTGATAGTTTTTTGTTGCCGATATTGTTAAAGATCAATCTATGCTAGGTGTAAAAAAAACGTCATTGTCCGCAGTTTAATTTTGGTAACAAATAATGTGAAGTTTTGTTAATTTCTCCCTTCAATACGGAGACAGTATCATATATGTGAGATGAATTTGAATGTAAAACTCTGATGTATCACATTTGTGCGTTAGATTTTAAAAATCACACTGAAAAGGAAATCAAACTGTGACCTACGTGTATTGATATTCGTTTTCGTGTTACATGCACATGTATCACGATAGCGTGCTCCCTTCGTTTTAGTTCTTTTTTTTTTTACATTTATTTGTACCTTTTACAGTATCAAACAGAGGGATGAAAGATACAAGAGGGAAAGTCAAACTCATAAATCGAAAATAAACTGACAACGCCTGGCTAAAAATTAAAGTAGACAAACAGACAAACAATAGTACACATGAGACAACATAGAAAACAAAACAATAAGCAACACGAACTCCACCAAAAACTAGGGTGATTTCAGGTGATCCGGAAAGGTAAGCAGATTCTGCTCCAAATGTGGCGCCCTTCATGTTGCTTATGTTATAACACATCCGGTAAATAGTCTATTTCGGTAGGTCACATTCGTGAAAGAGAAGGGGACTGTAGTTACGACATAAGGAACATTTCCGATATCTTTTATGAAACGGTTATTCCATAACGGTCAACCAACTCGGGATGGCGTCCGTAAAATTTACGAAGGGATAATTCCTACTTCACCATTTGGAACTCTTGGTTTAGTAGCTTCCTTTAGCAGCAATATAGATGTCATTACACATATAAACACAACGCCAACCTAGAAACACCTCTTTTTTTATAAACTAATTTGGAACAATAAATAACTGATAAATTGTCTTGTATTTTTCATACACTGTTATCGGATGGTAATATTTTATGTGTGCCTTACGTCATGTAGTTACAGTAGTTATCAAAGGTACCAGGTTTATAATTTAATACGCCAGACGCGCGTTTCGTCCACATAAGATTAATCAGTAACACTCGGATCAAAATAGTTATAAAGCCAAACAAGAACAAAGTTGAAGAGTAATATTTTTCTTGTGTATGAATAAAAATTTTAATATCTAGATTAATTATTTCACATTCTACATTTTACGTAGGGCGTATTACCTGAACGCATAAGAAAGGAATATCCCACTTTAATGTGGTCGGTAAAAAAGAATTATCAAATTAGCAAATCTCTATAAAAAAAAACATAGTTTTTTTTTAGGTATATAAGTCAGACAATACATATTTTAGGCTTTTTCTCGTCGTAGAACACATCTCGGGGTATCAGGATTCTCTAAAGAAAGACAAACAATAGAAGAGAGGAAAATTTGGAGCCGTTGATCGAGCCGGTCTTTCATTTGATCAATGCTGACAACCCTCGGTGTGTTCTACGACAAGAAAAACCTTAAAATATGCATAAAATATAACATAAACTATTTAAATTAAAAGAAAAAACCCACTGAATATGTTAAAATTTTAAAATATTAGATTTACAAGTATTTCATTTTCAAAGCAAAGCGCTTCTTCACGTCATTTTGTTGTATTCGTGATTGAGTAGTGTGTAATGGCAGCTATTTGATTGTATTAAAAGAACGATCTACTCTTTGACTATTATGCAACTGTCATTTAAGTCTATTATGAATACGTACTGTGTGTTCATTGGGGTTTAGAATAGGTACATGTACACACTTTAATGATAAGAGACATTTTTAGGGGGGAAGGGGCTAATCCCCTCAGTTGAATGCTTCGGACGCATGCAATTTTTTACGTGCTGTTTACATTTTTACAGCACTGGATCGATACCTCTGCTAGTGGGCTGTCAATCCCCTATGTTATCATCAACTTCTTATTTCGGTACTGACATAATTTTTATGAAAGTTTTCTAAAATGTCCGTTAATAAATTTTGAATTTATAAGAAACTAAGATTTCAACTCCCTAAGTCAATGTTATAGAAATAAATTTGGCTATTTTAAGATCCTAATAGCTTTTTATCTTTTTAGTATATTCTCATTGTTGGATTTTAAATAAATGGAATTTTAACGTTCCTGATTGAATCTGGAAAAAATGAGTATGATGCACGAAATTTTAAAACTTGTTGCTTTAATTTTTTCATCATAGATACCAGGATTGAAATTTTGTATTGGCGTCAGAAGCTAATTTGTTCTATTCTTGAGGTAGAAAAGTGTTTAAGTTAGTATTTCAAAGATTCAAGATTTTGTTAACAGTATTAAATATTATGACCATATCAATGATATTTCAAGTCAGCACCGCGGTGCTGACTACTGGGCTGGTGATACCATTGGGGAATAAAAACTCCACCAGTAGTGACATCGACCTAGTGGTTGTAAAAAGACTCATCATAGATACCAGGATTGAAATTTTGTATTTCGTCTACAAAAGACTCATCAGTGACGGTTGAATCAAATGAATTTCACAAGACAAAATAAAGTACGAAGTTGAAGAGCACTGAGGACCAAAATTTCCTAAAAGTTTTGCTAGATACAGCCAATGTCATCGATACCTCAGTGTTTCATACAGTTCATCTATATTTTCTTGAAAGAGATTTCAGCTGTTTTTAAATTGTTTGTAATTTTCATCTTGTCCTAAACATAGCATTTTGTCTCTGCTGTTTCACTCTGATGATTTACTGTCATGGCAGTTGAGTTAACAATTATAACACAAATGACGAAGGGAGTACTTTAAACATTCCTTGTCTATTTGTAATGTACTAGATTAAACATGTGACTTCATGTACATGGTGTTGTAAATTGCAACACGACGGATGTCATATTTTGAGCAGGATCTGCGTGTTCCTGAGATCACCCCAATTTTGGTGGGGTTGATCCTTTTCCGTTTTTAATTTTTTATGTTGTGTTTTGTTTACTATTGATTGTTTGTCTTTTTATTGTTTGAGCATTGGCGTTGTTAGTTTATTTTCGACTGAGAAGTTTTGAATGTTCATCTGGTATCTTTCGTCCTTCCTTTACATAAAATATATTTTTTTTATGTTTTACGAAATATATCTCCAAATATTTCATAAAATGGATGGCCACGGAGATTTTATTGAGATTTTAAAATCACTATAAAATTGACTAACCCTATTTTAGACCCGTAGGAGGTTACATTACATTAAGGAGATTCATGTGAAATTTTGAATTGAAACATTATATGAAGTAGAAATAATCAATAGGTCTGGAAAAGAATAAATCATGTAAGAATTAGAGAAAGATAGATTCCACCACTGCAATAAATATATTATAATAGGTCTCCATTCGTGGTTTGTAAATACTTAAAATTTAACAGATAAGAGTGTCGAAATATCGTTATAAACGAGGTAAAGTGGTGCAATCTGTTCCTTTTATGATTTTTATCCTTTTAAGAAAGTCATGCTCTTAACATGTGACATCATCAGGCATGGTCGTCTTTTTGTATGACATCCAATGGCAAATTCAGAAGAAAAAAAAAACTTTGACGTCGTAATTAAATTTCAACCAATCATTTACCGATAACAAACATTTTACTAGTGAGGAGAAATATTTTTCTTATGCAGCTCAAGAAATGTGAATAATACACAATCAATAGAGAATTTAGTTTGATATTCAAATACAACAGATTCGCCTTGTAAATAACACAAATGGCAAAGGGAGTGCATTAAACATTCCTTTTCGATTCTGGAATGTACTAAATTACACATTGGACTTCATGTACATGTTGATCTTTATTGCAATACGACGGATGTCATATGTGAAACCGTATCTGCGTGTTTCTGAGATCACCCCAATTTTTGTGGGACCGGAAGGATCTGGGTGCGGGAGAATTTCGCTGCATTAAAGACCTATCGGTGATCTTCTACTGTTGTCTGCTCTATGATCGGGTTGTTGTCTCTTTGACACATTCCCCATTTCCATTCTCAATTTTATTACTTTACACGCTTTATTAACTCTATTGATATAAGAAGATGTGTTATGATGCTATTGAGACGACTCACCATCCAATCCACAATTGGTAAAAAGAAAACCATTATAGGTAAAATAACAGCCTTCGAGACGAAGTTTTGGCTCACACTGAACATCAAGCTATAAAGGGTCCAATTAACATTCTGTACTACCCTACCTTCATCCGAAATGTACACTTAGATGCAGACTATTGATACGTATAACAACATAACGATTGTATTGAAGTTTTGGTTCAGACCGAACATCAAGCTATAAAGGGTCCAATTACGACTAGTTTGATAGCTATTACGCCCTGAAAACCCATACGATACACAGGCTCACCAAGAACAGCCAAACGAACGGATCGTTGGAAATGTACAACAAGATGTCAGTCAAGTTGGAAGGTTTAACCTCAGGCCCATTGGTATCGCCAATTACCAAAGACGCATTGAATGGAAAAATTATATTAAAGAACATATTTCAAAATACCTGATTGACGTTTTTGCCGTATTTTGGAGTATTGTATTTGCTTATAGTTTCTTCACAATTGTATGCGAAATGTCATTGTTACCACTTGCCCTTACAGAACACGATAAACGTAAGTATGAATATACAGATTGCTAGTGTATTCTGAGTTTTCAATCATAACAGATAAAATTGTTTTTTTTTATAGAAACGTTATCAAAAATACGTTCAAACTCATGCATATTTATAGTTGCATAGTAGAACAATGTAAAATAACAAAAGTAACGAACTCCGGGGAAAACAGAAGTTAATTAATGGAATGCCAAAATCAAAAGCTCAAACACATCAAACGAATGAATAACAATTGTTTTTACTTGGAACAGTATCTTCTTAGATAAAAATTTGTGGATTAAACCTGGATTTATAGCAAACAAATAGTTATCAAAGGTATCAAGATTACAAATCCTTGTAATGAAAGGTAGGAATAAAAAGCATAAAAGTCATGGCAGACATCGAATATTGAAAATAAAACATTCACAAGTCTTTTTATGTTTGTCAAATAGAATCACTGTTGATGTGAAATTTAAATGCGCATATATGAGTTAGATAAAGCTTGCCATTGAATTGTTACATATTCAGTTTTCTTCTACTAGGTCTAGGATGAGCTATATTAGTACCATATGAGTCCGTTTACGTGTCTGTTTTCCAAATCACACCGCAGTAACTAGAAAAGTCAATAATATGTTTACTTTGTACATCTTAGTTCAAATGTATCATAAAAAATCTGCGTTTCATGCATGTGTCACAAGATATATGTATATATTTGTCGTGTACATGTTATTATTTTGTACATGTTACTACTAGTAAAAAAAACTTTGTACGAGTAAATAATTGTATGATACCATCACAACAGTTATTACTTGTACAACTATAATAATTACTAGTAAAATTATGAGAAAAAGATAATAACTTGTACAACACAATATCTTTGAGTTATATTTGTTTCTTCTTTTGCTGTAAATGTGTTATTCAACAACTCCTTTCTTTGGGTTTAGTCTGGGAATTTTTGTCAATTGTCGGTTGTTTTTTTTTACTAATTTCTCTTATTCATGCACTTGTTTGTTTATTTTTTCTTATTATTCAGTGTAAGTAATTTTGAAATCTACATTGTGTGTGTTTTTCTTTTTTTTTTTTTCAAGTTTGTATTAGTATTAATTTTGAAAGGTTAGAAGATTACAGACAAACGACGGACGCAAAGTAACAACATACGCTAAAATGACACTTTCATCAAGGTTTTGGCAAATTTTACCCTCAAATTTCCGATTAATCTAACGAAAGATTTTGCACACTTTTTAAACAGCTAAATGTCTATTTCAAGTGATTCAATTCTTATATGTGACAGATTTTGACTGATTTAGTCATTCAAAACGCTCCGATTCAAGCTTAAATATGAAAAAATCTATCAAATTTGCCACTTTTCAGATGTTTTTTGTCAACAATGAACTCAAAGTGGTCGCATCCGTGTTCATCCTCAACCTTTATATATGATATGTGTTGTCATCAAATACAACTTAGATTTCAATACTATGAATGAACACGAATGCGGCCACTTTCATTTAAGACGGAAACCGTCTAAAATTTAACTCAAAGGCTAAAATTGAGAATATTTCAGTAATTTAGCATGACTTAATGATGTAAGTACACGATATATGTGCATTTTATTGTCAAACAAATACCATGTGTATGTAGCAGAACCATTGTACTTTCCAGTAAATAGCTAAAAGATTACATTTTCACAAAACACGAAAAAATTATGAACCACATCAACAAATGACAACCACAGGCGTAGTGGGTTTAAACGTTTAGGTTGCATTTCTATAAACATCGAAAAGTTAATAATCACTATTATTTAATTAAAAGTTCAAAACATAGGACTGTGCGGCATATTTTCAACATTTATGCCCCGAACTTATACGAGTTCATACTAACACTTACATTCTGTACTTCCCTATCTTCACTGGTCCTCTTTAGAATTATGTGTGTGTTTACTCTGGTAACATTCCAAAGTTATTTCTCTATTATATAACAGAGATCAATCTTGGACCTAGCACGTGAACGAAACAAAATATATATGAATATTATATTTCTCCCCACAAGTAGCATGACTAGTGAAACAGCTGTATATAAAATTGCAACCTTTAACAAGTACAAACCTTTACCCTAACATGCCACATTAGTGTAACATTACAACATAGAAAGACGCACTAGATAAAATATCAATTATTATGGCTTAATTCAATCAAAAAGAAATATTAACAAAAACAAGTAAACATACACTGAACGAATAAATTTGATCTATAACACAATATGAATACAATATGTCAAATAATGTCAAAAAGACAACTATAAACTGGGACAAAGTGGCGAGAAATAAAATAACGTACAGGAGTAGCTTTAAATATAATAGTTTTGTGTGAAAATAACTAAAATATTTTCTACCAAATAAATTTGTTGTTCATAGTACGAGAACAGAAGTAAAATTATCGTAATACTAAACACTTTTCAAATGTGGTACTGTAAACATTATTCAAAGATCGTATTACAACATTAATAATAATAGTAAGATAATTTATACGGATCACGAAGTGAGTTCCGCGCTTTTAATACAATATCAAAGTAAGATTTAGGATGTAAATACAGTTGTTAATAGGGTTTCTACTAACAGCCAAGTCTACTTATCAAACATCAAATCAAACTATAATGAGCCCCGACATCAAACGTGGTAAAAAGTAAAATCACAAAAATACTGAACTCCGAAGAAAATTCAAGACGGACAGTCCCTAATCAAATGGCAATATCAAATAATAAAACACTTCAAACGTCATATTCCTGACTTGGTAGAGGCATTTTCAAATGTAGAAAGTGGTAAATTAAACCTGATTTTATAGCGCTAAACCTTTCACTTGTCATTCCTGTCCAGTGCACAATGTTTATTCAATATTGTCAACAACGCGATTTCTACGATGTTTACATTATTTGAACCTTAATATAGTGTTTACATCGTTGACATTGTTAACATTGCGATGTATACAATGTTGAAAAGATATCGTGTTTACATTGTTCACATCGCGATGGTGACAATATTAACACAATGTCGTGTCAATATCGTTTACATCGTTCGAACTCTTATATATTGTTTACATCGTTGACATCGTTAACATCGTCATGTATACATTGTTGAAAAGATATCGTGTGTACATTGGTTGCACTGTCATATATACAATTTTTAAAACACTAATTGTGTCAAGTTAGAGTTATAACATCACATTTTTTAAAAGATTTTGTTTTGTTGTTAAAAAAATGCAAACTGTATAAATGTAATCTACAGACTTTATTGAACAGTATTAATTGATAAAAAAAACTTACGATGTTAACGAAGTAAGCACAAAACTGTAAACATCACGATGTATACGATGTAAACGATGTTAACAGAAAGGTAGAGAGTAGATATACAACATAAATACGATGTTGACACGATATTGTTAACTTTGCGATGTATACAAGGTAAACGATGTACAATGTAAACAGAAAGGTATAGACTCTGAACAAAACATCTTCCTATATCTATTAACACGAATGCTTATTGACACAGTATTGTCAACATTACATCACGATGTATACAATGTGAACGATGTACACAAATAGGTGTAGACTTGGTACTTTTCTTTCATACGATGTTGACGATGTAAACGATGTAAACACAATACTGTAAACATCACGATGTATACGATGTTAACGATGTAAACAGAAAGGTAGAGAGTCGATAAACAACATAAACACGATGTTGACACGATATTGTTAACTTTGCGATGTATACAAGGTGAACGATTTACAATGTAAACAGAAAGGTATAGACTCTGAACAAAACATTAACACGAATGCTTATTGACACAGTATTGTCAACATTACATCACGATTGATACAATGTGAACGATGTACACACAAAGGAAAAGACTAGGTCCACAAAATGTAAACGATGTTGACGATGTAAACGATGTAAACACGAACATCACGATATGTACGATGTTATAGATGTAAACAGAAAGGGTGAGAGTCGATATAAAATATAAACACGATGTTGACACGACATCGTCAATACCACGATGTATACGATGTGAACGATATAAACAGAAAGGTATAGACTCTATATATGCAACATAAAGAACATATAGATAGGATATAATGTAAATAAAATAACGACACTATAAAGTTGACATTGCGATGTGACAATATCGACAAAACATCGTGCACCGGACACTTGTATGACAGTCGCATCGAATTCCATGTAACAGTCAATGACGCTTGACATATTGGTCAAAGTGACGTACTTCGTATTGATGCAAAGTTACTACCAACAATGCTTCATCATCATTCAAGTTAAGACGATAATAAAGTTTTAATTACCGAATCGCACTTTTGGTTCTTAAAATTGAAATAAAGGGTATTAAAAATATAATTAATTAAATCTGTCTAATATCTTACTGTACATTTACAAATTGATAATTAGAATCTGTTGAGAACACATTTTAGCACAAATACGGTGATTCTAACATCTGATGCAGGAACTGTTTACTAATAGCATGTCCATAAATAGACTGGTAGGGAGTCACAGTAATTTAGAAAGACTTTTTAAAATTGTAACTTTAAATTAAAATTTCCCGGAATTTTTCTTTATCCTTTTATCTTGTTTACTTATTTAATTGCTTTAAACACTTATTTATTTGCAGTTACTGGACTGAAGTTCAACACTCAAGTGACAAGTCAATTTGCATGTCGATCAGCTGATAATCAGACAGTAGCTACAAAACCATCTGAAAATATGTCATGTGGTTCGACACGTAGACTTTATAAGTACGCAGGTGTTTTTGCAAACACATCTTTTCTTCCGGAACAAGAAAGTTCTATTGAATTTTCTATCAAATTTCAGCAAATGTCTTTGAAAGCGAAAGAGTATGATGACTTACTTATTTTTGAATTTGGATTGACAAATGACAGCCTAAGCACCAAATTATTATCCCCATCAATATTTGCTGTCAGTGGTTTTTCATGCCAGAACAAGTTCGGTGTCTGTCTTTCGATTGGAAATATACTGTTAATTGAAAGTAGAGACATATTCAAAAGTGAAACCAATTCATATTTTGCTGAAGGGCGATTTATACTTAATTATCAACCCTCTACTTTAACACTTTTATTTTTAGCCAAATTTTCCCAGAGTAAGACAACGATATAGTTACATAGAATTCAACCCTTCAAATTAAGAGGTACACTATGGCCGGTTTTTGCCGCATATGAAACAAATTCTGTTTCGATGACCATTAAAACAAATCAAGTTGGATTTGATCGTTTCACATTGTATCCAAACTTATACATTTCTGATGATAACAAAACCATGTCTAATAAACAGTTAAAAGGAACGTATGCAAGCGACAGTTTAGGGACTCCTGTTATATTTACACGTCTTAAAAACTTTGGAACCTCAGGTACTATTCAAACAATGCTAAACATTGATTTCGTCGATTTAAACGGTGGTAACACATTATATAAGTTTGGTATTGGGAAACATGAATATGGAGTGTTTAAAGAAACTGTACTTTTAGAATGTACCAAGTGTGTTTGGACATACCTTTTTGGCCTCTATCCATCATCTGGTTACTGTTTGTCGGTTCACTCTGATACGAAACGGATAATGGTAGGAAACCATCTTAGTTTGTTTTTACATTACCATAGAAATGGTAGCATTGAAATGTACATTGTTAATTATTACTTTGGTTATAGCCATCGCATATTTCAATTTGAACAATTTCACAATCAGCCTCCAAAAGTTTATATTGAAAAAATCGATGCAAAGGATATTGTCATATCTTCAACTAAAAAGTCCAATATATTTCATATGACAAAAGTGATCATAGCACTGTTAGTAATAATATACTTCTTTATGATTTAAGAAAGAATATTGACAAAATGAGAAAGCAAATTGTTAACATTGAATAATGTGGATAAATAGCATGGCATTACAGGCTTTGAAATTTACATTTTAGAAAACGGATTTCCTGATTTTTTGATGATTTCATTAATGTTTTATTTCGAATTTCTATTTTTCATTGTGCTGACTATCACGTATATTAGTTTCAACGAAACATTAATATGTTGAATAGTTGGCTAAACCAAATTACATTAGTAGCCTTTGTTCGATTTTTAATACGGGTCCATTTCAGTGTAATATTTATCTCTGAATGAGCAAAAATACGGACAATGTCAATCTTAAACAGTAGAAAATAAAACAGGATATAACGATTTTTGTCAATTTGAGATTGTTTCTCTAATTTATAATTTTTACGTGATTAAAGCATTGTTGCCGAAAACTTCGAACTTTGCACAAAACATCATTACAGAAATCTTTTCCTCATAAGAAAGTGGAGTACAGTAGAAAAAAATGTGTCGCCATGTTTTTTCCCCACAATGTCTTAATAATTCACATGCTATTACTAGATATATACATATATACACACAATCACTACAATGTGTTACAATTTGCAATTGACATATTTGACCTAGATTCAGCATTGCATGTTGACTGTTCAAAACCTCTCCCTCTGGAAAACACATTGCATGTCGTAAGCTTGTTTACAAACAAAAAAAGAAGGTTCATGGGAGAGCCTACACAAGCGATAAATACTATATTCACATCGGACATTTACATGACCGTAATTTTCCTAATCAGAATTAAAATAGTTGATGCAAACTATATTTATTGTAGTTTTAACATGAAAGGCACTATCATTCGGGCCAAAAAAAATCACGAATATAATGCCTACTCATGTTAAAACTACAATAAAGTATAGCTTGCATCAACTATTTATTAAATATTTGGCTTTGAGAGTTCCTGATGAAATTAAACATGGAAAGCGCTTCTGACCCATAAAATTATAATGGTGTTATTTTCAACTTTTTATAAATAAGGGTTGCGTACGTTCACAATATGTTGACATTTTAGATTAACGGCAAAAGATTTGGTTTCGAAAGAAAGATAAGATTTTATTTTGGATAGAAGTGGAAAATGTAGATTAAGATTATGATTGTATATATATTTTCAAAATAATGGATCTTTTCGTTTACAAACACTGTTCTTGTCTTTCACTTTTACTAATGTGATTTTTGTTTTTGTGTTTTTTTGTAACATATTTGATGGTTTTTATTGTGATTAAGATTATAACACAATGTTGACTGCTGTTCTCCCATTTTTAACAGTTTACCTATTATGTCTGTTTGTTTTGTTCACACATCGTTGTCAATATAACGGAATTTATGCAACTGTCATTCGAGTAAGAGATTAAGCTAGTTGTAAAACAAAGTTTAATCCGCCATTTTCTAAATGAGAAAATGTCTTTACCAAGTTAGGAATGTGTCAGCTGTTATCTGTACGTTTGGTGTGTTTGAGCTTTTGATATTGCCATTGAGTAAGAACTTTCCTCTTAAAATTTTCACCTCAGGTCAGTATGTTTGGGATTTAACTCTTTACTATCCTTTGAAAGCATAGAAATTGTTACCATTAATCTATCAAATAGTGTTGTATGTATCACAAGGATGACTGATAAACTGGCTGTCCAGTCTCTTTTTAATGCAAATACTTTGTGTGAAAATATCTACATTTTGGAATTATTTGGTTGCTGGTACTGTTCACCTTTTTCAGCACTATTGGCTAACCTGTAATGTTTTATCATAAAGAAAAGCCATAGTGTCAGGAGAAGTATTATGTGTATGCAGTCTTTTTTTTTAAATTACAACAGTTTTAGCATTTTTGTGAATTTTTTAAGAAGTCCAATAACAAATGTACACTAATATTTCTTAATCAAAAATATCATGTTTTAGCGAATGAAAAACAATTATCAGTATATGTTTCTACACAAGAATAAGATTTTACGGTGCTTTTGTGTGATGACATTCAATATTCAACAATGTACATGTATTTTATAATATACTTGATATTACCTCAAAGTAAATAATGAAGTGTTGAAATGATGTATAAATTACCTTGATGATGTTGTAATATATTATGTACTAATAGATAACTTCATTATTCATTGTATCATGTGTTATGTCTATACAACATCTTATTTACTATGTGAAGTGGTATGTTTTTTTCTCAAGATTTAGATGTTTTTTTCGTTTTAAAATTTATCGTTTTTAAAAGAAAAGTCAATGTTAGGAATAAAAACAGTCAAAAATTAAATTCAGAAACCGAAACTTAAACTCGGAAAACATAAACTGTATATACTATGATTTTGGATGTAACAGGTCTTCTGATTGGCTGAAATTATTTGGTCTATCAGCTCATTGACATAATATTGTATTGTGACTGTACATGTGATGTCATCAAAACTATTTTTAAGATTAAGATTCACTCCCTTTTAATATGAAATTTAGAATTAAATTATAAGGAATGACTTCGAAATATTATTTAAAAAATGTTACAGTCAATCCTCAATTAACATAACACATGACAATTTCAATGGTTCTGGTATTTGCTAGGGGATTTTTGTTTGTTCAGTGTTGAATTTGCTACGCAACAAAAATCGCAATTATGGGACATGACTACAATTACTTGGATTCTTTTCCATCTCTGTTTATGTATTACCGACACAAGTATGTGGTCAAAGTTAAATTTCTGAATTTTGGTCCTTTTTTCTGATACTATATGTACAAGATCAACTTTATTTGGTGTATGAAAATTTCTTATGATGTACATGTCAGGCTAGTAGGTATTATTTCACCTTTACCTCATTATCATGGTTCTTTGCTGCTCATTCGGTCTGTTTTTAACTATAAGCAAAAGTAAACTATAGTAGATGGTATAATCTTATCTTGACCTTCATTTTCATGGTACATTGTCAATGTTAAGTTTTTTTGGTTAAGTTTGTTTCTTAGATACTATAATCAATAGGTGAATTATATTTAATGAATAGACTTATTGTAAGGCGTACATGTCTATTAGGCATGGTTCATTTGACCTTGACCTCATATGCGTGGTTCATTGGTCAATTGTTTCTTTTTTGGTTAAATCTATTTCTTAAAAACTATAAGCAATAGGTCAGCTATATTTGGTATATTGAATGACGTGAAAATGTATTTCTTGTTTGGTTAATCTTACCTTGACCTCATCTTGGATCATGTTTATGTGATACTTCTAACGAAGCTTTATGTTTAGGACTATCAACATAAAATCAATGGTACGTAAAGAAGGCAAAACATGTCAACGTGTGCACTCTTGTTATCACTTTAACTTTAATTCCTTTAGATCTACTAAGTGACAAACAGGTCTAATTTTACCGCCTCAAGTCTTAGAAAAAAATAAGTTTACGCTCATCTTTTGTCCTTCCTGTGTCATTACCATTTGAACAATGTCAAGAATAATGACATTCCTTCTAATCGACAGTAGCCGAAGACTATGTCATAGACAATAATGATTATTTAAATCATCAGCCTAATTCTGTATTGGTTTGAACTGCTTTACAGTAGATGAGAACTAATATTGTAGCCAAACAATTTTACACTGAGACAAAATGTATTTCCGCAACCATGCATTATTAGGGGTTGGAAAAATACATTGTTTTATGATAGCCTCCTTTTTTCTTATCTTGAACTGTACAATAAATATAAGTGCTTTATTATGGCGATGAACAATGCCAGTTAGAGTACTTATATATGTTACTGTAAACATTGTTACGTTTATTTAAAAAAAAAAAAATTTACAGGACATTGTATTAAGAAGAAAACTGTATTGTATTTTAAACTCTGACGGCATCAATTGACGATTTGATGATTTTACTGGCGACGCTCTTCTCTAATGAATAACATTAACGGTACCAATTTTTCTGCACCAGATGCGCATTTCGACAATACATGTCTCTTCAGTGATGCTCGTGGCCAAAATATGTAAAATCCAAAGCTTATATAAAAGAGGAAGAGCTATAATCTAAAAGTTCCAAAAAGTATAGCCAAATCCGTGAAAGGAATCAGAGCTTTGCAAGAGGGAGATACATTCCTTAATTTATAAAAAAAATAATAATTTTGTAACAGCAAATTTAATAACACAAAAAAATCCGTATTTTCATGCCAGTACCGGAGTACTGGCTACTGGGCTGGTGATACCCTCGGGGACTAACAGTCCACCAGCAGAGGCATCGACCCAGTGGTAGTAATAACATTAACGGTACCAATTTTTCTGACAGAAAACAACGTTAAAACATGTATTTAAAACCTTTCTTATATCGACCGTGCTTGCGCGTACGTTCCATAGCATCAATTGTCATGACAATTAGTGACGTTGTCCAAGCAAATTGAACGTAACAAACGTTGTTGCTTTAGAATTAATATTTATTTCGTCTTACACATGCGTAACAATAGTTGCTTATGATAGATAACATATATTGTAATGTTCTTGAAATAAAAAGAAATGACTAGTCAACATAGACTAGTACGTTGTTGGGTTTTTTTTTTGCATTAAGGTTAATATATATCTGGTAAAGTAGAAAACATTACTTGCTAGTAGAAAAACGGTTGTGGCAATAGAATCAATGTAGCATTTGTTAAGCAGATACCAACGATTGATAATTTCAGACTCAATTAAGTTAATATCATGATACATATATTGGTAATCTCCGACAGGGAACTAAGAGCTACAAACACTGGGGCATTATAAACGAACTCTGCTATCCAATTATTTTGTTCCTATACGAAGGTACTAGAGCTTCAATTACAATGACTTTATCTTTTATATTTAATGATTTGCATTGTTTTCCATCTTAACCGTATCTCAAGAAATAATTCAACTCTTTTTTTTTAATTATGTTGCATTCAAAGTAGTTCCTATCATGGGTTGAAGAGATTCAGTATTTCATTAGAGTCTAACCACTTGTAATACATATAATACAATCATCATTATAAATACATCGAATAAAACAATAATTTTATAAATTCAGAAACAAGTGCCATTCTATAAAGAATTATGAATGAAATGACGCGATGTTTTCAAAGTTGAAGATAGCTTTCAATTTTAAAGCGTGTTAAACATCTGAAATATTGACAATTAATAATCATGTATATCCGTTGATGTCTGAAGTTTGAAGTATCCCAGTCTAACTTATTTGAATAATTACCTTCATATGAAGGTAGACAATTTCAACATTTAATGAGTGTTTTCTCTCAATGTATTCAATAAATCATTTTTAAACCATACGTGATCTATACTGCAGTATCACTAAACTATAGCATGCAGTCTTTGATAAAGTGTTTCTTAGTTTGACGTCAAGCATGTTGTCTGTAAAATTCAGCTTAATCAACAAAACGATATGGATAGAGAGACGGAGAGCAAACATAGTTTAAAATAGATACTTATGGGTAAATCATCTATGCATGCTATATTTGTATGTTACAAAGCACTTAACAAATTTGACCTAAACTTTGTTGTAATGGTTCTAAGTTGGTTCTTCTTCGTAATTGTATTGACCCCACCTGTCGACCAAGTTAGTCATCGTTGAAAAAAATATGCAAACATAGGATCCTACGGAAAATCATTTCTTGTCAACTACCTGGAACCAAACTTTGTACGAATGATCATATATTGGTTTTTCAAATTTTAACTGATGACCATGCAAGATTTCTGCAACAGCCAAAAATTGCTTTGCATATATGACCTAATGGGAAAATAACTTCGTTATATTTCTCACTGCAAAATTCTTCAACTCAAGGAGGTTTAATTTAAATGTAAAAGTCTTACAAAAGATTTGAACTGGAACGTTCTTTATATTTACCTGAACAGGTAATTTAAATGTAAATGTATGCAATACATTGAAGTGATGTTAACTACAATTTCTAAATAAAGATTGTGTGGATCAATAATCCGTGTGTCTATTTTTATTCAATGTTCAACTAAAAGGGCATTTTTTATTCTCATCTAGTCCAGAGATTGTACAGAAATAATGGATACTAAAGGTAATTATTTTTGTATCATTGTTATTATCTATTACTCGCTTGGTATGTCTATCAAATTTATAGTTTCAGTTTAATATTTACGATAATTGAAGCAATGACTCGTGAGGGAAAAAGTCATTCTGATCAGCCATTTATCATTTCATTTTTAATTGTGCATATCAATTCAGTTATTAAATTTCGTTTGTCTAGCTATATCAGTATATATGTTCATAGAAAAGAAACGAAAGTGACGAAATTGGAGAAAAAACTCATGTCCGATATATATATTTAGTATATATATATACGTAAGTTCATATGAGAGCTGTGCATAATTTGTTTGGAGTTACATTTATTCTCAACTAATAACGAGATGTTGCTGCACGAAATTTTCAAACCAAAGGATATGTATCTAGCTACAAATATTTCAAAGCGCAGATGAAAGTTAAGTTGAACTGTTCAAAGTAAAGGTGAGTATCGCTCTATTTTAAAGAACGGAATTCAAAGAGCATAGAGGACCAGAAATTCCAAAAAGTTGTGCCAAATACGGCCCAGGTATAATCTATTCCTGGGATAAGAAAATCCTTAGATTTTAGAAAAATTCAAAGTTTTGTGAACATAAATTTAAAGAAATGACAATATAATTGATATTAATGTCAACACCAGAGTACTGACTACTGGACTGGTGATACCCTCGGGGACAAACATGTCAACTACCAGTGGCATCGATCCCGGGGTGTAAATACTTATCAAAGGTACCATGATTAGTCAAGTACGCCAGACACGCGTTTCGTCTATATAATACTTATCAGTGACGCTCATATCAAAATAGAGATAAAACCAAACAAGTACAAAGTTGAAGACTAAAAATTTCAAAAAGTTGTGCCAAATATGGCTACGGTAATATGTTCCTATGATATGAAAATCCTTAGTTTTTAAAAAAATTCAAAGTTAACAGGAAATTTATAAAAATGACCGTATAATTAATATTCATGTCATCACATGAGTGCTGGCTACAGGCCTGGTGATACTCTTGGAGACAAAACGCCCAACAGCAGTAACAACACTTACCATTATCTTGATGATCTTTTTCATAAATATTCAAGATTTATTTTAAAAATATACTGCCTAAATTTACCCAAAGATATTAAAAAAATTAAAGTCATATGAAACTTAAAAATCAAAAAAAATCATGCATATGAGGAAGTTTACTTTTTTTAACTGCTTGTTTCCAGCAAACAATTCGCCAACATGTTTTGCGCATGCAGCGTGACCTTTCTAGTAAAATTCCGGTGATCGCAATACGCAAGTGCGAATGGAAAATCAAAGGTAAACATTGTTCCGGCATAAAAAAAATGTTTACCTTATTGTACCTGTTATACACGTGCTTACCTGAATATCAATGCTTCTCTGTTGACTGTTTACACACGGATGACGATTGTGAATTAGTTATAGTTACTTTATACTCTTTTATTTGTTTAACGTTTTACCGCCATTTACGTAACAATAGGCCCGCAACGTCGTCACTTGCCGACGTTAAAAGTCGCCTCCAAAACACGACCATTAACTGCCATATTTTCACAAAAACATGACAAATTGAAATATTTTTTGACGATCATACGAAATTTATGCGTTAAAAATGATAAAATTGTGCACAAAAGACAAAGTTTATGATATATGTATGCATTGGTTCAAGAACTTTTTACCGATCCTTCGTTTCATATGACTTTAACTAAATCAAATACAATAGGTTATAACATTCCTTTTAAATTTAGATATTTCAATTTTACAAGGGAAACGAAAACATACATGACGAAAGGGACGATTTTTCGTTCCCTATTGTAGAATTTCCTTTTTTATGGGTATGTTACTTATGGCGTTTATATATCGCAACTCGTTTGCTATGCCAGTGTTTGTTGTGACTGTTTGGAGTTAAATTAACGTAATCTATGTTTTACTGGTTGTTAAGTTGGGGATTAGTTACAATAAATTACACAAAACCTTTACTCTCTTCATAAGTATAAATATTTGGTTTTGAAGTTTGAAATATAAAGGCAACAGTAGTATACTGTTGTAGTAAACGTAATTCAAACGAGATAGCGCATATTTGCTTAAACAGAGACCTAATGAATAAACTTATTCTAAAAGGTTACCAATTTAACACTGTAAATAGATCTTTGAATATTGTTTTATTGGTATGAATACTGATTTTGTTATCAGTAAATTAAAAGCGAAATGAATATTGTTATTATATACTTATAGATTATTTATGTTTTTTTTTAAACAAGATGCATTTTCTCATTCACCTCAAACATCAAAGGAAAAATACAGATAATAGCGATAAATATGCATATTAATGGCTTTAAACCATGTCGATACCTGTATCTTGTAGTCTTAAAAACTGCATGTTTTTTTTTTATCAGTTATCATTTGCTTTGAACTAGCTGCCAATAACTGCAAGTACTTTCAGATTTGTGCTAAGTGTCATTTTGTTGTTTGGATGTAAAAGTACCCGCTGACGTTCACTCTGTGTTTTTGTTAGAGTTAGATGAAACTTTATATCTTTGTATCTATCTGATCGAGTTACTCAGTTAAACCTTTTTCAGCTGATTTTTTCAGCTATGTTCTTATGGTGTACGGAGACACCACTATCCCAGGTTATAAGAGGGTTGAGCCCACTTACATGTTTAATCCCAACACATTCTGTATGTGTATTTTCAAAATCTTGACCCTGTTATTCAGTGGTTGTCGTTTGTTGTTATGTTACATGTTTAATTTTCGTTTATTATTTTGTACATAAGCAACACGACGGGTGCCACATGTGGAGCAGGATCTGCTTACCCTTCCGGAGCACCTGAGATCACCCCTAGTTTTTGGTGGGGTTCGTGTTGTTTATTCTTTAGTTTTCTATTTTGTGTCATGTGTACTATTGTTTTTCTGTTTGTCTATTTCATTTTTAGCCATGGCGTTGTCAGTTTGTTTTAGATTTATGAGTTTGACTGTCCCTTTGGTATCTTTCGTCCCTCTTTGTACATAAATTAGGCCGTCATTTTTATCGTTTGGATTGTTTATCATTTGTCATTTGGTGCCTTTTTAAGCTGACTCTCCAGTAAAGGCTTTGCTCATTGTTGAAGGCCATACGGTGACCAATAGTTGTTAATGTCTGTGTCAATTGGTCTCTTGTGAAAAAAATTTCGTGTCCTTTTTCGGTTTTCTTTCCCAAAACTAATTTTGAGTAACAAAATATATCTTTCGTTTCCAGAAAGAGCTATGTTTTCAGCTGCAATTGAAAAAGCTCAACATGTTTAACATTGATATGCCTTTGATCGTCAAATTCAATTATGTTGAAATTTATTGTTTCAGATGTGTCATTATCCCTTTACCATTATATGTGCAAAACCATCGTCGGAACAGAACATTACGTCAAAACTATACGATTAATGAACTCAGTTTGTGATCATTTATCCTGTGACAACTCAACAGTGTATATTACTAGCGGCAGTTTTGGTGAAGGATTGCAGATACGTGGTAGTGATCTAGATGTTATGTTTGTATTAAAATATATCGAGGTTCATGATAACATAACATCTATCGCGTTTAATCCAAAAACAACATATTTTTCACTGATGACTGAGGATACAAAACCATGTTACGCTATGTTACGTCTTAAAAGTAGCCCTTGTCCAATAGTGCGACAATTGTGTGGAAATGTCAGAGGGGACGCTTATCTGTCAAATGAATTATTCAATAAATATTTTTTAACCGAAAATAGTCCCGTTGTACATGGACCCTGTATTTCCGATAAGCAGGGTACAACTGACATTGCTTATTGCCTTCGTAGCATAAATTGGGTGACGTCAGCATCACAATGGATTATACGGTCTAATAATTCATGGCCAAATGAAAATACAAAGCAGATGATCATTAATCATGGGTTGCTCTTTGTACCAATTGGTTCTAAAGGGTCACCACACGAGAAATTGGAATGGCGAATGTCATTCTCAGTTGGAGAAAAATTTCTTACTTATACATTTAGTCATACTCAATTACTCTGTTACGCGATGATGAAAATTCTTCTAAAGGATATAATAAATACTGATAGTAGATGTTCAGATCTATTATGTTCGTATTACCTGAAGACAATCCTTTTCTGGATATCAGAAGAATTACATACTTCTTCATGGACACCTGGTAATTTGATAAAGTGTTTTATGAGATGCTTCCATCGGCTGATTTATTGCATTGAGTATTCTGTATGTCCTCATTATTTCATTCCAGAAAATAATTTGTTTGAGAATAAAATAGAAGGATTGGATAGGGATAATTTGATAGATACACTGCGTGTGCTTTTTAGTTATGGATGGCGATGCATCTTATTCTCTCAACAAATATCACATTTTGTTTTGTCATGCAATGTTAAAAATGATCAAAGTTTCTTTCGTTATGACGATTTTAACATTTTGTTAGAGTCAAACGTCCTAGGTCACTTTATGACTCTAATTGGTAGCCCCCATAACTTTAATAGAGCTGTTCATAACATATTATTTTGTCTCTCCAGAAAATCAAAATACATTAATGCATATTTCATTTCAGCTATGTGCAACAGACTTTATCAAGAACTATATATGAGGAGTAAAATCAGTAATAAGCATAAATATAACGAATACAACTATTGTCTCGGTTATCTACTTATGAACACCAACCATGATATTGTGTCTGGGTGGTTAATGGTTGCTTCGTTTTTATACAAAGCTAAACAATATAAGAAATCTCTTACCATCATTGAGTATGCATTATCAAAATGTACACTTGAAAAAATATTCTACGGAACGAAATTGTCAGTCACGCAATTACGTCCTATAGAATGCCACTTAATACAAAAGCAAGGATTTGTGCGTTCATTAAAATTCGTAATGGCAGATTATATTGTATTTGGAACTTGCCAATTTATTCCAATGGAACTGCTAATGAGCATAAAGCTTTGTGAAATACCGCCTGTAGTTTACGGTCATTTTTTATCTTTCCTATGTCATTACCATCTGAACAATGTGCGAGAATGTGGAAATTCACTCCGAGATCTACAAACGACAATATTCAAAAACTATTTCATGAGAAATGAACCAATATCTCAATCAATATCTTACTACTGTCTTGGTACTGCTAACCAGTTAATTGGAGACCATGTATCAGCCAAGCAAGCTTTCAACGTGACATTGGAACTGTTACAGCCGTATCCATACTATATTAAGCAATTTAAAAGACTTTCCTTGGTAGCGTCAATGTGAAAAATACAATAATCTTAAACAATAACAGTACTTGATCAAGTTAATGAAAAATAAGTGTCACTGTACGAATTTTACTTTTAAATTAATATGTACTTTTGTAATTACAGTTTTATATTTTTTAAATTGTATTTCATATTGTTTAACCCTAATATACACAATACAGATGCCAATTGTTGGTTGTGTACAGCATATTATGTGTTTTTTTTTGGAATTAAATAGTATAATGCGCATAGACTAGTAAAATTTCAGTCTTAGTAAAACTCGGGAAAAATATCTTTTAGAAAATTACAATTCCAAAACCTCGCAACAACTTGCTTTGACATTAGTTGACATATAAACCAGATGCTCCACAGGGCGCAGCTTTATACGACCACAGAGGTTGAACCCTGAACGGTTGGGGCAAGTATGGACACAACATTCAAGCTGGATTCAGCTCTAAATTTGGATTGTAATTAAATAGTTGACACAGCATAGGTTTCTGACACAGAATGAATGTGGAATAATGAACTTAAAATATTTTTTTTGCCTTTGAGCAATTCACTTTGCTGTTGAATCTTAATCCTCTCAAAAAAACGTTTGACGAAATTTTCTTTCTATTTATGAAATCTGAAATGAGAAAAATTTAACCCCCCACCCCCCATTTTTTTCACATTCCCCTTTCCCTTTTTCCAAAACTGATCTCAATTCAAATTTCTAATGGAGTTTGCAACAATAACTACTCATTTAAATACATCATAAAATATTTAAATGTAAAATAAAGTGCTTGTTATCACTGAATGGTAAAGATTGTTTTAATTTATCAGTTGGTAGTAAAAGTGAATATACATTGTACATTGTATAAAACAATGATTTAAGTTGATTCAACTACTATTCTGGACAAAGAAAGATAACTCCAATTGAAAATTTCTTGCTATTGCACAATATTGTGCAATTAGATATTCTTGCAATTGTGCAATACTGTGCAATTGAAAATATTTCCTATTGCACAATACTGTGCAATTGAAGATTTCTTGCTATTGTGCAATACTGTGCAATTGAAGATTTCTTGCTATTGCTGAATACTGTGCAATTGAAAATTTCTTGCTATTGCACAATACTTAATATAATAATTTTGGATCCTGATTTGAACCAACTTGAAAACTGGGCCCAGAATCAAAAATCTAAGTACATTTTTAGATTCAGCATATCAAAGAACCCCAAGGATTCAATTTTTGTTAAAATCAAACTAAGTTTAATTTTGGACCCTTTGGACCTTAATGTAGACCAATTTAAAAACGGGACCAAAAATTAAGAATCTACATACACAGTTAGATTCGGCATATCAAAGAACCCAAATTATTCAATTTTTGATGAAATCAAACAAAGTTCAATTTTGGACCCTTTGGGCACCTTATTCCTAAACTGTTGGGACCAAAACTCCCAAAATCAAACCCAACCTTGGTCATAAACCTTGTGTTTAAATTTCATAGATTTCTATTTACTTATACTAAAGTTATGGTGCGAAAACCAAGAATAATGCTTATTTGGGCCCCTTTTTGGTCCCTAATTCCTAAACTGTTTGAACCTTAACTCCCAAAATCAATCCCCACCTTCCTTTTGTGGTCATAAACCTTGTGTTTAAATTTCATTGATTTCTATTTACTTAAACTAAAGTTATTGTGCGAAAACCAAGAATAATGCTTATTTAGGCCCTTTTATGGCCCCTAATTCCTAAACTGTTGGGACCAAAACTCCCAAAATCAATCCCAACCTTCCTTTTGTGGTCATAAACCTTGTGTCAAAATTTCATAGATTTCTATTAACTTAATACTAAAGTTATAGTGCGAAAACCAAGAAAATGCTTATTTGGGCCCTTTTTGGCCCCCAAATTCCTAAAATGTTGGGACCAAAACTTCCAAAATCAATCCCAACCTTCCTTTTGTTAAGGACGACGACGACGCAGACAACGACGCCAACGTGTTACCAATATACGACCAAAAATTTTTCAATTTTTGCGGTCGTATAAAAAGAAGATGTGGTATGATTGCCAATGAGACAACAGTCCACAAGAGACCAAAATGACACAGACAATAACAACTATAGGTCACCGTATGGCCTTCAACAACGAGCAAAGCCCATACCACATAGTCTGCTATAAAAGGCCCCAATAAGACAATGTAATACAATTCAAACAACAAAACTAACGGCCTTATGTTTACACTGATACCGAAGGTGTATCCTCTATATATAATATCCAAGATATGAAAAAAATTATTCTTTATTCCTTATTTTCAAAATGTCTATTGATAAGATTGTATACCAACTATTTGTTATCTTCATTATTATGGCATGATTATATGATAGTCTGACAAAACATTTATTTTTAGATTTTGAAGGATTTATAATTGCATTGTGTTGTATCTAATGGTGAAAATAAACTCATCATAGATACCGGGACTAAATTTAGTATATACGCCAGATGCGCGTTTCATCTACAAAAGACTCATCAGTGACGCTCAAATCCAAAAAAGTTAAAAAGGCCAAATAAAGTACGAAGTTGAAGAGCATTGAGGACCAAAATTCCTAAAAGTTTTGCCAAATACAGCTAAGGTAATCTATGCCTGAGGTAGAAAAGCCTTTGTATTTCAAAAAATTAAAAAAAATTCAAACAGTAAATTTATAAATATAACCATATCAATGACAATTCATGTCAGCACAAAAAGCACTGACTATTGGGCTTGTGATACCCTTGAGGAAATAAATCTCCACCAGAAATGGAGTGTAAAATAAAATCTTTGGAACATTTGAAATTTAATTTAAACAAATATATCCTATTCCATATATTGTGTTTTTTTCACTAAAGTCGCATTTGCATAACTGGGGAGTAATGTAATCCGCCATCATACAATGTGACTAGAATGAGATGTGGTATGATTATTAAATATCCATATCATTTATGGTCATGATTTGTATGTGTAGTTTTGTTATTTGTATGTGTAGTTTTGTAATTTGTATGATAGTTTTGTAATTTGTATGTGTAGTTTAGTAATTTGTATTTGCTGGAATAATTATGCTAGATTCCGCTTTCAAATGCATAATACATAATATAATGTAGGTTTACAGTTTGGGTTGAGATCCCATTTTAATTATAATACCTTATATATGGTTTTGTGTTAAAAAAAACACTGTAAAACACAGACATTGATAAGATTTATTGATGATTATTTACATATGATTTACATTTAATGATAATGAAAATTATACAAAATGATGAAAAACACACTCTGTTATTACAATTTTTCCATGAAGAAAAACTGTATTATGACAAAATGAAAACATACTAATGAATGTTTTTAATGAATACAGTTCTTAATAGCCAATATTATTCAACAACAACAAAAAATCTATTATCTTGGTCTGATTTTATACAATCAATTTAAGCAGAAAAATTTATATCTTTTGAAATGACAAAGTATTTGTATAAACTTGAATATGTCCACAAAACTATTAACATAATCTCCTTTCATCTATTTATTTTATCTTTAAAAACTTACTGTCAAGAAAGTACAAGTAAATGAATTAAACCTTTCTGTTTCTTTATAATCAATCAGGCAAAAGTATATCATCAATAGGCAGACATGTATTAAAAACACTTTTAAAAGTGTATAATCAATCATTATATTAACTATAAAATTTCAATATGTCGGTTTGTAAAACACTACTATTTTGTTATATTTTATTTTCATGTAGTTCTTTTTGCCATGAATGCCATTTTTTGTTCACACTACAATCTTTAAAACAATTAGTACTTTTGGCTTGTTGAAATTAAGTTGTAAAGCACTACCTTTGACAGAAGTCAAATAAAAAATTGTAAATAAAATGCTGATGAGAATCACAACAGTAAGAATACAGTCAACATCACAGATTGATGATAAAATGTCTTGTTATGTTCATTTCTTCTTCTTTTGTTTACTTCTGTCTATGGATGTGTCAGCTTTCCTTTTGCCACTCTGTAATGAATTAAGAAAATATTAAAATCAATATATATAAAGTATATAAGAACATACAGAACATTTTGAATTTCAGAGGTCGATGCTAAAAATATACTGTAAACCAACTTATTTTCATTGATACCTTATTTCTCCTTGAGCCTTTTCAAGCCCACTTCCAGCAATTTAATTGTGGTATTTTCACATTTACTTGAGGTAATTAAATAAGAAAGGTCCAAATTTCAAATATTCACATTATTTTTCTACTTACAAAAATTGCAAAAAATTAAATTGGATGAGAAAATAAGCTGATTTACAGTGCATGAGTGAGTAACATATTTTTATTTATATTTTGATTCCAGCTTGTATAACAAATACATGAAGAGCTTCATTGTGACTTTAAAATGGAAAAAAAGCAATTCAATCAGTTTTTTTGTGTCGGTTTTTGTCAAATGCATGGATTTCCTGTAATGAATCAATATGCCATCTCCTTAAAATATAGAGAGGAAAAGACAAATTTAAAAATAAATCATTCATTTATGGATGTTTTTGACTGTAACATTTGTTTAATAAGAAAATGCCTGTACCAAGTCAGGAATATCACAGTTAGTTTAATGTGTTTAAGCTTTTGATTTTGCCATTTGTGTTGACACTTTCCGTATGAATTTACTGGGAGTTCAGCTTTTTGTTATTTTATTTTGTCATGCCAGGGCAGAGTGATTGCTGATTCCCATCAATGATTTTGTCACTAATGAAAATGAGTCTTAAACTTCACTCATCAAAAACTTGCACTTATGACTCGACCAAGAACACATCAATAATTTGTTTTAACAATATACCAACCTTTGGTGTTCCAGATCTTGGTGTTTTCTTCTTCCTTTCTGCTTTTTCTTTTTCCTCAAGTTCCATATTTTCTCTCTCTATCAATGTGATCAGAGTGTTACATCTTCTTTGCAATTCCTATAAAATGAAGTCAATGTAAGTCTACAATGAAGTAACAACTCAAAATAATACAATTTCTTCTAGTTAGAAAATTAACCTATATTTTTCAAGACTGAAAATATTTTTGACATAACACCTACTGTTTATCTTTATGAATTTACAGACATTCATTGGTAACTGGGATCCACACAAATGTTGATGGCACCATGCAAAAAAGATTGTTGGTTTATACTTTTCCCGCCGGATCTATTTTTTATGGTTGGTGTGCTTAAACAAGGTTAACAAAAATGCTAAACCTTCTCCCCCTGTATACAGTTTACATAACATATGAGTTAACCATACAAAATGAAAACTGACAAATTTTCTGGACTTCAGACAGACACGCATGCACTTGTGACATACACAAATTTGATTTTTGAGCTGTCACTCAGACCTCTTCCATTTTAAAAGCAAACTTGAAATAAGTGAATTCTATATAAACTCACCATAGCTGTTCTTGACTTGATAAACCAATCAAATCTGAATTGTGGAGCTTGTCTAACAGCTGTCCGTAACTCATCGTACACATTTTCCTTATCAAATCCTAACTTGTGTAACATACATATAAGGAATCGGTCTTCCTCCTCTGTGTAGTTCTTGCCTTTGTTTGTACCATACTGTATTCTGAGTTGATGGAATGGTGCTCTGTATCTTGCTAACTGTAAATAGAAATGTTCATTGCGAGATGCATTTACTTTGTTACTTTTAATATTGGTAAAAGGGGTTTAGATGTTGATTTAATCATCAATGTAGTGTACACTGCTACGTTTGCATAGGTACTATTTCTGTACTAAAAATCTGTAGTACAAATATTTAGTACTCTTTCTTAATTTTAAAATTATTGTAATATTTAGGTATCTGTATCTATTACAGTACTTGATTTGTACTAAAAACTTTGGAACAGAAATAATACCATCAGTGATCACAATATGCCATGTTAGAAAATTACAACAATAGTACCTATGCAAAAGTAGCAGTGTATTTAATAGTAAGTATGGATTTAACATGCACATGTTCGGTTATAGTTAAAGTCAGACTATCACAATGTGGTATGTGTTTTTTTCTTTGTCGTTTCTACAATTTTTCATACTTTGGAAAACTGCTTTTGTACAAAACTCAGCTTTCATTTTTTCCCCCTCAAAATAATTTTAAGTATTTGAATACAATTTTGATAATGTTTTTTTGGAACTCTTTGTATAACCTGTAACATTGCTTTTTCCGTTAGAATTTAAAAAAAAAAATTAAATTCATTTTTATATCTGACTGCCATTTTGGTTATAGTCTCAAAACACCCTACAGAAACAGCCTCAATCCAGGGACTAAACTTAACTGTTTTTCTCTAGGGGCCAGCTGGGCCCCTAAGATATTTTTTTCAGGGGCCCGCTTAAAATTTTAGGAGCCCACTAATCTTTATACTAAAATAAAACAAAACTAAAAATTACTTAGTATATACTTACTAACAGTGTTCCAGCTTAAATCTCAAGGCAGAAGGGTGCTAGTTTTCTGAAAGGGCACTTTAGCGCAATAACCGGGATTGTAAGGATACTTTGTATAAATTACCTTGAATATTGCTAGCTATAGGCTCAGCTGGAGAACATTAGTTGTATTTAAACCTTATTCAGAAATTAATATGTTCTTGATGTTGGTTCCAGTCAGATTTTTTTTTATCAAATTATCATACCATGAAGCAAAGTAAATCATTTTGATGTTTATGTTAACAAACTTGTACATTTGTTAAGTGCTCCCACGTAAGGAGGATCATTCATACAAGAAGTAAAACAGGAAGTAGTCTTCATATATGTTCAAATACAAACTTCTTTGATTCTTCTTTAAATGTATGTTCATGGTATGAAACAAAACAGTTTTTCTAATGAAGCCTTATTGTGAAATCCTACTTGTAGTCTTGAAAATGTTTTCTGTGGTAACCATTATAATATTTGAATTATTGCCACCAGAAATGCATAAGATTTGACAATATTTATTTTAGGTTGTTTCCTATCAAAATTATCTCCCTTCAAATTTTCAACTTCCTGTTGACCTTTAGACAATATGGCTCTTTCTTTAAACATTAAATATTATCTCAATCCAAGCCATCCTCTAATAGTGTTGATCAAAATATATTTTTCAATAAGTTTTTAATGAAGATTGGATATCAAACTAGATATTGGGATTTTTATTTACGAGATTTTAAATTTCGTTTTTTATTAAATATTTTTGTAAAAAGCGATTCAGGGACAAGTTACCGTCTAACACAGGCTTGTAATGACTCACAGGAAAATAAGAAAACATCCCTTTCACGATGCTTTTTGAACAGTAAAATAGAAAACACTGTTCAATAATGAAATTATCGTAGAAAATTTAGCAGAACTAAGAAAACATGCGGAAAGAAGAAGGTATATATATGCAACATCGTGACTCCGGATTGAAAACATAGCTATTCGACTGGGTTCAGTTATTAGAAATAACCTACTGGTTTTCGGAAATACTCTATATTTCTATATCGCTTTGATAAGACAAACAGGTTTCCTTTTGGGAACAGTCTTTGTTAATATCGCGGGGGAAAGGGTACAAATGGGATTTACTTCATTTTTTTTACAGTCGCCAGCTGGGCGACCATGATGACTAAATATATATGCTCAGCCGAAAATCTGGTCGCCTCGGGCGCCCGGGCGAGCGTTAAGTTTAGTCCCTGTCAATCTGGTTTACATTCATATAATTACTTTACAATCCAATGCTCTTTTTATACTAATTCGTCTCTGTATTTTAGATTCTCCTCTTTCTATCTGTGCCATAATCTTCTCAATATCTTGTAGCTCATTACATCTTTCCCAGAACACTCGGGCATACTCCATTACCTAAAAGTGAGAATAGAATATGTTAGTCTTACAAGGGCAGCCTACAATCTTGTATCATTCTACCTACAAATGAGCTGGGTCGGAAAGAATACGACAGTATACAAATGAAATCTCTACAGAAATTTTAGAACTGTTTGAAAATTGAGCTATTTTTAGAAACCCTACAAAACTGACCATAATTAATCTTTCATTTCTTATATGAATGTTCTATAATCAAACAATGTTTTAGACATGTCCATGTAGACATACACATGCAAGACTGGTTTCTATCCAAAGAAGTTCAAATGTTGAAGTTCATGCTTTGGTATATAGGTGCATATCTTCCAGTTGGAAAAAGCCATATAATAAGGTAAGTGTGACCTTGATAGCAAACAAAAGTGATCCTCATATGAGGCTTTGGTAATTTATGGCTATACAATGTAACAAGTAGAATTAGAACAGCTGCTCACTAATTATAACCCCCATATAAAGTATCAGCTAGCAGGATGCAATTTTTTATTGTTGGGATATTCACACAGTCACATTTTCTTATTAATCATGTTAATAAAAACCTTGGAATAATTTCTGAAATTCAGGTATTTATTTGATCATACATCTTAAAATTCAGAAACAAAGAAGGTTAATAATCAAGCCCTGTAAATTCTAGGTTGAGAATTTAAAATCCTACCTCTTCACCAGTCTTTCCTTCCACATCTCTTGATATACTGTCTAAGTCATCTCTTCCATACTTTTCATTGGCCTTGATAAACTGGTTAAAGTCTCTCTTACTCCAATTAGTAAAACCCTACAAAAACATTGTACTTTGTATTCAGATTAATGTTTAAAAAACTTCATCCATACAAATAAATATATGCAAAAGAATGTTGTTTACATTTCAATTGTAAAATTTGACTTCAGTATATAGTTCAGGCAATTCCATTAAAATGCATGTGAAAAGGTAGGAAGGCAGTTTAAATTATGGAATGTGGATCATGGGTCTATTTTTTTTCAGTATGCGTCTTTTACCATTATGCAAAATTATCAAAAAAAGTTCATGGTTGTAGTGATATTTTGAAAGTCTATTCCTACCCTCCCACATACATATTAATGGAATAGCCCTGACTGTTTTCTATCACCTCATTTGAATATATTATATATGATTATTTCTCATTCATATTGTACACTTTATTAATATTAGTAAGAATATATTTAGAATGCTGCATATAGTTTATAACACAATGATTAGAAATTCAATGAGCTTCCCATAAAAGGGTTTACAGTTATGCTAACAAAAGATTTAATTACATATCTCATCTTTCATATAAATATAAAATGATCAAACCTGCTGTAATAAATCCTCCTTTTCAGCAGTCTCTTCCTCTGTCAGGACATCAGAATTATCTATTTTACCCTGTTCCTCTTTCCTTACTCTCTCTGCATCAGAGCCCAAATCTGGATTCTTTGGTACCTGTTAAAAAAAAAAATATAATGAATAAGCTTTTTGTGAACTCTTCTGTTAAAGGTATAAGGAAACGTATGCTGAATGAAGGACTAAATGATGAAATCCATCTTTAAAATTATAAAAGACAAAGTAAGGACTAAAAAATTGTGTTTCAATGTTAAGACTATTTTGAAAATTTGTTAAAAATTCAAAGACAAACATGGAAATATTGTTTTTTCATCCCTCAAAAGTTAGATTGACTATTGCATTTATACTTAATTTAATAGTCTCAAAGATATATCACATTTATATTCAAGGCAGTAGTAATTTACCGACCGTGCGAGGGCTGAAAAGCCAGTCAAGGTCGTTAAACACTTCCATATATATAGTAGTAATTTACTGTCATATAGATAAACCCTATTGAGAAATGGACATTTATGCAGAGTAACTTTTTTTATGTAAAACTTTGCTCAAACATCTGCATTTGAGACAAGTAACTCAACCAAGACCCATTATTCTGAGGCCAAAAACTGCATATACTTGTTTCCTTTCTAAGCATATATTAATTCTTGTCAGCAAGATACTTACCCTATAACTGATTGATTTTCTGAAGAAGTATATTTCTTGATCCAACAGTTCAAACAATCGTGGAGGGAAGAACTGGAAGTCCTGCACATTTGGTTGTTTGGGTGGTCTAGGAGCCTGAAAAATAAACATATTATGTAAAACTTAAGTCAGCTCATAAATCATCAATCATGTTGTAATTAATAGCTCTAGAATATTCAAAATAACAATCCCCACAACTAGAATATTCAAAATAACTACCCCACAACAAGCACTGGTAACTTATACACAAATGATAATATCACTAAAAAACATTTGTTTAGTAGAAACTGTTATCTAAAATATTTTTTTACTTTGTTTTGATGTGTATGTTTAATGTTGTAATAGTATATACTCCAAATATCCTTTTATCTAATCCATAATTCAACCTTGGCTTTATTGGTTTCTGTTTTTAAGGTAGAAGTGGCAGGACATTATGAGGATTATGTAATTCATATCAATGTAAAAGGGCAAGTATTATTTTTTAAAAGGAATCATGGGCTTTTATATGTTTGTTAGTTCAATAGGGTTGGTCAGAAATCTGGAACCACACTTATATTTTTAATCAACTTAATAAACATACGAAATATGTCTCCCATTGATGTGACAACTTAATGGTTACCTACTTTTAACCGAAACTTCAATTTCTCCTGGATAGAAGGGTGAACAACTGACCTACAGACCAGAAATGTCCAACTTTTATCGCAATGATATCAAATAAATGTCTCCTAATTCTAACTTACCTTAGGTGCCTTAGGCTCACTGACACGTAGAGCCTCCCTAAAATAGGCATCCACAGCATAGTTAGCTTTCCTCTCACGCTTCGGTGGCTCAATCCACATCCCCATTCCACCTTTACCATGTTTATCTCGATAATCTTCACCTTCAAACTGGTACACACTGTTATCTCCTGTGTCTAGAGTAAACCCTCGTAAACTGCTCTCTCCAAGCTTGTCTAATTTCTGTTTGATTTCTTCCGTCTAAAAATGCAATATTTTCAAGTTAGTTTTTTTTTCATAGATGACAGATTCTAATTTGAAGAGGCCAAAGTGAGGTTTGGTTTTAAATATATTTTTTTAGAAAGATGAAAAAGACTGCATTCAGATCCTAAAATAAGTGCTTATAATGAAATTGTTCTGTTATTTAATTTTACAAAACTTATTTGTTTCAGATGTATCAAAGTGTGAAATCTAAATAGATTAAAATTATAAATTTTCAGGGACAATCTTGAAAATCTCCTTGAAAATTGATTGAAGTAGTGAATTTCTAAAGTAAACTTTGGAAGAATGACATGAAGTACATTAAAGCTTTAATATTGCAATTTTTTTTTTTTTTTTAAACTGACCTTAAGGGAGTTCGCTTCTCAGTTTCAAAGTAATTAACTTTTCAAAACACTTGTTTATATAGATAGGGGATTAACAGAGGAATCCAAAGAGCAAATAAAATAGATAGGTCACTGTGCTTGTTTTAGAGATATTAGCCATTGAAATTTTGGCTGGAAAATATTCTCTCTTGACTTTTCATAGCTTTTACCATTGACAAGTTGAAGTTCCCAAAAACTGTTTAAAAGTAATTAAAACTTTATAAGACTTTTACAGATGGTTTATCATTATACATGTACAAGATTTACAAAAAGAAAATTGGGGGTCAACGGGCAAATTTTTTCAAGGCATTCAAATGGATAAAACCAGAGGATTCTGTAAATCTGACAAAAAATCTAAAACATGACAACCCAGCTCCCTTAATTTCATATACTGTATACTTTTAGCAGTCTGAAAATTTGGTATATTTAGCAGAAAACCTGTAACAGAGGACTTTAAAAGGATAATATTTAAAACATCAAAAATCCTAATTTTAAAAATACCTTTTTCTCAGACTCTTCCATAATTCTATCAATGTCATCATCTGTAATTTCTGATTCTTTAGATGCAAAGACATGACTGGCTCCATGTCTGATCATGTTCAGCACTTCATCCTTCCCAAGTTTAGCAGACGCACTATCCTGCAATCTCCCTGATTAACAATAATAAAAGGATAAAGTCATATCTCAAATGGCCAAGTTGGGCTGAATGTTTCTTAAAGAAAGGCCAATAATGGTCTATCCTTTAAATTGAAATATATGAAAATATAATTTTTTAAAGTGTTAATAAAATTATTTTTATTAACAAATTCATAATGGAAGATGCAATTTAACATCAAGTTTTTTTTTTAAATTTAAAAGTTCTAAAGATCTTGGTTGAAACTCAGAAAAATGGTACCATGTGATTTGTTGGAAATGACTTGCTGTCAATTCATTTATATTCATTGGGTATCAATTTTTGTGGGTAAAGAAGAACAAAGAATTTAAATTTTCAATGAATTTTTAAAGGAATGTATGCAAACCTGGCCTAAACCGTAAAAAATATTTTTACACAAATTTAGTTATCCTTAAACCACCAAAAATTGGTACCCATGAAAGTAAATGAATCAACAGTAATTCACCTGACTTGTGATGTAGTTTTAAAGTACAGATAATGCAGTCAGAACTGACCATCTGGAAATATAGCCATGGGCTGTTTTCTGCTCTTTTTTCAGGTTGTTGTCCCTTTGACACATTCCCAATTTCCATTCTCAATTTCATATCCCAACATTTCACACATTTTACTGAAAATAACCATTTACCTTGCTGAATAACAACATTATCAAGCCTCAATTTCATCTCAGCTCTCTCTACAATTCTTTCTTCCACAGAGTTTTCTACAATAAATCTGAAAACTCTGACTTGTTTCTGCTGTCCAATACGATGGGCTCTGTCCTAAAAAGTAAAGGGAAAACTAAAATGCCTCCTTGAAAAACAGTGGTCTCCTTGGGGCAGAACGCCATAGCAATTTTTCTGGAATAGCCCTTACAAATGTTTACACGTTTAAGTAAAATATATATATGTCTGCTTTAAAACATGTACCTCTGATCTTGAAATATTGAAATGCAAGTTGTATTTGATGATAATACATAACATATATAAAAGGTTGAGGATGAACACGGATGCATCAACTTTCATTTGTGACCAAAACCACCTGAAAAGTGACATTTTTTGGCATATTTGATAGATTTTTCATATTTAAGCTTGACAGTCAATCAGTTCAAATCTTTCACAAAAACTAATTGAATGAACTGAAATAGACACTTTTAAGTGTTTAAAAAGTGTTCATTCGTCAGATGAACCGAAAATTTGAGGCCAAAATGGACCCTTACAGGCCCTGTACTCCTTTGGTTGCTAGCCCTCACTTTTCTTTTCATAATTTTAGTAAATATAAAATTGAGAATGGAAATGGGGAATGTGTCAAAGAGACAACAACCCTACCAAATGAAAAAAACACAACAGCAGAAGGTCACCAACAGGTCTTCAATGTAGCGAGAAATTCCCTCACCCGGAGGCGTCCTTCAGATGGCCCCTAAACAAATATATACTAGTTCAGTTTACAAAGCCATTTTTGAAATTCGTCTAAAATCCTCATCTTTTAATTCTTTTTCAAATAAAAAATGTTTTAATTGTAGGAAAAATCTAAAGAGAATCATCCCCCCCCTCCAGTTTTCAATGGCTTATATCTAGAAAACAAGCACATTGACCCTTCTTTTTATCCTGCTTTTTTGGTTCCTTATTCATATACTATCAATCTATAACATTCTTTGAAAAAGTTGTTATTTTGAAACAGAGTAGCCCACATCCTTCAAGGTACAACCTTTTGTAAATACCAAAAAAACTCCATATCAATAAATTGTATTTACCATAGCCTGTAGATCTACTTGTGGATTCCAATCAGAGTCGTATATAACTACTATATCTGCTGTGGCCAGATTAATACCCAAGCCACCAGCTCGTGTACTCAACATGAACACGAACTTTGAACTTCCTGGAGCATTAAATTCGTTGATAGAATTCTACAAATATATGTATGGAAAAAATAGTTTTTATTATACTGAAAAATTGATCCAATTTAAGAAAAGAGTGCATGCATGTAATATTTTTGTACTTCAAACAAGAAATCCAGCAGCAAACAAAACGCAAATCCAGGACGACAACATTTCAATATGGTAAAAAGAAAGTCACGAGAATAAATATATAATGATATGCATGATATGGTTAACATGATATTGTTAATGGAGAATGCAAATATAACATTACACAGAATAGCAGGTTTACATAGTTGTGTTGGTGTCTCGTTGATATAAATCTAACATCTATTCAGTTTCACCTATTTATTAATCTTTCTTCTTCTTAAATTCAGAAGGCTCATCTGAGTGTGTGTGAAATACACAACTAACAACAGTATTGTTTTTAAATCAATGCATAAAAAGTGCAACAATTTTTCTTGTTCCCTCATTTATAAGGTTCGGCAAAAAAATATTTATTTTATTATTAATATTTATAATAATTTTTTGTTACCGTTCTGTCATCATGAGGAGTACTTCCATCCAGTCTGCAGTAGTCGTACCCCTGCCAGAAACAATAATCTTCTAATATATCTAACTGTCGAGTCATCTGACTGAAGATCAATACACGAGATCCTGAATAACAAGAGATAAAAGTTTAGTACTTTCCAGGCCAAAACAAAATATGCATCTTTTATATATTATGGGGCCAGCAGAAGCTCACCTCGCTGTGTTGATAGACCCGTTGGTGACCTTATGCTGTTTACTGCTTTTGTTCAGCTTGTTGTCTCCTTGCACAGTCCCCGTTTCCATTCTCAATCTTATGTCTATAGTTTCCTTACCCAAATTAATAAATCTGTTCAAATCTGGAAGTATTGGTGTTTTACTAAGTTTTGTTAAGTCATATGTATTCCAGTGTTCTCCCCAGGGCACTATGGTACTCTAAGTATATAAAGGGGTCCAGGTGAAATATTTTGGGAAAACCAGTGATGCTTTTTGAAAATTCTGTTAAAAAATAGCTTTTTACTATTTATGTCAGGTATCTTGATAAAATAAGTAAGAAGTTGCAATAACTAATATGTGGAAGAAAAGATTTTTAAATAAGGGATGGTGTTAAAAAAAAGTGGTATTGTGCACTAAAAATAATCTGTATTTTCTATAGCCTACCATTTTCCTTGAGCCTGGGTAACAGTTTGTGTAAGATAACCATTTTACCACTGTTTTCTACCAAGTGCATATCAGTTGTGTAAGGTGGACCTGCAAAAAAATAAATATTCTTTATCATACTGAAAGACAATGTAAATATCTAACAAGAGTGCACACACTGAAATGTCTCGCCTTCTTTAATAATCCTTGATACTATCTTGATAGACCTTAATATAAAGCTTTATTACAACTGTCACATAAACTCAACATTAACCAAGAAAAGGAAACATTGATCAATCAACCATGAAAATGAGGTCAAGGTCAGATGAATCATGCCAGGCAGACATGAACAGCTAACAATTCTTCAATACAACAAATATAGTTGACTTATTGCTTATACTAGTAAATAAAGAAAATCAGACCAAAACACACAAACACTTAAAACTTAGCAATGGACCGTGAAAATGAGGCCAAAGTCAAATAAACCCAGCATAACCGACATAAAGATCATAAAATATGTCCATACACAAAATATAGTTGACCTAATGCATAAAGTATTAGAAAAATAGACCAAAACTAAAAAACTTAACTTTGACCACTGAACCATAAAAATGAGGTCAAGGTCAAATGACACCTGTCAGCTAGACATGTACACCTTACAATCATTCCATACACCAATTATAGTAGACCTATTGCATATAGTATAAGAAAAACAGACCAAAACACAAAAACTTAACTATAACCACTGAACCATGAAAATGAGGTCAAGGTCAGATGACACCTGTCAGCTAGACATGTACACCTTACAATCATTCCATACACCAATTATAGTAGACCTATTGCATATAGTATAAGAAAAACAGACCAAAACACAAAAACTTAACTATAACCACTGAACCATGAAAATGAGGTCAAGGTCAGATGACACCTGCCAGTTGGACATGTACACCTTACAGTCCTTCCATACACCGAATATACTAGACCTATTGCTTATAGTATCTGAGATATGGACTTGACCACGAAAACTTAACCTTGTTCACTGATCCATGAAATGAGGTTGAGGTCAAGTGAAAACTGTCTGACAGACATGAGGACCTTGCAAGGTAAGCACATACCAAATATAGTTATCCAATTACTTATAATAAGAGAGAATTTAACATTACAAAAAATCTTAACTTTTTTTTCAAGTAGTCACTGAACCATGAAAATGAGGTCAAGGACATTGGACATGTGACTGACAGAAAGTTCGTAACATGAGGCATCTATATACAAAGTATGAAGCATCCAGGTCTTCTACCTTCTAAAATATAAAGCTTTTAAGAAGTGAGCTAACACCGTAGCCGCCGTAGCCGCCGACACCGGATCACTATCCCTATGTCGAGCTTTCTGCAACAAAAGTTGCAGGCTCGACAAAAACTATTGTAAAACTGATAAAAATGAAATTAATTATTAAGATTATAACACAATGTTGACTGCTGTATCCCTATTTTTGAAATATTTATTTATGATTTCTGTTTGTTGTGTTCACAATATAACAATATTGTCAATACAAAGCAATTATATGCGATTGTCATACAAGTGAGAGGTTTAGCTATCTTTAAGACCAGGTTTAATCCACAATATTTTACATAATTGATCTTAGTATTCAAACAGTCAACTAGTTGCCTACCCTAGGAGAGACATATTTTTTTTTTATTATTAATAATGGAAAGCTGGCAGAAAGAGAATACTTATCTGTGTTTAATGTGTGTAACCTTCAAGTGTTTCAAATCTATTAACATTATATTGATTGTTTTAACAAAGCTGCATACTTTTTTGATAACTAAGGTTATTTTCACTAAAATTTGTAAAAACGCCTATATATCACTTTCAACTTTATATCGTTATTTGTGTGTGCAAGACTTAGTCAATTATGTCAATTTTTGCAATTGGAAAATGGACTATTGGTCCCTTGTATATATTTATGGATTAGCCCTCAGACCAAAATTTTTATAGCAAGTAGTAATAAAATGCAAACCTGGTTCTGCTCCATCAAACAGATATGGATGATTACAGCACTTTCTCAGCTGCATCAGTATGTTAAGTAATCTCATCTTGTCAGATTTTCCTGCTCCGTTCACAACATCAATGTCTTTCATTAAAATCTTGGTGTACCTGAAAATTAAAATTGGATGCTAAAATGTTTAAATTCATATACATGTAGATCCAGATGTTTCTGAAATTTCAACCCGGGTGTCTTTGATGAGTTTCTGTACTATGAAAATTAATGATCTAGGGGACAGAATTTATGACTTGAAAATAGGACTGCTAGGAAAATGCCATTTAGTGAACTTTTTCTGGCATAATAACAACAATATTTACATTGGTATTCAACTGAATTTGATAGCTGTAAGGATGAAAGACTTTGAATTAGTGTCTCCTTATATGCCACCCAAAACATTATAAGACACACACTACATACTACATGAGGATCCATTGGAGGGGGAGGGGCCTCGGTGGCCGAGTGGTCTAAGTAGTTACTACTGTAATCACTAGCCAGTCAACACTGAGGTTGTAAGTTCAAACCCTGCTCATGCCGGTGCACTGGACTCCAATCTTAATTGACTAGGATTGTCGGTTTACCTTTTTAAGGTCAGTGCTTTTCCCCAGGCACTCCATCTTCGTCCTCCAAAAAAAACTGACCAAAATAATCCAAAAGCGGTGCTCAAAAGTGGCTTTAAAACACAAAAAATCTAACTCAAATCAATTAAAGGGGGTCACCATATCATAAAAACTATATCCAGATGCAAAAGAGCTTAACTTGTCTTAAAATAGATGCTTAATCTAACACATGACAAACAACAGAGGCTTAATGTTGATAACCAAAAATTTGGGCCAGTAAATATAAAATTACCATTCTCTCTGCATTTTACTAAGTCCGATAAATACTTTTGTTTCTTTCTTGGGAAGTAGTTTTTTCTCAACATCTGACTTTATTCTCCTCAATAAAAATGGTCTCAAAACCTGCAAACAAAAAATAGGATTTTGACTTGTTATGACAGGCAACATTAAAAAATTCTTACGGCCCAATTTCTTTTTTTTTTATTATCATACATGAAAGTTTCAAAAGATTTATTAAGTTTGAAAAAATGTACGAGAGATATGTTATATGGTGGTGTTCATGCAAGTGTTAAAATAGATTTTGTAGTTTAAAATTTAAATCACATAACGAAATTTTTCAGGTATTTAAATTACTTCTTTGTTTGAAAAATTAAAGTATGCATTAATTCATTTCACCTTAATTCTTTTTATTGCATGAGGCCACATTTAAAAGAATGTCTGTTTCCCTTCCCCCGATCTACCCTTTGAAGGGAAGGGAAACGCACATATTTTTTTTTATTTTGGCCTGACAGTATTAAACATAGTACACATATTTCAAATGATTGTGATTATAAATAGGACAAACAATTTGTTGAAAGTTCACCAATTTCACCAAAAATATTCTTACTAAAATTAAGCAATTTCCCTGAAAAAAGTTTTCATTTCTCTGATCTTACTTCATGTAAACGTGATACTAATTCATTGTCTCCACCCAGACAGTCTTTAGCACAGAACCAAGAATCAAAATCATCTGCTGAATTGAAAACATCAGGCAACAGGAAGTTCAACAAGGCCCATAACTCATGTAAATTATTCTGAAGAGGTGTTCCTGTCAACAGTAGTCTGTTTGCTGATTTAAATTCTCTCACAATCTCTGACAGCTGAAAAGAAAACAAGTCATAGAATGGTGCATTGTGGGACACTACTGTTTTAAACATTTAATTAGTCCAGATGTAATTTATGAGGAGGTTGTGACAGAAATTCAACTTCAGTAATGAGGATAAAAGTTGAATTTCTGTATGGGCTCACTATATGCTCATGTGTTTTTAATTTGAATGCAAAGTTTTTTTATAAAATTGTGATGCATCATGGGATACTAGTTTAAACCAATTAGATTGGTCCAGATGTAATGTATGTGTCTGCTCACTACAGTGATGTGTTTTTGACCACTTATTCCAAAAATAAGGATATGATGGACTTCAGCTGTTGTCTTTTTTTTTTGGTTAGGTTGTTGTCTCTTTGACATATTCCCCATTTCCATTCTCATTTTATAACAACAAGTACATCATATTCATTAGAAAAGAATTTCAACATGAGACTCTAAGAATGTTACTCATATGTTTTACTGCCTCTGAAATCAATCTTATCAGAAGCAAAAATAAAGTTTAATGTTTGTCATTTCTTTGTTCTTTCCATCCCTGAGCACACTGTCTAAATTGTACAGAGCACTAATAAAGTTGAGGATGAATGTCATTTTTTAATTGAATGCTCACTATATAATAATTCAAGAGATGAACTCTTTTATTATATTTCTAGCACTTGTCAGAACTTAAACAATTTAGATGATTTTTCAAAATTTGTATGGATGATAACACAAGAAAACTTGACATTTATGGAAACAAACGGTAATTTTATTGGTAATTTTTTCTACTTAAGAACAGGTCTTGATACTAATATTAAATATCAATGTGTTTGTTGTTTAAAAATCTAAATTATGTTTTGGCTCTGATTCTGACTAAGGCTTATTTTTATATAATGATATATATTTTATACTGTATTATTCCACTGCATGTTGATTTTGATAGCGAAATCAACTTTAGATTGGTTGAAACTTTGACACGTGACGTTGAACAAAACTTCATATTCACCTCTCAGTATCATATTCCCCTCTGACATGTCGGGACTTAATCGTGCGACGTTATGCGCGGTTTATGTACATAATGTCTTGAACTTCTTATTTTCTAAATAGCAATAGCAAATATCATTTTCGTGTTCAAATTTATTTCAGACGTTAAAACAAAAAGACTAATTAAATAATCAATGTTTATCCGGTATTGCTTATCAATATGTGTGTTGTCATGTTTGAGTAATAAAAACAAGCAATTTGAAAAAATGCCGATATGCAAACTAATATTTGAAGTTCAGATAGTATACAAAGCTTAGGCAGTGGAATAAAACATTCATTTCCCTTGTTCACCCTCGAAAAAATTTGCAGAGCCCTCGTGAAATATGAATATTCTTGGGTGAACAAATCTTCATATCTCCCTGAAATAAATGTATAATGTCTTATTGTTGACTTAATTACTTCAAATCATTGTACACGATTTATATGCTCTTTTGGAAAATAAAATAATCTTATTCTTTGTGGAAATTTGGTTGAACTAGGCGATAACCATACCTTTGATTTTTCATTCTTAATCCTGTGAGCTTCATCAATCACTATGTATCGCCAGTTGAATTTTTTAAACACTGATTTTTCTCTGATACACATTTCATACGATGTAATACACACGTCCCATTCTCCTGGCATCATAACATCTCTGATAAATACACTCTAAAAATAGAAATTATGTCAACATACACATTTGCTGTTAATTTGCTATTAATCGTGTTAAATTTCTTAATTTTTCTGGATGCAGATGAAAATATGAATTAAACATAAATTGGTTAAATGTTCACAAATTTTCAATATTCTACAGGATTATAAATGCTTTGAAATAAACAATGAAATGTATTATCCACGAAAATGTGAGTTTTCCTCAATCCAAACTAAAGGCTCTAAAGAACCTGTGTCGCTCACCTTGATCAATGTGCATATTAAACAAAGGACACAGATGGACTCATGACAATATTGTGTTTTGGTGATGGTGATGTGTTTGTAGATATTACTTTACTGAACATTCTTGCTGCTTACAAAGTTCTCTGTCTATAATGAACTTGGTCCAGTAGTTACAGTGGAAAATATTTTGTAAAATTTTACAAAATTTATGAAAATTGTTTAAAATTGTATAAAGGGCAATAACTCCTTAGGGGTCAATTGACCATTTTGATCATGTTGACCTATTTGTTTTGCTGTCATTATTGCTGTTTACAGTTCATCTCTATCTATAATATTCAAGCTAAAAAAGAAAAGCTGCAAAATTTTCTTAAAATTACCAATTCAGGGAGCAGCAACCAAACAACAGGTTGCCTGATTGGTCTGAAAGCAGATAGATCTTGAACTAATGAACAATCAAATCCTGTCAGATTTGCTCTAAATTCTTTGGTTTTAGAGATATGAGCCAAAAACTTCACTTTATCCTATGTACTTTTATTTAACCATGTCGGCCATCTAGGTTCTCAGGCTGGGTCATCAGACACATTTTCTAAACTAGATAACCTAATGATGAGTGTGGCCAAATTTGGGCCAGGTGAGCTATTAAAATTGGTACCCATGAACATAAATAATTCTAGAATAAACCATACCCTTTCATCTTGGTTTCCAGTCAGACAGACAGCTGTCATTGATGGACACCAACGTTTGAATTCTGCCATCCAATTGGACAGTGTAGATTTAGGAACAATAACTAAATGTGGTGATGGTGTGTGTCTATAATGCTTCATGTATCCTAGTAAGGATATAGTCTGTAGTGTTTTTCCTAGACCCTGAAAAAAATGGAGAACAAATATAACAAAATAAGCAATAAGTCCTTGTAATGATCAAAGATGATATAGTCTGTAGAGTTTTTCATAGACCCTGAAAAAAATTAAAACATATATCATTAACTCCTAGACACCCATATTAAGTAGTTCTGTACAAGAGATTATTTTCATAAAGATGAGGCAGATTCTTTGTCTCACCTCCAATATCAATTTTCAACCAATCCTATATTCAAATGATCACTGTAAAAAAAGGTAATGTAATGAACTAAGGGGTGCCATCAATCATTTGTAAAATGCAGATAACCTGATAATCGATTTATCGGGCTGTTTTTGTGTCTTTTTTACATGTTTTCTTAGTCTCACCAGCAACAAAGAGATGACTTAATAAGTTCAGGTCAAACTTATAGACGTCAATTCAAACATTACAACGTTGCTGATATGTCATGGTCAACGTATTTGACATCACAAAGCTGTGGTATGCAATTTTATTAAGAGCAGAGCAGTGTGATATAGACGATGGGACTATGGATAAGATTTATTATCCAGCAGCTCTTTTCACCAACAATCATATAACGTGGTTCGACACTAACCGTAGTCCGGTGCCCTCCTTAAATCCAGGAGGACTACCAAAACACGGTTAATCAGTAGTCCTGCGGACCACCTGAAATTTTGTGTATAATCTGGCTATTTTAATGCTAAAAGATGGAATAAAAAGTTCTCCTAATAAATTTGATATATTTCAAAAACAGTGATGGCATTGGTCGTTACGTAAATTTCCATTAGGTTTTGATATTATGAAAGCACTTTTGAGATCCAGGTTTCTCATCAGAATCATCTTGGTGTTTGTAACACAATGTAAAAAGTACCATCATTGTTTTCGTTTCTTTCCCCTCCCTTAATAGTACCTTCCTGTTTGAAAATGTCTGACAACCAAAATATATGTGAATGAAAAACTGCAGAAAGGACAACAAAGGTCAGCAATAAAAATGTACATATGCATGTGTTGATAAAACTTCCATCTTTGAATAGAAAAATCCTTCCACCCTCAAAAAAGAAAAACAGGTTGAGGTAGTATTAAAAAAGGCAACAATATCACTGATTTTTTTAGGCTTTCCCGAAATTCCTGTTTAAAAAAATCATATGTATGCCATTGAAAATTATATTAAAGGCATTTTGTTTAGGAACTTATCCACTGAATGGATTTCAACAGTGATGATGAAGATGACCTCTTGTACACAAACAAACATTGTATTGATGATCACTTCAACAAAATCTTATAAACTGTTTGAAGAATTAATGAAAAATTATAACATTGACTGATTTTTATTCTTTTATTTTTAATTAATTCTGGAATGAAAGGTCAATAACTCCTAACAAGGTCTTAGAAATTGTCTCAGATTGCAGGATTTTGCATCTCATTTTTCAAAATTTTCTTCAGGGAAAAGTTCAGTGGAATAATATTGATTCACTGAATGTTATAAACTTTTATCGAACAAAAAAACCAATATATTTTAAAAACTCAAATGAACATTTGTGTGCTTTTGAGGTGCTCAGATAGCAGGAGATTGCATCTTATTCTGAAAAAAAATCTTGGGGGGGGGGGGCATGCCCCCAAACCCCCTAGCAAGTTCGGGCAGCGTTGCGGCCCTCACCCTTGATAGTGATGGGCAACCAGGACTACCCCAAAAATTTTCTTGGTAGTCCTGTGGACTACTTATCCTCTAATGTTAGTGTCAAACCCTGTACAACCCAAATTATCTTTAATAATAATAAAACATTTACTAGATTTTATAAGCTATTGAAATAGAGTCTTGCTCAAGTTTTACTTCTGTGAAAAAATCCAGTGCCCAACTAAATCAACTTCAACCTACCATTTCATCAGCTAATATACCATTTATACCATGTTCATACAATGAAATCATCCAGTTCAGACCTCTTATCTGGTAGTCTCTCATCTCACCTGCTTTAATGTCTGAAAAAATAAACTAGCTATGATAAATATTCTATAAATTGTTGATTACCTATTGAGGAGGTACTCGCATATATTCCTTATACATGTACCTATCAATTAAATTACAAACAATACCTTCTTCAAATTGCTTACATGATGTAGGTTCCCTATTGACATATATATTCATAATTATAACTTTAAAACGGATTATCCATAATTCCATATTCAAACTGCTTACATGATGGTGATTCCTTAATTTGCATTTTATTCAAGGTTAAGATCTCACAAACCATGTTTTACCTCACGGCCTTTATGCTCATGTCCCAAGTTGGGACCCTCTAGCCTAAGGAAGTCTTGAATGATTTTTTAATTTCATTTCATTTATATGTTTCAGAGTTTAGTGTGAGGACCATTTTTGGCTGAACTAGTACATTTTTTGTATAGGATCAACTGAAACCCTGCTTCCAATGAGAGTTTACTCGGGTCAGGTTGTTAAAAATACAAATTCCTTGTTTCCATTATCAATTTTTAACATCATACCTATCAATTAGATTACCCACAATTCCCTATTCAAACTACTTACAAGATGGAGATTCCTCAAATCTGACCAGAACATTATTGGACTTTTTACTTTCTGTCAATAATTCTGCATCCTCTTCTTCTTCTGTTCTTCTATGTCTATGACTGAAAATTACATACAATAGTTAAGGCCACACTAAAATATATTTTGGTTTCCTCAAACCCTACCCAAAGGTACAGACAGTCAGAAGGTAGGCATTTTTTTTCGAAAGCAAAGAGAAATGGAAAAGTTAGATGGTTTTTATTAAGTCTTTATGTCTGTATCTGATCTGTAGGTAGAAACCCAGACAAAAATATTGCAAGTAAAATCAGAATCATGATTTAACAAATATTTGATATAATACGTCTTTTTTAAAAGATGTACGCTTAAAAGTGTATGTATAATTATTATCAATTATGGTCAAAAAAATGTTTTGTACAGTTTAAGAGCTTAAGAACCTCTAATCAACTAAAAATCCTTACTCTCCTATTGCAGATGACTTGGATTTTTCCGTAGGTTTCGCCAAAGGTCGACCTGGTTTCATTTTCAAAGGACTTGTTGGTGTTTTACTCTTCCCGACTCCGACACCAGTCTGCATAAAGTGAGCAAACAACTCAGTTTGTTTGAGTAAAAACTCAAATCTGTTGCCTTGGTCAGTAGCCTGTTTTAAAAGAAAATTATGTTAATATTTACATGTAGTGTTATCATAAGTGTTTCTCGTTTTTTATATAGATTAGACCGTTGGTTTTCCTGTTTGAATGGTTTTACACTAGTATTTTTTGAGGACCTTTATAGCTTGCTGTGTGAGCCAAGGCTCTGTGTTGAAAACCGTACTTTGACCTATAATGGTTTACTTTTATATATTTTGACTTGAATGGAGAGATGTCTCATTGGCACTCATACCACATCTTCTTAAATCTATGTAGTGTACAGTTGCATAACAAAAGCAAATAATAATAAAAAGAACCCAATTGTTGCTGTCAGGTCAAAAAGTGTAGTGTTGACCGACAAAAATAATTCCATTTATATATGTAGATGTACTCTTGACTATGAAAAAATCTTCTGCAAGTTGACTAATATTCCATGAATTTTGTAATTTTTCTATACAGTGCATAAAAATCTGGAACACAAAGGAGTAGGTTCAGTAAGACCCCTTTTTGGCCCCAAAATATAGCAGTTTTAGAAAATTGTGAAAATGTAATCTTTAAGCTATATTTTGGAAAGCAAAATGCTTCTGCTACATAAATATGAGCTGTTTTTGACAATACAATGCGCAAATGTCGCGTTCTAGCATCATTAAGTCGTGCTAAATTACTGAAATCTTCAAAATTTTAACATTTTGGTTAATTTTTAGACGGTTTCCTTTCTAAAATGAAAGTGGCCGCATTTGTGTTCATTCATATTATTGAAATGTAAGTTGTATTTGATGATAATACACAACATATATAAGGGTTGAGGATGAACACGGATGCGGCCACTTTCATTTTTGACAAAAACAATCTGAAAAGTGACGTATTTTGGCATATTTGATAGATTTTTCATATTTACGCTTGAATCAGAGCGTTTTTAAGGACTAAATAAACTAAAATCTTTCACATTTACTAATCGAATCAATTGAAATAGACACTTAAGCGTTTAAAAAGTGGCCAAAAACTTTCGTTAGATGAACCTGAAATTTGAGGCCAAAATCATTCCTTACCGAACCAATCTTACCGGACCTACTCCTTTATAATTTTGTTTTGGCAAAAAAAAAAAAAAAAATATATATGCATAACATTGTGATGTAAAATGATAGTTTGATTTTAAAAGCATGTATTTAAATGAATTTATACATTTCTATTTGGCCAAAAATAATACTCATGTTACATGGTACCCAACTAAATATGAGTTCTATTGTATAAATCTTTTTTTGGCAAATTTTGGATTATAATTTAGCCCAACAAATTGAAAACTTTATACATGCTTCATATTTTCAATAAGCCTTAAAAAATATAGTGCATTCTGGGAAGTATTTTCTAAAGCATAAACTAAAGCATTGTGATTGGTTAAAGCCTCATCAACAATGGGAAATTTTACCACTGAAGTGATCTTATTCTCATTTTGAGGGCACTCACAAAAAAGTTAAAGATTGTAAACCTTTCTATGTGTATCACGTGTATCATTATATTTCTTATTTAATAAAATATTCGTATTTACTTTCTTTATGCGCCTTAATCTTATTATTGAGAAAACACCAAAGTGAATTTCAACAGTTATATTTAGATATTATTTATAAAAGAAGTTTGTCTTTTTCTCGTTCTAATTCATATTCTTTGTATTTGTAGACTGTGATTCTAGGATAGTGCAGATAATTTGGACTTGTAAACAAATAAAAATTACGTACTGTTGTTTACCCAGGTTTTACTGTAATACCTAAAACTGCTTTGGTGCATCTCTCAATTCATACCAGTCTTCAGTTGTCTTATTTTGAAGTATTCAGAAAAGTTTTTTGTTCAGATGAGAACATAATATTGTAAATCAACTAATTTTCGCAAGAGATTTATTTTCGCGACTTTTGTGAGTAGAAAAATAACGCGAATATTAATCATCGTGAATATGTAATACTTGGATCATCCCTTAAGCTTTTTGAACTTCAGAAAATCTCGAAATTAAACAGCCAGGAAGTGGTCTAGGAAGGGTAAAACACGAAATTAAGTATCAGCGAAAATAAATTGGTTTACAGTTATGTTTACTCCTCTAGATCTGCATCAGTAGCACAATATTTTTTACAATACTTACAATTTTAGCTTCAAATTGTGCATTTTCCTGAGGATTTCTCACTTTTGGTGGAGACTTAAGTAGAACTGTTGGTTCAATGGTTGGCTGAAATATAAAATTAAATAAATTGTGTTTCATTGAACAGGCTTCCTCCACCAAAAACATGTAACAGTACTGAGAGTGGAATTAAACACCAATCAATAATTTTTATGATATTATTAATAAAGCCACATATGAAATTAAATGTAGGGTTAGAAGGTAAGGATTTCTATTCTTATATGCAAGGTATACATTGTACATTATTGCTTGAAAAATATCTTAGTCAATAATTCTTATTGATACTTGCTTCACTTTTTTCCCAAATAGTAATTATTCATCATGTTCATCATATAAATTTCAATAAAACTCCAGGTGTTTGTTAGAATACAATTACATTTTCCAGTAAAAAAAAGCACATGGCTGTCAACATATGATATATTATAGCCAAGCTTTTATGTAGCTTTAAAGAATATATGGGAATTAATAAGCCAATCAAAATTGGATTAATCATTGTCTCTTGTGATTATTAGGCATTGCTACCATGCATAATTTATACTTGTAATATTTGAGTCACATTCCTTTGCCAGCAAGTCAGAATTGTAGAAATACAGATCTATTTTTATTTGCAAGAAGTAACCATTTTTTTTTTAAATTAATCGTTACATGTATCTAATTACTTTGTTTTATACATTTCAAACTAAACTTATTGTTTAAAAGATGACAGAAATTAATCATCCACTTGAATATTCTTTCTTATTTGTTTTATTTTTTCAGTTTGTTTACACAAGATATTAAACACCCATTTAATGTACATATAAATATAGGATTTAATCAAATGTATTTCCTAATAAAAATAACATGGACGATGCATTTCCACAAAGTATGCCATTACATCTTTTCAAGAATCAAGACATCCTATTGAAGTTGCGTCCTGCATTCAATGTTTAAATTTACTCATAGGGGTACAATGATTTTGCCAAAAAAAAATATATGTCCTGCTGCCAAGGCAAATAAATCAGGGTCGGTAGGTCGGGATTTTTCTTATTTTTGCACTCCCTGTCAGATTTGCAGTCAGTTGAATGTCATGTGGTTAGGGTCCTGTACCCCAAAATGATTTAATCTCTTAAACTCTTTATCTTGCCAGTTCACCTGTGTATTCGCAGTGACTGATCTATCCGCTGTAAACAATGCATGCGCAGTCGTGTTGACGGATATTCCCGTAAAATATACCACTGTTAAAACTCTTTAGATTGGACAATACCTAGGGGGAATCCCGAAATGAACCAATCAAATTCGGTTTTACAAATGAATAAACTTTCAACTCGTATATTCCTTTCCATTGAAAGGTAATATGTTTACATCAAAATACATTGTTTTTAACACATGTTTTTGTTTGCGAAATGCGATTGAAACAATGGCCGTTAAATGGGCTTCATTCTTCGAATCGGAGGAAGAAGATGAAGAGTTTGAGGGTTTTAAGCAGTCTGATATAGATGAAAGTGAAGTTAAAAGTATCGGCAGTTATATCAGTTAATCGGAAATAGTAAGCGAGGAACCAGAGTTGGATAACGACATTTGGACAAATAATATGATTTCAACATAGTTTATTGACTTAATTAGTGTACATAATTGGAACAAAATCAGAAATATAAAAATTCAAACAATTGTGAATTAAATACATTTTTCATTTTTAATTTCTATACTGTAATTGCTTAATAATTTCATATTTAATTGCACAGCCGTAAAAATTATCACACTGCAAAATATCTCTGGTAGTTAACCTACAAATCAGCTGCAGTAGCTAACTAATAAGCTGTGTGTAGTAGTGAACTGTATGATCGCCTGTGGTAGATAAGAAGTTAAAGAACCTTTAATTATTGAATAATCCTCGCAGTGCTGACATTTTTTAAACCTTAGTTGTAGCACATTCGTGCTGGGAGCAGCCATTTTGATTGTTTGGGCATAGTAAGATACGGATCTGGATTGAACTGGAAACGATTTTTTTCCGGAATTGAATAAAAAAGATCTAGGGGGGGGGTTTGAGTCAGGGTCGGTCTGGGAAACAGACATTATATTTTTTTTTGGCCTTTCCTGAGTACTCAAAAAACGCAATATAACCCTGAGAACCAGGTTATACATATCAGTTTGTGAGTTCATATTGATTTTTTGAGATACATTGTGGTCCTGTACACTCAGTAGTTTGAGATTTGTAAAGTTTTGTAAACACACAGACCATCAGACAGTGTCACAGCCATTTTTGTACTTTGTTTTCATGAACCCTAAACCACAAAGTATTTCATCATGTACGAGTAAAACAGTCAGGGCTAATGAAAATAAATTGTTTGGTAATATTTCAATAACAGTTTTCAGACAATTTCCCGCAAAAATGTAAATTTTAAGATATCAGTTTGCTGTAAAACGTTTTCCACAGTTTCTTTAAGGCTAATTACAGCTAGTTCCATTGGCTCATCGTTGGTACTTTCAGCCTCTGAGTCAGACATGGTTTGTTTGATCTATACTCAGACTAATTGCTAAAATATATGCTGGTTTCTTTGTAGTTTCGAATCACCGGCAAAATTTGCGCTTTGCCGGAAGTTAGAATCACGCTTGCGCAATTGTTATGGAAAATGCTAAAATATATCCCTCTACTCTGACTTAGCAATGAACACTTGTTTTTTGTTTATTTTTTGCTTCACATACTTTAAAATTTAGTTATTCACAACTTTAATAGACTTGGTTGGATAAATAACTTTACAATTTCAACAGAAATCAGTCTATAAAATTTTGATTTTTTCGAAAAACTAAGGATTTTCTAATCCCAGGCATAGATAACCTTACTAGCCGTATTTGATACAACTTTTTGGAATTTTGAATCCTCAATGCTCTTCAATTTTGTACTTTTTTGGCTTTAAAAATAATCTGATATACACGTCACTGATGAGTCTTAGGTAGACGAAACGCGCGTCTGGCGTACTAAATTATAATCCTGGTACCTTTGATAACTATATTATGTATGTACGTAGATCCCTCTTTTATTCGGAAAACCCATCGAGGGGTACTTGACCTGATCAATTCGGTACATATATTATATTGCTAATACACCTTGTCAAATAGGCACCTATGTAAAGTCATTTCGCCATGTAATAATTCAACTGGCATCTAATATATTTTTACCTTTTTATTTTCTGTATATCTGAGAATAGCTTTCGGAGGGTTTGTTTTTGTATATTTTTTTGCCAAAATTATAATTTCAGAGAATTATTTTATGTGACATTCTTAGTAAAAACTCAGCACATGTACACTTAACTACTCCGGTAAAAAGTTAGGACTCAATGGTATCTAATATTCGGACCTGTGACGGAACATCAAAAGGCAGGGAAAAGGTGGGTGTCTGTGATCCATTTGTTATTTTTATGATACACAAGAGTATAAATACATATATCACAATTTTCGATTTTGAAGTGCTATATTTTCTATAACCTTATAGATTAACGCAGAAAATGCAAATAAAGATTTAAGATGATGAATTGAGTGAAATTTGCCTTGACTTTGTTTAATTTCTCGTTGTAAAGAAAGGTACGGAACGCCGGAAAGATATTTACAAGGAGATTGCAAGACTATAGCCACTTTGAAAACATCACTGCTTGTATTTCTATGCATGGAAAGACCCGGTTTTATCAATGTTGAGTACACAACGACCCGGTTTTGTATTTGTATATATATAGGACCAGGTTTTTTGGGGGGAAACCTCAAATGAATTATGAAAAGCATAAAAACCCAGACAAAACTTCCGAATTCCCCTATGTTCCATGTCGGCCATAGTAGACATGCAAGCGGGGTAACCGAAAACATTTAAAACTTGATATCCCAATGATGATTGTCAAATCAAATAAAATGAAATGTATTTAAAGTCGGTAAAAAACATACAGTACAGTAAAGAATAAGATCTTTTAAAACCAACATAAGTTTGTGGACAAGTTTTGTTAAATGTAGCTAAGTAATTTCAGAGGAGAAGATTATTGTAAAAATGAATGGAAGACGACGAACGATGTGCTGAGAAAAGCTCACTTTTCATTTTGGGTCAGTTTAGTTTAAACAATATTTTATACAAATAAATTGAATTGGATTAGGCAACAGGCATAGCCTATGTAAGCCCTCTCCACAAAACAAGGTACAATATATTACATTCAAACAAAGCAACACATACACAAACATAATGACAAAACAGAATTATTTTTTCAAAAATACCTCTTAGCTAACTGGAATGATGCTTCAAATGTTAACCCAGAAAAATAAGAAAAAATAAATTATGATTCTTTTTTTTAATATTCTAGGTATTAATAAACTCCAACATTGATTTAGAGGTCTCACATTAAATTAAATGGTCTCCAGTCAGCTATTTAAACTAAAAAAAAATAATTACTCATTTTTAAAACAACATGTTTGATATATGATTTTGGGTCAGGTTGGCTAAAACCAACAAAGAATTCCAAACAAGAGTGCATTGTTCTTAAATTTTATAAAATTGTCTAACAATTCATAATCAAGTCTTAAATCAAAACTAATCAAACATGGCTAAAAAAAAACCTTCACTTGCGTTTTTCAACATAAATAGGCACTTCATTTATACAAGAATGCACGCACTAAAATGTAAATTATCGCGCCAGCTTATGATCGAAATTGATTGTATTTTCAAGATAAAAGTTTGATTAAAAGTATCACGTTAAACTTAACTTTGTGTAATAAACCATAAAAAAAAGTAAAGGTCAGACGAAACCTGCCAGACGGACATTGACACATTACAATCATTAATACCAAAACAATCACCCTTAACTTTCACCAACTAACCAAGAAAATAGATAAATAAATAGTCATGTGCAAATAAAGTTGACCTGTATTGCTTATGGTATTAGAGATAAGGACTCGAACTCGAAATGTTCACAATGATCATATAGTTATCAACCATAAACAATGTGAAATCAATTGATAAAACACAGCTATTCATTTTGTTTGCAAATCGCTGAACTACGAAAATGAGGCCAAGGGCAATAGACATATATATGTGTGCAGGTATGATGCATTCAGTCTTATATCTTCTATAATATGAAGCTTCACGGGTGTGCCGAGTTTTATTTTTTATTTTCATAGGATGATAAGATGGTATATATACGATTTAGTTGTATAACATCAATGCCTGATCAAGGTGGCGTATAGGTTGAACCCCACCCCTCAAACATTTGACGAACCAACAGATATTATATATGATGTTTTCGCGACTTTTTAGCATACAATTATCAAACAAATGTTCATTGCGCTACATACACATGATACACTCGGTGGTATATAATCTGTTGAAATTACGCCCACTTTGAAAAATACTGAATCCGCCCTTATATAATAACTTTGCCAACGTCATTCATAACACAATGGCCAGATAAAGTAATCGTTTATTTATAAAACTATTAATAAAATATATTCAGTTTTGCATTTTCTGGATGGCTCAGTGAGTCTAATGTTATACTAATTTACACTCCGACTAATAGTTGCAAGGTATAAACAGATTTTAAAAATATGATTATTGTTATCCTTTGCTCCGCATGATTTTTTTCTTTTCTATGACGGACCTGCATGCATGTTCATTTGTCTTATTATCATGCCCTTTATAGCTTGTGATTCGATGTGAGCCAAGGCTCCGTGTCGAAGGCCGTACCTTGATCTATAATGGTTTCCTTTTATACTGAAATTGTAACTTGGATGGAGAGTTGTCTCATTGTAACTCATACCACATCCTCCTATATCTATTTACAATGAATATTTAGTCTTAAGAAAGTTATTTAAAACAATCATAGGCCGGAAAGAAAATATACTCCTAGGTACAGTGGGATACAAAAAATTATCCTGTTGTGCAAGTATGGTTGCTACGCAAAATAGACGTTGCTATGTTGTTTCTTAGCATATTACTAGTTGAAACAGATACATGGATCAAACGAACTTGTATGTATTAATCATATGTTGTTGTCAAACGCTTAATGTAAGTTGTATATGCAAATAGGTATATGAAGATGATATGACTTCCAATGAGACAACTCTCTCATCAAAGTCACAATGTGTACAAGTAAACCATTATAGGTAAAAGTACGGTCTTCAACACGCAGGAAATGGCTCACACCAAACAGCAAGCTATAAAGGGCCCTAAAATGACATCTGTAAAACCATTCAAACGTGAACATCAACTGTCTAGCTATTAATCTATATAAAAAAATCAAGAAACGAGAAACACTTATGAACCTCACCAACAAACGACAAATACTGAACATCAGATTATATACATACATAAAATACCAGAAATAGTATGGTTGCTACGCAAAATATTCTGTGTTAACTGTTTCTAAGCATAATGTTGAAGGGAACAGAAAACCTTAGAGATCATCCCCAGTTTTTGGTGGGGTTCGTGTTGCTTAGTCTTTAGTTTTCTATGTTGTGTCTTGTGTACTATATTATTTGTCTGTTTGTCTTTTTCTTTATTAGCCATGGCGTTGTCAGTTATTTTCGATCTATGAGTTTGACTGTCCCTCTGGTATCTTTCGCCCTTCTCTTAAACAAATTGACAACATAATGTAATGTAGCATAATATACTATCAAAATTAAATGAAAAGAGATTTTTTGACGAAAATCACACTGCAAGTTGGATTTTAGGACTCGGTTGCTAGGTATCCTATAAGTCAGATGAACGAATACATTTTTATAGTAGTAACTCACCAAAGGCTATTGATTGTATGAATATAAACTAGAGAGTGGGCTAAACATTATCCTTATCTTACATTTTGTTCTTCTTGGGTGATACGGGACAAAATATCTAAGTACCCTGTATTGTATGAAAAAAACCAAGGAGTTCGAATATCTTACAAAATTATCAAATATAAACCCTTAACAATAAAAAAAAGAGTGAAGATACCAAGGGACAATTACAAATCATTTATAGATATAAGAAGATGTGGTATGAGTTCCAATGAGACAACTCTCCATCCTAGTCACAATTTATAAAAGTAAACCATTATAGGTCAAAGGACGGTCTTCAACACGGAGCCTTGGCTCACACTAAGCTATGAAGGGCCCCAAAATTACAAATGTAAAACCATTCAAACGGGAAAACCAACGGTCTAATCTCTATAAAAAAAAACAAAAAAAACGAAATACACTTATGAACCACATCAACAAACGACAACTACTGAACATCAGATTTCTGACTTAGGACAGGTGCAAACAATTGCAGCGGGTTTAAACCTTTTAAATGGTACCAAACCTTCACCCTTATCTGAAACAATAGTGTAACATCACAACATAGAAAGACACACTATAAATTATAAAGTGAAATGGTTTAGATCAATCAAAAGACATATTAATAAAAGTGAACATATATGACACAATAAATTTGATCTATGATAAAATGTAAATACAAAATAAATTCGCTGTGAAATATATCCACTAAAATCAGAAACAGCAGCGTGGCCATTCAACAAAAAAAACGACAAACAAACAAAAAAGGGCACGAACCGAAGTGGATAATGTTCTTTGAGTCCTAATTTGGGGTTCAACTGTCATCAACTGGTTTGCTTTTCTCGTTGGTAGTGACGTCTTTAAATTTGAATCAATATTATATTGTTATCAATAAGCGTCCAAGTACATTACTTATTTCGGTATCATGAATTGATCAAAACATATGCTAACTTGTAGCTAAACATATGAAGTATATATTTCAACTTATAGCTAGCAATCAATTCCAATTATTTGAATGACAGTGTCTTTCACAAAAAGATCAAATTTTAGATCTGTTCTTTGGATCTACGTTTTCTTTGAAAAAAAAAATGATACGGGGTTGTCGATCCTTGACGAGGAGCAGTTGTCGTTAGTTACCATTACCTATAGGGAAATGCGACTGTAAATTAAACTCGTTATTGGAAGTTACATGTGTTCGGACATGAAGGTTTTGCTTCATGACGTCATCGATTATGTCGAGGGAAAATTAACCATTTTGATTTTTAAGACATAGCAATATCACACCTTGCATTTGAATACACAATTTTGTTGAAAAGAATTTTGAATGATTAATTAATTTTAAAATTATAGACTGTACTTCTCTTCAATACTGCACTTGACCTGATGGTTATTAACTTACAATTAGCAAACTGACTGGTGCAACTATGGCAACTGCTTACCATTCCGGAACACATAAGTTTATCCCTTATTTTGGTGGCTGTCCAAATAAATGTTTATTCTTTATTTTTGTGTGTTTTGTTTGCAGACTATTGTTTGTCTATTCGATTTTTTCTTTTGACCACGGTTTTATCTTTTGTATTCGACTCAGTTTGCCTTTTTATTGCTCCAAAAATCCCTTCATGCCCTTTGTGTTTTTTCAAACTTTTTTAACATGACTGTATAGATGTGTGTTAAACTATACTAAAAACTTGCCTTGTCGTATAATTAAGTATACGTATAAAAGACTAATTTTTATTTACCCACCATTTGCATACCACGTCATTATAGAAAATAATCATCCTTCAATTTGAGGATGTGAAAAATTTGCAGCAGCAAAGCGGTTATTATTAACAACAAAAAAATAATGCTTCTTTAACATTTAAACAAGGGATAGTAAAGATTTTCGGAAGAAGAACCAAAATATCGTCATCCTTAAAACATGAGTAGGAAACTATGAAAAATTTGGACGACTCATCAGTGGGTGCGCTGTTTGACAAGTGATGGATGGTCAGTTTGTTATCTTCTTAACACTCAATGAACAATATTTCTCGTATATTCACGACACAAAGAAATCAACAGATTACAAAATAGGTATGTTGATCATAATGAAGGGCTCAAATTAAGAACTACCACTTATAAGATAGAATAGGGACAGAAATATTGCTTGAAACTGACCACCTACAGACTGCTAGAAAAAGTTGAATCATCAGGTCAAATTTGTTTCCTGTTGTGGAAATGTCAAGCTTATCAATTAGTTCCCGGTAAGGCGAAATCTTTTAAGAATAAGGCCACTTTGGAAGTCAATTCCAAGCACAATTGTAAACACTGCATCATGACTATTATCCAAACGTTGGAACATCTCATCATCATCATCATCATCATCATTCATCCATATCTCATTCATCATCATCACATCATCATCATCATCTCATCATCATCATCTATCATCATCATCATTCATCATCATCATCAATTCATCATCATCATCTATCATCATCATCATCATCATCATCATCATCATCATCATCATCATCATCATCATCATCATCATCATTTATCATCATCATCTCATCATCATCTCATCATCATCATCATCATCATCATCATCATCATCATCATCATCATCATCATCATCATCATCATCATCATCATCATCATCATCATCATCATCATCATCATCATCATCATCATCATCATCATCATCATCATCATCATCATCATCATCATCATCATCATCATCATCATATCATCATCATCATCATCATCATCATCATCATCATCATCATCATCATCATCATCATCATCATCATCATCATCATCATCATCATCATCATCATCATCATCATCATCATCATCATCATCATCATCACATCATATCATCACATACATCATCATTCATCATCATCATACATCATCATCATCATCATCTATCATCATCATCATCATCACACACATCATATCAACAACAACACACAACAACACCAACAACCAAACCAATGACTAATACAGGTCTTTCTGTATCAAAACATAAGAACACATTAATTTGAAAATATATCTGTATAAGGCATTTATTCAAAAATATACTTTATAGAAATACATACGTCTGCAAGGCGTATGCACACATTGATTGACAACAATTGTCACATTCAGCTTATCAGCTGGAATGCACTGTTATTCTCTTGTTCTGGATGCAATTCTGTAGATTGCAAAAAAGCCTGTCTCGCTGATTCTATGTCTCCTAACATTTGGAAACTTTTGCCTAGGATGCTGTAACATTCTGCCTTCAACACGCGATTTCCTATAAAATCGTTTTTCGCTATGACCAACTGGAGATGGAATCCTTACATTGCCTGATACTTTTTAGGTGATAATGACATAGAAAACGAAGGAAATGAGCATACACTACTGAAGGTATGTTCCATTCTACTTTCATTTGTAATTCATTCGGTATTAACATAGAGCCTTCAATAAATTCAACGAAATCTAATAGCAAAAATCTGAGCAACTGATTAATATGCATCTTCCTAAATAAGGGTAAATTAAGTAGCTTATAATGAATATCTGAAAATGACATGTCTTAATGAAGTTTTTCTAGTGAACATTTTGATAGAGAATACTGGACGATGTACAGAGCTGTATTGTATTGTTTTTGTCTGCAGAAAAACGAAGCTAACATCAGCCATCCAGATACAGCGTCATGACGTGTGTTCAGTAGAAGAGAACTTATATCAGTATGATACTGTTTATAAGTAGATTTATTACTTGGAATATTCTTTAATGATAGTAATTGCTTACTTTTGTAATACCATTTTGAAATATATAGTATGTGTACATGTATTTTAGTTTTGAACTCTTACTGGACAGTACCTTGTAAATCACTTTTCCCAAAAGAAAATGAAATATCGGATATAAACAGTCTGACACTGACAAAACTGAGTATAAACATTTTGCAACACTTTGGACATGGAAATAACTTGACTGCTTTCTAATATCAATTTTCAATGCATGGAATTTGGAAATTTGATCTGACAAAAAGATGCATTGCCAACCATAACTGTTTATGATATACATCTTATTTAGAAGTGTTTCCTGTGCTTTCCCTTGTATCTTGTTCTCGAATAAATTATTTTCAGGAATGAAATAATGCGGACAAACTGTGTATTCAACACAATATATAAGTCTCCTGAAACATCTCATGAAACACGATATCAAGTTTTCAGGTTTCCATATCGATGAAGGCAATTCTTCACATATCCAAAACAAGACTGTTTTGATGAAATATGAACAAAGCAATTCTTTACAATCTATGTCTAAAGCTATAACATCTTTAAGGAGAATTTTCATCAGTGCATAACATAATAATTGTGTATGTGTAAATGTAGCAATAAGTAGTTTTTCTCCAACGGAAAATGATATGCGCCATTCTAAATCTTCTTTTGGAGATCCTTTCACACCAATTGGTACAATAGAACCCGTGTTTTACAATAGTCTCTTTGATATCATAACTAGGCCAGGAATTATTTGATCGTGTTACCCATTGTTGTGCTGGTGATATCCATATTTTACTATGTAAACAGTATGCAAAGTCCAAAAATCCACTTTCGTCGGAAATACATGGGCCGTGCAAAGTCGGCAACATGGTGGTTGTAAATGTATGTTTAAATGAGGAGTTTGAAAAGTAAAAATCACTACCGATCACTTCACTGCCTTCAAAGATATTCTGGTATTTACAGTGCACTAGTCGTAACTTAGTGAAACCTGGCTGTGTATCTTCAAGTTCCATTGTTAAATATATTCTATCGACATTTAAATAAATGGGTGTCTCTTCACTGACCTCCAATTCCTTCATAACCCACATAACATCTAAATCACTATCTCGCATCTCAAGCCCCTCTCCAAAACTACCACTTGTGATCATTGTCCATTTCATATTGCTTTTTAAATAATCCTTGACAGAGTTCATTATTCTGATTGTTTTGACATGCTTCTCTGTTCCAACAATATTCTGACATAGGTAATAATATAGGGCTGTTGATGCATTTTGTGTGGCGGAATCTGTAAAAATGTTAAAGGTGTAGGTTAAACAAGGCTTATATATTTCCCTTATTCTTTGATCGTTTAATTGTCTAACCATAAAGACTGGAAGATCGATTCATCAGTCTAAATTTAATTTTGATTTCACCCACCTCTCTTTTAACAGTGTTAGTTACATCGGTATTTATACATCCAACATTCATGTATTTAGTTATGATGTTTCTGTTGTGGATTCGGTTTGATATTGTGTTATGTCTTATCGTTTGTGGTTGGAATTCTGTACTATCGGTACATTTCACAGATGTCTTGATTGTCAGCAAAGTCGAGTAAATTTACATTGTCCATGGATAAAGTATTGTGTAAGTCCAAATTATTATGACATCTTCATAGCGTTTATTTAAAATAGCCTTTCAATACTTTCATGATCATAGTAATTGTTTGGACTAGAATTGTCATAAAAATACGTCACGGTTTGTTTTGTCCTGTACTGTCATGAATAAAATATGTTCGATGTTATTCTGCGGTTTACATGTTGTTATTACTATTATATTAATTATTTGTGCGTTTCTCTGTGCTGAGTATTCTCAGTGTTTGTTTGTGCTGTATTTCTGTCACATATTGTCGTCATTTTAGAAATATCATTGCCATATAAGCGGGAGGTTTGGCTAGCCCATCATTTGTTCTTAAAATGTTCTGCAGTTGTTATCAAATAGTTCGTTTCTATGTATCTTGGCGTTTGTTTTTGTTGCACTTCAGTGTTTCCGTTGTTCCGTTCTTTACCTCTAAATTTTGATGTGCTTCGCGCGGTTTTAGTTTGTTACCCAGATTTGTTTTTCTCAATCGATTTACGACTGCTGTTGCCTTTATAAACAGAACATTTCATTCGTATGTTGATCATTTGGTTACCGTACATTTTGGTTCAATGTTAATGTTATCAGTTACAGACGATTTCGGATCGTGCGTTAATATTATAAGCTACCGAGTATGTATGCTCGAGGGCTAGTCAAGTAAATTGTTTTAATCTTCCTAATATATCGGGTCGTATATTTCTATTTAATTTTGATTATATAGAAGTGAGATTTGTCATATCGGGTCGTATATTTCTATAGAATTTTGATTATATAGAAGTCAGATTTGTCTTGTGTACCAATGTATATCCAAAGTGTGGTCTTAATTTGTTATAATATTATATATATTATAGCAAAAATATAATTTAAGGTCCTTTTTTTTTTAAATTTCCATTGTCAGCACTATTGTGCAATATCGTTACGGTCAATGTCCATGAGGGGGAGCCAAAGCGCCTAGGGAGAGAGCCACCCGACCTTCGATAGGAACACTTACAATCCTAGTAAAAAAAGACTGGAGTCGAGCGCACCTGCCACGTGCGGCATTCCATCTAGCAACCCAAGTGTTGACAGCAAAGTGATACAGTATTTAGACTTCTTAGACTACTAAGCCAGCGAGGCCCCTAGTACGACAAACGACAAGTTATTTGAAGTTGTTTCAATTAAAGTTAACAGAGGACTTATACAACAAATAGGACACCAACAAAGGTCATATACGTTTGTTATGCATATAACGTTTGTTTGTTTCAATCAAAACATAATTTTGTTTGATTATGTTGCAAGAAAATACAAAAGAATGGTTTCATTTCAAATTTCCAGGTATCTGCATTTGTGTTTACACGAAACGCGCGTCTGGCGTATATATAAAATTAAGTCCTGGTATCTATGATGAGTTTATTTACGTGATAATCTACCCAAAACTTGGAAACTATGCGTTTTCGAGGGGTATTATTATTTATTTGATAATTTCCTACAATTCTTTCGACCTGCAATGTTTTCTTTTGAAATAGAGTATTTTTTGTGCATCATCTAAACTAAATGTATCAAGAAGATTGAGGAACAGATGCTTATAGGTACCAGGCTTATAATTTGATATGCCAGACGCACATTCCGTCTACATAAGACTCTTCAGTGACGCTCATATCAAAATAGTAAGAAAGTCAAACAAATATAAAGTTGAAGAGCATTGAGGACCCAAAATTTCAAAACGTTGTGCCAAATACGGCTAAAGTAATCTATGCCTGGGATAAGAACATCCTAAGTATTTCGAATAATTTATACTTTTGCAAACAGTTAATTTATAAAAATCACCATATTAATTTACGTTTTTTGATTGAGTTAGGCCTACCAATTGATATTTTATCGTATGTGTTTCTATGTTGTGATGTTATGCTATTGTCTCTGAAAAGGGGAGAAGGTTTGGACCCATTAAAACGTTAAATACCACTGCAAATGTTTGCACCTGTCCTAAGTCAGGAATCTGATGTACAGTAGTTGTCGTTTGTTTATGTAATTTATACGTGTTTCTCGTTTCCCTTTTTTTATATAGATTAGACCGTTGGTTTCCCCGTTTGAATGGTTTTACACTAGTAATTTTGGGGCTCTTTATAGCTTGTTGTTTGGTGTGAGCCAAGGCTCCGTGTCGAAGGCTGTACATTGACCTATAAAGGTTTACTTTTTTTTAAATTGTTATTTGGATGGAGAGTTGTCTCATTGGCACTTACACCACATCTTCCTATATCTATATAATAGATATTCATGTCAACATCGAAGTGCTGACTACTTGGCTAGTTCAGTTTAAACATATTTCATTGTTCAAAAATGACAAATGGATTAGACACAAGTTTTTCAACTTAGTAACGTCTTCTGGGATGGTGATACCCTTAAGAACGAAAGGTCCACCAGCAGTGTCATCGACCCAGTGGTGTATTTATCAGGCATATACATGTATATATAATTATGTTTAATACCCTTTGATATTGTTTTTGGGGAAAACGTTTATGTTAAAGTTCTATTGTTATGGAACCATGTGTTGAACAGAATGTTATGGAAAGAAGAAGAGAAAATGTGTCTTGAATTTGAATTACCTTTTCTTTTTTTTTTTTAAATAGTGACTTCATTAAATCCGTTAAAGGGATTTTACATTATCTACTTTCGTTTCTATTTAAAGGAACCGTGTGGAGAGCAGACTGCAATGATAAGAAGAAGAGAAAACGTGTTATTTAATGTGAGTTATCTGACATGACTTAATTTACTCCCGTAGAAATATCTACTTTCGTTTCTATCTAAACAGGGGCCTCGGTGGCCAAGTGGTCTAAGTTGTACTTCTACTGTAATCACTAGCCAGTCCACACTGAGGTTGTGAGTTCGAAACCCGCCCGTGTGTATGCACTCGACTCCAATCTTAATTGACTAGGATTGTCAGATTTCCTATCTAAGGTTTGTGGTTTTTTTCGGGCACTGCGACTTCCTCCACCAATGAAAACATTAACAAGTAATTTTACTTTTATTTTCAATATCTGTAGTATAGCTGCGTAAAAAGTGTTATCTCTCTTTAATCTTAGATTGTTTATACAGATTTAAGATAAAAGAAAAAAGACAAACAAATACACATAATAAACCAAGCAAATAAAATTAACACAAGCTAACACTTCTGTTTTATTTATATGTATACTCGATGTCTGCCTCCGTAGTGCATTTGATCTGTTTATAATTTGTTTAATTATATCGCGGATTAATATGTTGCTCCCATTCATTTATTGCAAATCAGCTGTAGCTACTGAGCTAGTTGTATTTTCATACTTACGAATATATTACGTGTGAGAGATTCTTTTTCTTCAAACTGATTAAACATTCATTGTAGAAATTGCTTTAAAAATGCATCATTATTGTTACATACATTAACTGATATTGAATTTAGCTTTAGTAGTTTCCGATAAAACATAGTGAATACAGAAATTGAATTTTTAAACAAAGATCAAATGCATTTTAACAAGATGCATAATTCCGAAGAGCGAATTATTTCAGTAAACGATTAAAGAATAATAGCTGTATTTGTTAAAGGGACTGAAAAAAGACAGGTGTTCAACATCATGCATGCATTGTAACTGAGTTAAGTGATTAAATGCTTGATAAGAGAAATGAAATTGTCTAACTCCTACCCAGGTAAATGCAGTTCAGTGATGCACCTTGCCATTTCATTATTTTATATTTCTCTATTGTCAATATAGTGGTATGGTACAAATCCAATAGAAACATGTATGCATGATTGTTATGGTTCTGTGGTAGGGTACATATATCTCTTTGCTATGGTATAGTATATTATATTGCTCATAGTATGGTATATAAAAAATTCAAAGAGAATATATATAATCTGAAACAATAATTTGTGCTTTCTTTGCTTAAATTATATATTAGAGTTGGTTCTGTATTATCTTTGTACCTTTATTTAGGGTATTTAGTATTTTATTCATGATATTCACTTGAAATATGCTGCCATATGAGTCCTGATTTCAACATTTATAACCATTATGATGTTCTATTTTGTCTTTAACAAGGGATTTAAGTTCAACAATCTATTATCAAGTCCAATCTCTGCAAACAGTATTAAGGGTTCTCATATGAGTTTAATGAGTTTTTAAATATCTTAGCTACGAAAACGTTCTTCTAACAGTTAAAAAGTTATTTCAAACATATTTGAGTTTACCATGGTATGGTTATATGTTTCATATCATACTTTGATAAATTGTTTACACACCACGTGATGGTGGCATTTTTTATCAGACCACATACCATATCATCTTACAATATCAGGATTTATGGTTTGCCGTTCTTTATATAAAAATATAGGGAGATTAGACATGATTGCCAATGACACAACTATTATGACTACCTTACAATGGTATTGACTAGCTTTGTGGTATGAGATGGAGCGTTTATGTCTATTTATACTACAACTAGTTGTGTTTATTTCCTAAACATAGTAACACAGCTATATTTTGTGCAATGCCATTTCATCATGGAACACTGTCTCCACAATCAGGGGTTCATTAAGAAATGAAAATAAGTTTGACATTGGTGTAACGATTTAAAAAGCTATCAATGTATTAATTTAAGTTGCACTATAAAAAACAAAATTAGGTCAATGTCATAAAAATATAAATTTTTTCTACTCGGCGCAAAATTGGGGAAGGGCTCGGTAAGACCTCGCCCTCCCCCAGTTTCTCAGCCTCATACATAAAAATATATATTTTTCTGACATTGACCTAATATTGTATATTTGTTTGTCGACTTTCATGGCACATTTTATCATTTTCGACATTATAATTTCATAGACACATTAAAAAAGAGTCAAAATATTTTTTTTTCATTTCGTTACTGTTAAATTCAAGCACACTTCATTTACGTTTAAATGTGGTCACTTCTACGAAAGATGTTTTACAAAGTATATTGAATAACGTCATTTTATTATATTGATAGAGAAGACGCAAAGAGTAATAAAATTAACTCGAACACAAACTTCTAAAGATAACAAAATATTTAGAATGTCTACTAGAAGATATTGGAAACTTCATGTATACTAAATTAATATAAGTATAAATCTGCTAATTGACGTTTGAATAATTCGTACATGTAAAATATATTTATAGGAGGATTTAATATACTAAATAAACATCATTTGTACTAAACATATCTCACGTTTAATAATGTATAGTTTGTTTTGCATTGATGATGATTGGCTCAAGTTAAATAACATAACAAACAAAAAATAAATAAGTATAATTTTGTTGAATATTTCTTACAAAAATCTAGTTATTTTACAGTATATCTAACATCTTTTTTGAAATGTATACCTTAAAGAGAAGTGGGATTATAAAATAAATTTCGTAGACAAATAGGGTAAAAAGAGAAGTATACAAAAATGGACATTAAAGTATTATACGATTGCATAAGCATTTCATTTATATATTGTAATGTAATACCTAGATATATCTACACATATGGTCACAGAGTTAAGGTTCAGATAGTTTGTGTCGGTTTTTATTTGTGCAGACAAAAATAAAACAATAAGATTTGAATGTAAAGATTGTTTTAATTGTATGACAAGGATAATTTTATATATAACTTTCGTAACATTTATCCCATCTATTTCACTTAATTCTATATAGTAGATTAGTAGTATTTCCCTATAGGTGACTTCCTTTTTATCTTTTTTCTTCAGTTTCTTTTGTAAATACACTCACCGAAGTGCCCCATTCCGAACACAATGTCCTCATTTGTCACAATGCAAGTGTTTTGTTTCTTTCTATATAATCAGCGTGATATTGATACTGTTTGTATAAAAACAGGTTTTTCCATTAAATATCGATATGATATCCTTTAGCAGTTACAACATCAAAACATTGAATGGCATATAGTAGAAGGCGAACAAAAGTTTTGCAGAAACAATTAAAAAAGTTTTTAAAAATTAATGTATAAACATCACTTAAAATTGTTTCATTTAGTTTTAATTGTTTCCAGTGAGTTGATGTTTAATATTGATTTTTTTGTGTAAATGTATTTTATAAGCATCCCTTACCATTTTCAACTTGAAGAATGTAATATGTCTATAAAATAAAAAAAAAGTAGAATCATTGAATTTCTTTTTTATTTATAACGTTATAATATAAAAAGCACATTAAGAAAGTGAATTTAAAAAAAGGTTAACATGGGACACGGCAACCCGAAGATTAAACCCCTACAAGAATGTATGGAATATTGTACTGAATACTAAAGGGCTCAATACACCATCAATAACAAAACAAGAAAGTGGCACACACTGTACTCTCATAATGATCACAAACAAAATTAAAAAGGGAAAGATTCTTTTTCCTTAGGGGGCTCCTGGGTATAAATCATTTTTTTTTCTAATATAGGATTTCGCTATATTTTTTTTATAAATGAACTTTATCATATACTTAAAAGAAAAATGAAATAAAAAAATGGGGTCACCGTTCATTTAACTTACAATCTGCCTCCTGAAGAAGCATACATTTTTGTTAATGTATTTTTTTTCTGTTGAGCTAATAGGAGAAATAGAGGTAATATCAAAATAAAAAAAATAACCTAATTACAGAAATCGCTTAAATTTTTACAATTATTTAGTTTATGTTAAGCTTTTTTGAAAACAATAATAAAAAAATATAGATCACCGATGAGTTAAAAAAGATATTTCAAATTTAATGCCAAAAAATGTCATTTTTGCACCAAAGGGAGATAATTTGGAGCTTTTTCAATGGTATAAACATTTTAAAAGTCATCTGGGGCCAAACCGAATCGTTTTTGTGGGGTTGAATTTTGTACCATATAATAAAGTAATAACTAATAGTGTAATAAATAAAATGTGTAATGAAAAAATAAAAGTTGAATAATTTTTCTGAAATTTTTGTACCCACATTATTTATACCAGGTTATTGTTTCCTAAAGCGCAGTAAATAGTTTGAATGTTATTGAATTCAATATTACCGTCGGTTCATTTCTAGTTTTACTATCCGTTTCATTATTATATAAACTTTAAAGAAGAGCCATCATAGAAATTTAGTGAAGTTTTTTATTATTAAAGTGACAAATCACTATTTTGGATTTAAACTAACATTAATTTTACATAATCAGATATCATCATTTTAGTTTTACAACATAAATAAGTGTAATCTTACCTTCCATGATGACTAATCACCAGGCCATTTACCAGGTCGTCCTATATGTGCGGAAATTTGGCTTTATATAAAACTACTTTGATATTCAAAAGTTAGTTTCGATGTGAGGAATCAAAAGGTAAATATAAATAACATCTAGATTATGCATTTGCATTGTTTTGAATTCTGCTAACTTAAATTTAGAAATTAAAGTACACTATTTAACACACATTATACTTGTTTGAAGACCTATAAAATGATAAGTGTCATTTTAAGTTTAACTTTAAAAATGATAGAAAAAATATCCCTATTGTATATTTTATACAACTATTCATTAAACGCAGGTAAATCGAGTCTTGTTTCATTTTATTTTGTCTCTATTTACGAGTACGGGAAGTCTTTTATTTTCAATATTTTATATTTTAATTTTTCCTTGTTATTGCATTAACAGGGAAAAATAAACGACATTTTTGTGATAAACTTTTACTTCTTAATTTCACTAGTATCAATTAAATTTACTTTTTTTTGTAAAGTAATGGCCTTGTTGTATAATCAAATACAAGACACGGAATCAACTATGCGTTAATACAAAGCAATTAAATTGATTAATAAAAGCAAAACCAAAACACTTTAATAACTCAGTTAATTGTGAAACTGTTTGTAATGTTCATTTGTGAATATATTGTATGCTGACATTTCTTTTTTCTACAAACTTCAGATGATATAGGTTGAGTACGGATACACAGTTTGTATGTCCATTTATTCGTTGTGTATTAAACATGTTATTTACTTGTGGAAGCATTTTTCTTTGATGCGAGTACGTTTTTGTCATGGTTTTTCCAAATCGTTGATCATGTTGATGTTGATGCTTTTTCAATTACTGAAAATCTATGTTTTAATCTATAATTCATAAACGGAATAACACAAGACGAAATCGATTTCATGCGGATATAAAGTAGATAATAAGAATAACATGAGTAAATGCTAAAACGTTTAAAAGAAAGAAAAAACTTTTAGAGTTAAAATGATAAAAACGTGTTGTATCGTTTGTTCAGTGAACATTCTACATATTAACTGTTCTGATATTTTCTTGTTTAAGGTCATGAAATATTTATTTTGTGAAGTACCACACCTATTTCTGCAACAATAACATCGTCATTGTTATCTTTAAACTCATTAGATGACAACATAGTTGATAATTTGATTGATGAATATTTCAGCATATGGTCAGTAATGGTTCTCATTGTGCACCACTACTGCAAAACATGTTTTGTACAGTATGAATATGCAACAGAATTCATACAAAACAATCTTAATGAGAAACTAAACATCATCTTCCAAAGTTGTGTATTTCATTTTCATCTATGTCTAATGCACAGTGTTGTCGACATCGCGATATTTACCTTGCTGATTCGAAATTTTCTCTTTCATGCTGTTTACATTGTTGACATTGTTAACATCGCGATGTATACAATTTTGTAAAAATATCGTGTGTAGATCGTTTATATCGCTATATAATTACAATGTTAACACGATATTGTGCCAACATCTTTTACACTGTCCAAGCTCTTACATACTGTTCCCATTGTTGATATCGTTAACATCGTAGTGTATACAATGTCCTAAAGATATCGTGTATACATCGTTAACATCGCCATATTAACCATGCAAACACTGTATTGTGTCGAAATCTTTTAAATTGTAACAACTGTTGTAGTATACTGTTTACATCGTTTAAATTGTTATTGTGGTACAGATGACTAAAGATCATTTCTATTTTATGAATATGAGTATTTTTTAATTTTTCCTACGCACAAAATATCTTACAGATTAGTAGCAACAGGACAGATTTAAATTGATAAATAAAATGCATAATAAAGTAAATTATTATTAACTTACATTATATAGAGAACTAAAACTTTTTGATTTTTTTCTATTTCTCACAAATCGATCCTTATCTAACATGTCAGAAAGCGTCAATATACACAACTTGTACTTTCCTTGTGACATATGTTTTGTGGCATATTTAAATTTCGCAATGAATTGAGTTGTCTGTTCACATGCTTCTGTGTTGATATTCTTGAATTGATCATCTTTGTACGGATTGACATTACGTTGACAACATGATGATTTGCAAAATGCATATTGTTAATAATTAATCTCAATGCCGCTATAATTTTTTTAACGTTTTCGTAAAGCAATATATATACTATGCTAAAAACTATATAGTTAAGAGCATTTTGCAATGTTGCCTAATGATGTAAACACATAAGAAAACAAATGAAAAAAAGTAAACAGAATATAACAATATAATTTCAAATCTATACTTAAAAGCAAAGTGTTTTTTATAAAATATTATTGATATTGTTAACATTGCTATGTACAATGGCATACTATGCGAACGATGTGAACAAGGGTATAGGCTTATAACACAACATGTTTACGATGTGAACGATGTCAACACAGACGTTTAGACTCGATATACAATGTAAACGATATGTTGACATGATATTGTTAACATTGCGATGTAAACGATGTGAACAATGTAAATGCAAACGTATAGACTTGTTACACAACGTTAACACGATATTGTCAGCATCACGATGTTTACGAAGTTAACAATGTAAACGCGATATTGTCAACATCACGATGTATACGATGTGAACGATGTAAGCAGAAAAGGTGTAGACCAGACAATATAAACACGATGATGACACGATGTTCACACGACGTTGACACGATACTGTCATCATTACGATGTATACGATGTAAACAACACAGGTATAGACTTGGTACACAACATTATTACCACATCGTCTAGACAACAAACCATTTAAATATCGTTTCATCTCGGCCTCTAGTAAATGTTCTACAACTACTCTTTCAGTGCTTTTAACAAGTTCCTTAACTGCTATTAAAGAGCTTATCATAAACTAATGTAATAAAATATATGAACATAGTGGAATTACCTATTTTTGGAGTGTAAAATTTTTTTTGGAGGTTTTAGATAAATTACGTGCTTTTGATGGTCCTTTTGATTCTGTAGACAGTTTTGATTTTTCTACTCTTAACACTACACTTCCACACTATCTTATCAAACAAAAGTGTTCCTATTTAATTAAATGGTTGTTTGGTAAATCTGAATGCAAATATATTTGCTGCAACTCATTTAAAGCCTTCTTCTCTAATGAGAAAGGTAAATTTGCTAGATATACTTACTGGAGGTGTGATGATATGATTGAAGCTGTTAATTTTCTACTTGATAATATTTATGTACGTTTCGGCAACAAACTTTATCGGCAGGTTGTAGGTATCCCTAATTGCGCCCTTTAATAGCAGACTTGTTTTTATACTGTTATGAATCACAGTTTATGACTACATTCAGTAATGAGCCGTCGAAATTGCATTTATTTGATAAATTTAACAACACTAACCGTTATCTTGGTGATATTTTGTCGTTAAATAATCAAGAATTTTCTCCGTTTATTGCTGAAATTTATCCAAGGAACTTACTTTAAATAAATCAAATTTAAACGGTAATAACTGTCTTTTCCTAGATTTAGATATTTCGGTTTTAAACGGGAAACTACACACTAAAATTTACGACAAAAGGGAGGATATTTCGTTCCCTATTGTTAATTTTCCATTTTTAGATGGGGATGTCCCTTTGGCACCATCTTACGGTGTTTATATTTCACAGCTTGTTCGCTATGCCCGTGTCTATTGTGACGTTTTTGATTTTTACGAACGTAATCTATGTAATACTGGTAAATTATTATTATTATCGTTACCATAAATTAGTTAAAACCTTTACTAAATTTGTCCATAGATATAAAGATTTGGTTTTGAAGTTTGATTGTACCTGTACAAAACTTATTTTAAACGGGAAAGAACATCCTCATTTTTACGGAAATATTGATAACCGTGCCCGGAAATTTAGAATTTATTCTAGTTGACTTATCGCTCCTTTAAATAAACTTATTCTAAAAGGTTACCAATTCAACACCTTAATAAGATCATTGAATGTTGTTTTTATTGGTATAAATATTGATTTTGTTATCATTAAATTAGAAGCAAACTAAATATTACTAGTATTTTATATACATATACACATTCATGGACCTACAGTCTGTCGATACCTGTATCTTTGCATTGCACAATGTCACGTTTTTCTCTGACTGTTTATGACGTCTTTACACTAAATCCATGTTTGATGTGTACGGATTGATAATTTATTCTTAGATGCGTGATTTTTTATTAGTTGTTAATGGCTTTGAATTAGCTTAACTGAGAGTACTATCAGATCAGTACCTAGTGTCTTTTTGTTGTTGGGATTCACAATAACCCGGCCACCTCCACTTGTATATTTGTCCATCTGATGAGTTAAACCTTTTCAACTGATTTTTATAATTCTTTCTTATTTTTTCAGTAAGACCACTGTCCCAGGTTAGAGGGAGGGTTGGGATCCGGTAACATGTTTAACCCCGCCACAATCTGTATGCATGTGCCTGTCCCAAATCAGGAGCCTGTAATTCAGTGGTTGTCGTTTGTTTATGTGTTACATATTTGTTTTTCGTTCACTTTTGTACTTAAATAAGGCCGTTAGTTTTCTCTTTTGAATTGTTTTAATCTGCAATTTTTGGGCTCTGCTCATTATTGAATGCCGTTAGGTCACCTACATTTGTTACTTTCTGTGTCATATTGAGAGTTGTCTCATTGGCAATCATAAAACATCGTCTTTTTTTCGAAAATACAAGGTGTCAATGTCTAAAATCACTAGCGATATATTTTCACGCATACATAGGAGTTGATGCCCTTATACTCAGTGTTGAAAGGGTTTTTGGCTTTCACGAAGTTTCTGTTTAACTGAAATACTCTAATTTGATTGTTTTAGGGAATGTGTAGTTATATTGAAATTCTTTTTTACTAAGCTTGTCACCAAAGTTACCTAATATGAACATTGACATATCTTTATGCCTGCATCAGAAATTACACTGTGACCATGTTATATGAGTTTTTATTGTATTTTCAAGTTTAATATTTTCCTTTCAGATTTCTATAATATTTTAATTTCCTTTACCTGTCTTAGTGAGATATATCTTAATATATATAGGAATATAATAAGGAATATTTTGGTGCTTAAGACATATTAACCGCAGTACAATCAAGCCTGAACTGCACGTTACCTGACATTTTATTACCAAGTACATTTGTCAACATTTTCTCAAGTTTTATGGTTGTTGTTGTTTTTTCTCTCTACGATTTGATGCTTTGCAAATAACTCCGCTTTATCGAATAGACACATAGCAAATATAACGAACTGGCCTTCTTGGTATATTTGAATAAACGATCAATGAATTTTTAAATAACGACAAACAGTTACTAAGTTTGTTTTAATTTACACAAACACAAAAGAACTATGAAGGTATTTTATTACCATCTTACTATATGGAACAACATACTAATAATAATCGAATGCACAGATTAATTAACATAACACTAATTACATTCATCTTATCAATGACAAGATTTTAAATGCTATGTTAACTTGTTTATTTTGAAATAACACTGTAGATTGCACAAAAGCATGTCTCGCCGATTCTATCTCTCCTAACAACAGATAACTTATACCTAGGATGTTGTAAGATAAAGCCTTTAATAGGCTGTTTTCTATAAGATAGTTTTCCTTTATAGTCAACTCTAAATCCAGGAGTGAATCTGAGTATTGCCTGCTATTTTGTAGTCGATAATGACATAGAAAACGTAGGAAATGAGCATATACTACTGGGGCCAATATCAATTGTACACACACTTTGTTTTGTAATTCATCCGGTATTATCATAGCGTTTTCGTTTAATGTCACCAAATCTAATAACAAAAATCTCCACAACTGGACAATAGTCATCTTTCGAAAGACAAGTAAATTCAATAGCTCATGATGAATGTCTGAAAATTTCATAGATAAATACAGTTTTTCCTGCGTGCATTTCAATAAAGAATACTGGACGATATAAAGAGCTGTTTCGTACTGTTTTTTTGTGTAGAAAAACGAAGCTAACCTTAGCCATCCAGATACAGCGTCGTGATGCGTCTTCAGAAGAAGAGTATGTATACTTGTTTTGTATTGTGTATAAGTAGATTTATTACAAGACCTATCCTCTAATGTAAGTAACTGCTTATTTTCAGGACAACATTTGGACAAATAGTATGTAAACAGATATTTCATTTTTGAACTCGTACTGTTCATTACCTTGTGTATTGTTTTTTCCAAAATAAAATCGAAAGTCGTATATTTTTTGTCTGCAAAAAATTTAACTGAGGTTAAAAAAAACCAAACACTGTTGACACGTGAATTATTTGAATCCTTGCTAATATCAAATGCCAATGTTTGGAAATTCGAGAATTGGTCCGAAAATAAAATACATTTCCAACCATAACTGTTTAGATTATACAACTTATTCAAAAGTGTTTTCTGTGCGTCTCCTCGTATTTTATTCTCAAATAAATTATTCTCAGGAATAAAATAATGCGGACAAACTTTGTATTCAACACAGTATATGAGCCTAGTGAAACATCTCATGAAACAATATATCAAGTTTTCAGGTTTCCATATTGATGAAGCCAATTCCTCACATATCCAAAATAAAACTGTCTTAATAAAATATGAACAAAGCAATTCTTTACAATCTTTGTCTATAGCTATAACGTCTTTTAGAAGAATTTTCATAAGTGCATAACATAGTAATTGTGTATGTGTAAATGAATAAATAAGTAGTTTTTCGCCCACTGAAAATGATATTCGCCATTCTAATTCTTCTTTTGAAGATCCTTTGAAACCAACTGGTACAAATATAACCCCGTGTTGTACTATAGCTTGTTTAACATCGTAGCTCGGCCATGAATTACTTGGTCGTGTTATCCATTGCGTCGCTGGTGTTATCCACAATTTACTCTGTAAACAATAAGCATAGTCCAACATTCCTTCTTCGTCGGATAGACATGGCCCATGCACAGTCTGCATATTAGTGGTTACAAATTTTTGTTTAAATAAAGAGTTTGAAAAGTAAAAATTATTACCAATCACTTTACAGTCTTCAAAGATATTCTGGTATTTACAGTGCACTAGACGTAACTTAGTGAAACCTGGCTGTGTATCTTCAAGTTCCATTGTAAAATATATTCTATCAGCATTAAAACCAATGGATAAGTCTTCACTGACCTCCATAACTTTCATAACCGCCATCATATCCAAATCACTACCTCGCATCTGGAGTCCCTCTCCAAAACTACCACTAGTTATCACTGTGTGGTTCTTAATGGTTTCTAAATGATCTCTGGCGTTGTTTATCATTCTGATTGTTTTTACGTGCTCCTCTGATCCAACAATATTCTGACATAGATAATGATACAGGGCTGTTGAGGCATTTTGTGTAGCTGATTCTGTAAAAATATTATACGAGTAGATTTGCAAAGAGCAATAAATTGTCTTAAGATTTATTTAATCACTTATTTTAAAAAGAAAAAATATAGAAACTTAGCATAGAAATAGTTATTATATAACTTACAATATACATTGACTTCTATTTTGCATTTCACAGAATATTTTTTGAAGTTACAACTCCTAAATTATGCATTATCTATGTTATAAAGATAGTTTGGTTCTACCATCTTTTACTGCCACCTTCTGGACCTATAGATTTAATATGTTTAATAACATTTCGATTTGTATCTTAGTTGTGTTGATTACAGAACATTTTGAATCGTATGTAAACAGTATTTTTAACTGAACATTTCTATTCATTTTGTAACAGTGTTGTTTACAGAATATTTCTGATCATGTTCTAATATTATTCGATACAAAACATTTTGATTGTCATGTTAATAGTGTTGCTTTCAAAACATTTTTGATCGTGTGCTTATGTTTGGTGATGTTAGAATGATATTTGTATCCGTATTTTGATAATTTGGGTTACAGAGTATTTCAAATAGTGTGTAAATAGCGTTAATTACAGATCCCTTCGACTCCTATGTTAGAAATGTTAGTTACAAAGTATTTTGGATCGTGTGTTGAAAGTGTTAGTTATAGATAGAATTCGTATGTAAATTTTGTTAGTTACAGAGCATTTTCGAACATGTGTTAATAGTTTTAGTTACAAAACGTTCCGATTCATATCAATTCGATAAATGTTGTTGGTAACGGAACATTTCAGATCGAATGTTGATAGTGTTAGTTACGGAACATTTCGATTCGTATGACAATAGCCTTACTTACACAGTATTTCGGACGTGTATTATTATCATAAGCTACAGAACATTTTTTGACATTTTTGAGTCCAACATAACAATCGAACAATAAAAAATATCAATATAAAATTCAATATGCGTATGAATCCAAAATCGTTAAGTGTCTCTTAAACTTCAGCATTTGCGCAGTTATCCTTCTGATATCATTATTTTGTATAAAATATAAGGTAGGATCTTCAGGTGATTTTCCGCAAAAGGTCATTCAAACAAAAACAAACGAGTTCACAAAACACTGCACATTACTTTTTAAAAGGAGCAACGTATATGTCAGGTGCTTCGAATAGTTGAGGGATCCTGCTTCATATGAAATTATTTCATATATCAGGTACAAATCCGAATAAATTGTCATTATGAGTAACAATGCGGGTATTTTTGTTTATAAAATCAGTGCTCCGATAAGGTTAGCACTTTCTGCTTTACATGTGATTTAGAAAAATCAGAATACAAGTACATATATGCAACACGCAGAAACGTAGTTATCTCTCCAAACGTGTCTGATCTCTCAAATGTGTCAATGTGACGTCAGTAACTCTCAAACATAACTAGTCGATGATGGACGCCAAAATATGTCTTTTCATAAAAATTTATTTATGTCCATATTTTTAAATGCCCAAAACGTGTTAACTTTCATGGCAAAAGTATTTTGTTGTGACAAATGTTGTTTGAAATGAAATGCAGTTGAGATTATATCAATGACATCAGACTGAGAATGCACAAAAAGAACATTTTCGACTAGATTATCAAAATGCTCTTCCTTGATTGTTATATTTCAATGGGTATTCTTTGTTGTTGTTAAAAAGGGACAGTTTGACATTAGCTCTTTGCGGGACCAGGGTTCAACTATTTAAGGCAAAATTAGAAAACAAAATCAAATAAACAATGCAGGTGCTGGCCAATTCAACAACTGCAGAGACAGAGCACTTTATCCGATAGTTTTGATGAATTCATATTTTATATCTACATTATACCATGTTTTCCACAGTCTTTGAAAATAGCTACAATTCACATTGCGGACCTCTGAACATCTCTTCAAATTTACTCTCCTTTTTTTATTTCTATTTCATTTGACTTAATATCGTTTTTAGTCTTCGGGCATTGTACCAACACACACATGATTTGAAATAGGCTAGCGATATATTTTGTTCCTTTAGACTCCAGCAGAAGCCAGCCAACTTTAATCGTATTCATTTGTTTGATAAACCATAGACATTACTGACATAACAAGGACATATTTGCGCTAAAATTCACGAAGAGTTATTTCGGTTCACCATTTAGAACTGTCGGTTTAATAGCTTCCTTGTGAGCAGCAACCCCTCTTTCAAAGAACTATGATAGAATATACAAGCCCTGGAATATCGTATACACTGGGTGATATATACTCCGTATGCAGGCGCTGCTGAAATGTTGCTACATAGAAATGGAAATAAGAATAAAGGAACAAATCGGCAAGAAGAGGGGACAGTTGCTTACAATGTGAATGCCGATCGTTTGTTGAAAAACACGTCCTCCAAACGTAACAATTTTTTTACAAAGTAGGATTTTCCCATCCATTAGACAAGATATTGTATCTACGTTGGCCATTCTTTTTTTATGAAAAAAGGCAATACCTATTAAGACTGGAGTATGCAGAACGTATCTTGTCATTCTACGCATATTGCAATATATTTTTATTGGAAAAAGGGTTTACACTGATTTTAGTTTTAAAAGAACATTGGTTTACTTTTATAAAAATGGTTTACTTTTGGACGGAGAGTTGTCACATTGACACTCATATTACATCTTCCTCTATCTATTTGAGTTGAACATATACCAATTGAACAAAGAGAAGAAAATGCGTTACTGAATAAGTGTTACCTGCCATCTTGGATGAAAACTGTGCCACGACCGAGCAACGTGCAGTCATTTAACATCGACTTTCTTTTCTATTCAAAGTTCATCTGAAAACGATAGTAAATTGATAATAAATTTCCTTTTAAGTGACATTTTTATGTAAATCTACTGGTGGTAAAGACAAATACAACTAGGACGTCTAGTATGACAATATGTACAATTTAAAATCGATAACACATAAATCACTTGACTATGTAAAACAAATATAAAATCAATATTTTAAAACTTAACTGACTTCTGTTTACAAGAAATAATCCTATGCCTTTTCTTGTTTCATCTTTTTAAAAATTAAAGGTTTATTTTTTTATAAATAACTTTTCAAGGTTCTATTCAAGTACCATACCTTCAGTCAATAAACTATGTAAATAAACAGTCACGCTTCTTTTTGTTGCAATAAACAAATTGTACTCAAAGTAACAAAATAATTCAACCAAACAAAAGAGAACATGTAGCAAACATCTAATTTTTTTTATATCTATATGTTGTTTATGATAGTTTAAAAAGTGCTATCCTACGCAGAACCAATTTTATTTTAAAATATAGTTTTTTCTTCGATTTCAATCCGAAGAAATCAATTAACGACCATTAAAATATTTCTTTGGTCGAAAGAGGGCTTAGTGGCTGAGTGATCAAAGTCGTTCAACCACTCTATAACTAGCACTTTGAAAATGAGATGTCATGTGATTTCGAGTCCCATGCATTTTAGGGGGTGCAACCTCATTCGTAAATGACAAGGATTTGTGGTGCTCTTCTGGCATCAACCGTTACCTCCGCCGATAAAACCAGGCCTATCCGAAACAAGCGAAAGAAGTGATGCAAGTGGTGTTAACACCATCTAATAATCAATATATAAACGACAGTATTGGCGGGAAGAATAGGTTGGATCAAGATCCCAGTTTCAGTTTACAAAGTAGGATTTACCCCTCTCTTAACATTAAGTAAATATAATAACTTGAAACAATTTCCAAAAAACTCAAATATCGTATAACGTGTTTAATCTATAATTTATATAAAACACTATTTTGAGAACATGATATTCATAAGCATTAAAGATAATCCAATCAATTTGTTGATTGGATAATTCATGGCTGAGTAGGTGTGTAATCAATGACACGTGCCCTCATTGTTTTATAAAAATTATAGATATCTCTCGAAGTTCGTTTTCAACATCTACCACAGTTCACCACTATTCATACATTTGTCCTGTGTTCATATACGATAACTATAAAGAGTCCTCTGAGTTCACATTTCAAGTCCTGAGAGCACTCAGGATTTCTTAAGCAGTGTTTACACGTACCCAGCAAACACACAATATCTTATAACAACGCCATTTGTAGCACCAACTACTGTGTCAAGCACAATATCACACCCATCTCTAATGATATAATTTAATTAGAATAGAATTCAATTCGTTTATTGAATTAACATACATGTACTAGACTCGACAAATTGAGTCGTCCTTTACTCTTATTGTTATGCTAATTTGAGCATGTGACAATTGAGTAGTAAAAGTCGGTGCAATTAAGCGGTCACTTTTACCTTGTAAACCACACGTTGAAAAATTAGCTAAATACAATATCAACACGGTAGGTATAGTGTCCGGCTAGGATCGTGGTTTTTCGAGTGATTCGGTCCATTTTTTTCGAGTGTAGTTTGGGCTTTTTCGAGTGATAAAACCTGCGATAAGTTCAATTAACTGCTATTTCGTAATTATAATATTGTTGTTTACATTACTACTCATCTTATATCGAATACTATACATGTTTTGATCATAACAGAAACACAATTCCTTGCATTTAACCAAATCATTCAGTGTGTTATTGTCTGGGTTTTTTTTCGAGAGAAACTGTGAAATCGTCCGGGTTTAAAACAAATGGTCCGTTTTTTTTTTTACAGAAAACTTGAATAAGAATAAAGGAAATCTGAATTTAAAAAAAATGACTTCTTCTAGTTTATAACTGTAATGAAGTGAAGACAATATCGTATATTCCCAATAAATCATCAAAAACATATTACTACGTTAATAAAAATGAAGCTTTTTTCAATGTAACATGTGTAATGCATATTTTCTGTTCGAAGAGCGTTCTACAACTACTTTCCAGTGTTCATTTAAAAATTACTTAATGGTGTTTCGAACATAGTGCACGGAACTCCTATTCATTTTCACTTCATTTCATGCTACTTTTGATTTTACAGTCAATAATATTTCTTGTAGTGAACCCCGGAGATTAAAAAAAAATGGAGTAAAAAACCTAATAGACAGCAGTGAAAAATCAGAAAAATGCTATGTACATTTAATAAAAGATATTCTACCAAAAAAAATCCATTAATAAAAAAAAATTAAAAAACACACACACTTAATCCACCCCATTTTTATTGCCAGTGAAAATAAAGTTTGAGAAAAATTTCATGTATAATCAATAATGAAATTAATAGTTCATTAGCCTAAATATGATCCTTCAGAAACGATTGAAAAATATAAAAGGTGTATAAAAAGTAAAATTACAAAAATATTGAACTCCAAGGAAAATTCAAAAAGGAAAGTCCCTACTCAAATGACAAAATCAAATGATAAAACACATCAAACGAATGGACAACAACTGTCATATTCCTGACTGGGTACAAGCATTTTCAAATGTATAAAATGGTGGATTGAACCTGGTTTTATAGCGCTAAACCTCTCAGTTGTATGACAGTCGACTCAAATTCCTTTAGATATTACAACAATGCGTGAACAAAACAGACATACTAAGTAAAACAAACAAACATTTGAAAAAAGCACAACAAGCATATATCAAATTCCAAAACACATTCATTGCTTCGCGTGTTTAACATCAGAAAATGAAAACGTCACAAAGGAATACATTTTGTCCTTCAATGTATCTTTTAAAAAAATTTATAATTTCACATGGGAAATGGAGGTATACAGGGTTAAACATCAAAAGAAATGTTAAAATTAATATCAGAAACAGACCGAGATTTCAAATTATCCAGAAGTTCTTTATAATTTTTAGGAATACACATATGGTTATTACCGCTACGCTAGTAAAATAATTTTGTCGTTTGTTGTTCAAAGTATTTCAAATTTATAATAGAACAATAACATATAATAGATCAAACACATAATGACGGGATCTTTTAAAGTACGTTACGTTATAAGAACCAAAGAAACACAGAAAGTCGCATATACAAAACACACCAGCAAAAATGAAAGATAAAACACACACATAGACGGGATGTATAATACCGAGCCACGTCAAATGGATATTACATAAAACAGACCAAACAATAAAAGTAATATTGATAATTGAACACAAAGACAAATAAAAGAACAACATAACACGTTGTTAAAAGATGATAAACAACGTCAGTACGCAGAATGTATTAATATTATTTGTGAAGTTAATACGTAATATTTATCAACAAGGTCTTGGTACCTTCCGATCAACTTTTGTTTAGAAAAAGGACAAGACGTTCTTTGACATACTCCTGGTTCATCAACTCTCTGCTCAGACACTGGTGACATTTTACAAAGTCTGAGTAGGAGCTGCAAGCTCTTGAATATTATATGCTATCACCAGCTAGATTGTCCAGTGCTTTGAACGACATCAGGAACAACATTGTAATTTCTTGATAGATATCCATATTTTCCATTTTAGGCACTTTTTTTTTATTAAAAGGAAGTTCTCATGGTGTTCAGTTGCTGTATGACCAATTATTACATATGCATAATCAGACTCCTCCTCACAGAAGTAGCAAATAAACATTTTCGGTTTTCATTTCTAAAACAATAAAATAAATAAATAATTCAACTTGAAGATACTTGACAAATAGTTGATGAAATATTTCGGATGTATTATACTATTTTGAAAACAAGCATATATCTCACCTTACACAAAATATGTATGTACGTCTCAATCCGAATTATCTATGCTTACATCAGATTGTTGACATTACGAATATGTACTGTACATGCAATAGATCTGCTTACCCTTCCGGAGCACCTGAGATCACCCCTAGTTTTTGGTGGGGTTCGTGTTGTTTATTCTTTAGTTTTCTATGTTGTGTCGTGTGTACTATTGTTTTTCTGTTTGTCTTTTTCATTTTTAGCCATGGCGTTGTCAGTTTGTTTTGGATTTATGAGTTTGACTGTCCCTTTGGTATCTTTCGTCCCTCTTTTATAAGATGTGAGAAAAAGAATATATACAAATGAACGACACTTGTTTATAAAATGCAAATGTAAAAAAAGTACTTAATTTGAACCTTTATTTTATAGTTTTTAAACGTAAATACAGCAACACAAAACATTTTTAGCTTTAAGAAATATGTATAATCACTCGATAAAATAAGGACTCACTCGAAAAAGTCCGGACTGCTCTCGAAAAAGCCCGGACATGAAGAAATTAATTTAGTCTCAAAATGTCGTTTTCAATGCAATAACAATATTTTTTGTAAAGTGTCTGTATACCTCAGGGTATACAGATTCCATGTATGCATTTCCGTTGACATTTACATTGGTAAATGTATGAAAACGGCTTTATTATGTATTTTGGAATAAAAGCATTGTAAGGCTAAATTTTATTTGTTTTTACAAAAAACAATGTTAGAATTATATTATCTTTTTATCTCAAATACTTACATACCTTGTATACTAAATTCAAGCTTCAATATCACATCTTGTCAGAAAAAAGAAGTCTGTTTGTTAAAACTTTTGATCATATTCACTCGAAAATTAGTGGTCACACTCGAAAAAGCCGATCAAATCACTCGAAGAACCACGATCCTAGCCGGACACTATACCTACCGTGATCAAGATAAGTAATTAGTATAGTTTTAATTAATTTAATTAGGAATTCATATCTTAAATTTAATTCGGATTTAAAGATTTCATTTACGTTTTGAAATAGTTTAATTAACTTCTTAATCGTCGACTTAAATATGCGGCCACGTGGTAATGAACATTTTTTAAATCAATAATTTTAATACACGAATTGCCTAAATATGTTTAATTACACATTTTATTTCATCGTTGATGTAGAATATTAAAAGTATACCTGATATAGTGCGTAAAAGAGGGATGAAAGATAGCAAAGGGACAGTCAAACTCATAAATCTAAAATCAAACTGACAACGCCATGGCTAAAAATGAAAAGACAAACAGAAAAACAATAGTACACATGACACAACAAAGAAAACTAAAGAATAAACAACACGAACCCCACCAAAAACTAGGGGTGATCTCAGGTGCTCCGGAAGGGTACGCAGATCCTGCTTCACATGTGGCAACCCGTCGTGTTGCTTATGTGATTACAAATCCGGTAAATAGTCTAATTCGGTAGATCACATTCATGAAAGAGGGTCATGAAAGGGAAGGGGATTGTAGTTACCACGTAAGGAACATATCCGATATCATTTGTGAAACGGTTATTCCATAACGGTCAACCAACTCGTGATGGCGTCCGTAAAATTTACGAAGGGACGATTTCAACTTCACCATTTGGAACTCTTGGTTTAATAGCTTCCTTGTGAGCAGTAACCCTCTATCAAGAAAATCATGATAGGAAATGCAAGCACGGGAATATCGTATCAATTGGGAGATATATACCCTGGTAAAGGCAGGTAGGTATATGTTTGATTTACAGGTTAAATTATTGATAAATAATTTACAAATTTTACATGTCACAATTCTGATATACATAATATATGATAATATGTGATAAATTTATTTAGATAAGAGACAATTTAAGGAATTATTGATTTAATTTAATCAATAGATATGAATAAAAACTAATACTGAAATCGTTGCATTAAAACCGGTTTTTAATTGAATTAAGAGACAGGATAATGATTGTGTGATGTAAGTTAGTACTTAAATTCTTAACCTATTTTGTTTATACAAATGCCTAGAATTGGTCGAAGAAGAAATGGAAATGGGCGCGCACGAGTGCCCGTTCTTGATGCACAACCCCTAGAGAGACGACGGGTAAGGAGAAACGGGGGAGTAGCTGCAACGGGTATTCAAGAACTTGGAGCAGTTGTGGGTTAGGTAAAGCACCTGTTCCTCAACAAATCGAAGTTCCTATGCCAATTGAAAGACAACCTGCCATGTAAGGTGCCGTAGCACCAGCACTGAACGTACAAAGTTGAGATACCAGCTCCTGTGCGAATGCCTAATAAAAATGGTGATATAGATAATGAACCTATGCTTATATCTAACAAGTCAGAATGTGATGTTTGCGAATCTCAAAATTCGAAAGAAAAATATGGAATAGTCAATTTAAAGATTTGTCATTACTTCTTTATCAAAATTTTATCAGTCAAGTTGACAGACCTCAAAATGTTATAAGTTATGATAACGCAGTGGGTTCACTTGTAATCACATCAATCAAAAACAGCATATTTAAATCTAGTCAAATGGACTGATGCATTCATAAATTATATAAATGTATTTTTTCAACGTTCTCCAAATTTAGCTAGTGAATTGGCCACGTATATGTCGATCATTGGAGGTACACAAGTGTGTTTTGGGAATATTTATCGTTATGACCAGCAATTTAGATAAAGAATTGTAAACAATCCAACTCGATCTTGGTCTTCAATTGATCATTTTATGGTATACTGTTATAGCTAATGGAGAACCGGAAGGTATTACAATTCAACAAACAAGTGTAGGTAATCGACCATGCTATGATTTTAATTTTAAGGGAGCTTGTTATAGACAAAATTGTTTTACACCCATTCATGTTTGAAATGCGTAATGGCCCACCCTTTCGCTGGCTGTTAAAAGCAAGTAAATAGCAACCAGGCCTATGCTCGTGTTCAAAATACAACCCGAGGCACATATCAAAATACACTAAAAGTTGCTAGAAATTTTGCACCTAGTACTTAAACACATTTTCAAAGAGCAGCGAATTCGAAACAAGAATTTAGACTTCGAGGAAGCAGATTCCCTTGGACATATGGTGTCTTGGCTTAACTCCGATCAATGTCACACAATTTGACAAACTCCTTTTCAATTATCCAAATCAACACGGTGCAATGATATTATATAAGGGATTTTCCGAAGGTTTTAGGTTAAGTTATTTTGGACCATGATGAAGGATTGAATCAAAAAAATTACGATCGGTCATCCAAAATCCTAGGGTCGCTTGGGAAAAAGTAATGAGTTAAGTAAAATATGGTCACATAGCTGGTCCGTTTTTGACCAGACCTATATATAATCTAAGGTGTTCGCCTACAGTTGCAAATCCTAAGTAAACTGGTGGATTTAGATTGATTACACACTTATATTTTCGGCTTATTTTAGTGTAAACGACTTCATTGATGAAAATTTCACTACAGTAAAGTATTCGTCTTTTGACAAGGCTTGTGATATATTAAACGATTGGGTTCAAATGTTGAAATTGGAAAAAAGGCCATTAAATCCGACTTCAGATTATTAAAAATCTTTCCAGGGGACAATGATCTATTAGGATTTTAACTCAATATCATTTGATAGATAAATCATAGTCTATGGGATATTCAGAATCAAATTGTTTATCCGAAAAATTTCAACTTTTATTCAATGGGCCGTCATTAATGAGTCCAATTCAGATAACTTGATCATTATTTGGATGATTTTTTATTTGCCAGTAAAAGCAATACCCAGGATTATAAAAATTTGATGAATAGTTTTGATATAATCTGTTGTCGTCTTGGAGTCCCATTGCTCATGAAAAAAACAGAAGACCCAACAACAAAACTTAGTTATTTAGTCTTGCTCATAGATACAGAAAAAAATTAAAAAATACAAATTTCGGACGACAAAGTATGGGAATTAATATAAAATAAAATATTTGACAATAAAATGGGTATTGGATAGAAAAAAAGATAACGTTAAGGGACCTGCAATCTCTGTGTTGGTCATTAGCCTTTTGTGCAAAAGCTCTACCTGCAGGTAGAGCATTTAGCAAACGAATTTATTTGGCAAGTAGTCACGAAACGAAACTTCATCATTATTTCAGAATCACAGAAGGCATGTATCAAGAATTATTGGTATAGCAAATGTTTGTAAACATATTTAACGGCATAAGTAAAATGCTCGACATTGATTAGACTTCAACTATTTACTGACAGCGCTGATGGTTCAACAAAAGGGTGTGTCTGCTATTTCCAAGGTAAAAGTACTTTTCTTAAATGGCATGTAAAATGGTCTTGTACTGAAGTTCTCAGGGATATATCATATTTAGAAATGATACATATTGCACTATCTGTTAACTGATGGGGTAATTTTTTTTTAATTTTTTAATTTTTTATTTAATTCGGATAGTCATGCCGTGGTTGAAATTTAAAATAAGAAGACTTCATAATCTTTGCATATAATGAACCTTGTTAGACACAAAGTATAATGGTCGTTATAATGCAATTTTCACTTAAAGCACAGAATATTCCTGGTTATGCAAATATTGTATTGCTCGTAAACAATTTCAGAAATTCAAAAGTCTGGCTGTTACAGCAGATACACATCCAGCTACCATTCCGGAGGAATTTTGAACGATTGTAGACCAGAAATAGCAGAAAAGTTGTTGGACGCATCCAATTCTCAGAATACATGGAAAACTTATAACAATAGATTGACCTCATTTGTCTTATTCAGATTATCAGAAGGTTTAGGAAATATATGGCCGCCCAGTATTTCGCATTTAGTAAATTATGTTGCTTATTTATAAAAATTGGGTTAGGCCCCTGCAACGCTTATAGTATACTTATCAGGTTTTAGCTATTATTTACGAATAAACGAGTTCACAGATTCGACTTCATCGTTTATTATACAAAAGATGTTGAAAGGAATGGACAAAGTATACAGTGAAGTAGATAGTCGCAAACCTTTAACTTTAGAAATAATAATTTGATTACTAAACTCTTTACAATTCGTATGTTATATAGTATATAAATGTATGTTATATAGATCCATGTTTTCATTAACGTTTTTTTTGCATTTTTGAGAATCGATGAAATCGCAATTATAAGAAATACGCAAAATGTCGTTACCAATGACTATGTCAATGTTTCACATTATTCACGATCTGCATATATCACAATCCCGTTTTCACAAACGGTTCAAAAAGGTTTATCTACAACACTTACAGTTGAAAGTTTTAATCAAGCAGATATTTGCCCATTGAGATTGTTATTGATTTTAATCCAAATGAGTACAACACACATTCATTTCGAATAGATGCAGCTACACATTTTGCTATGAACGGTCATACTGATGAAGAAATTATGTCTTTAGATCGTTTGAAATCTGTATCATTTAAGCGTTATATCAGAATTGAGCTAACAAAATAACTTATAATTTCAGCTTGTCTGCGTGACGAAATATGGATTATTGGTTATTCAATAAAATGTAGTGCTTGTGATCACACTGAGAACAGGTGGTAATTTATGTCTTTTAAAAAAAATAATAATTGTTTTTTTCTTTGTGCGCTGGCTAGGCAAATCTGGTATGAAATGGGACGATATTTTTGGAACTGTTCAAAGCATAATTAATTTATGCAACAAAATTCCACATGCGTTAATGTTACATTGTGCTGGGAATGACTTAGAAAATGTACAATGAGGTGCTCTGCTGTATCATATAAAATTCACAATAGCAATTTTGTCTCGTAGGTTCCGAAAATGTTCACGTGTATGGTCAAGCATTCTTCCCAGGCGTTCATGGCGTTACTCAAGTGATGACCATGCTATGGAAGTTACTAGAAAGATTATAAACAAAGGAGTGAGATCTTATATGCTGAAACATGGAGGATACGTTATTAAGTAAACAGATTTTGACGACCGTCACCCAGCGCTATATTCTGACGATGGACTATCATTTATTGGAAATGGTATTTTCTTGAATCAAATTCAATCAGCATTAGAAACATTCATAAAACATCCACAATATATTTTATTTTCTTACGATTACCTTTAATCTAACACATAGTTCTTGTTGACAATATTTTTATGAAATTTGGTTGCTATATAAATTTTAAGTACGCACTATATTTATTTAATTAGATAGTTTAAATGTTAAAAAAATGCTCATAGAATGGGATATAACTGAATTGTCATTGGTAAATTTTGTGGCGGATTATCATTCTGTACTTCCCAATGATAATTTTGGCGAAATTTACTTCATTTTATGCAGACTATGGATAGCCCAGCTGCTAATTCTGAAATATTGCTGAATGGTCCGCCCTTTAGTAAACCAGCTTTGGATCGCCGAGCTGTGATAAAATGCGTAGGTCAATCGTCAGCTTTGGATCGCCCAGCTGTGATAAAATGCTTAGGTCAATCGTCATCAATATTTTGTTGATTGACAAATAATTTGTTGTAGTGAATTACAAATCAAGGCATCAATGGCGTCTGTTCGTCAATTCTGATATTTGGGTACTTCATATCAAGTGATTACTTTGATCAAATGATATATTCAATAATAGAATTTAATAAATTAAAAGTAAATTAGTTTATTGAGTTAACAATACATGTTTTGAGACTCGACAAATCGAGTGTTTTTTTTTACTTTTACTGTTATGCTAATTTGAGCATGTGACAATTCAGTAGTAAAAGTCCGTGCAATTAAGCGGTCACTTTTACCTAGACCAATCTTCTACAACCCTTATAAATTGATCTTAGTTTGCTACTGGTTTTATTAATTTTTCAGATGCTCCAGTCTTCATACTAATATCAGTCATGGTAACATGGTGAATAAACATAGATACCAAGATTAAAATTTTATATATACGCCAGACGCGCGTTTCGTCTACAAAAGACTCATCAGTGAAGCTCGAATAAAAAAAATTGAAAAATGTTTAAAAGTCCAAAAAAAGTACGAAGTTGAAGAGCCTTGAGGACCAAAAGTTCCTAAATGTTTTGCCAAATACAGCTAAGGTTATCTATTCATGAAGCACAGTCATACAACCGGAGCTTGAGTTTTTATTATTTAACCTTTTATTTTAATTGTGAAGGAGGTTTAAAGCTGACGTTTGTTATAACAGGGCCTTGTGTTGAACAGATAAAAAATTAATGAAATGTGGAAAATGTGTTATAGAATAATTATTACCTGCCATCTTGGTTCGAAACTGTGACACGAATGTCCAAAACCAGGTAACGGGGACTACCCTAACATCTACTTTTCTGTTTAATGTTTATATGCTATTGATAATGAATTGATAATAAATTTCCCTTAAAGTGACACTTTTATTTCAAATTTACAGGTTGTATATACATGTTAAACATGTACTACATATGTTAAAGTATATAAATAATACATCGATAAAGCAATAAATATATGACCATGTAAAGAAATAATAAAATAACTAATCCTTCCTTTCTAAATTTCATTCTATTTACACGTTATAACCATATCTCTTTTTTTTGTGTCCATTTTATAAAAATTAAAAGAAAAACAGTGCGAGATGTAGTTTTCTTACATTTGTTTTTTTTGTGGTAAATATTCAATAAGTTGAGGATTCAACAATACTAAATCTCTCCTTTTGTCATTTGTTTGTACAAACTAGGTATTGTTATACTCACAGTAAAATTAGCGGAATAAAAATTAAAAGCTTTTGTTAAAAACACGATCTGGATTTATTTTGTCAAAATCATGCGTGTCATTGATGTATCATCAATATTGCACCTAAGAATTATAAAAAAAACTTCAGAAAACCATTAAAGCGTAACAAATTGATACAGCCTATTAACGTACGTTCTAAATCATATCTTTATTGTCTACACACCGGACAAGTGCCTTTATCATACATGTTACATCTTACATTTCAAAAGATTAACTTTAGTAAACAGATTTATAGGAAGTCAATTCTTCTCATTCACCAGGGAGGATATATAAATTTGAAAAACTTTAACATTTTGTAAACTGTTTTCCTCTTTCCTTTTCCTTCTTTTTTCCCATGTAATCTTACCTCATTAACCATTTCTCAGTGTAACCATGCTTTTATTAAATCCCAAGATTTATAAAAATTTATTATGCTAAGATTTTTTAAATTAACTTTGAAATATTAATTTATCTTTAGATCTGATAAATGGAAAAACAAATAAAGTAAATGATACTTTAAACTTTACTTGAATTCATACGAAATGAGTAAGTAAAAATGCAACGACTTTTATTTACAAAGAACATTCTTTCTTATAGTCTGCTGTTTTGAAATAAAAATGAATATGTTTCTATTCATCAGACCCAGGTCTCCAAAAAGATGGACACTTCAGCAGAATAAGTTTTTCATTTAAATTATGAATGAACTACAATCCCAAAAAAGCATTAAATATCAAAATTAACTAGACACAAAATGAAGGGAAAAAAATGTAATCAACTTAATGCGTCCTTCGCCTTTCTACATCTACCTTGAACCAGAACGATAAAGCTAAACATCTTAAAAGCGTTTGATAAACACCACAACTACGCTAATTAACAGCTAAACGACTAAAAATGAATAGATATGTGACACGGTAACATGACAGATATTAAATAATCAACGTTGAGGAGGGAAAGAAAATACCTAAAAACGAACAGAATACCCTCAGCCCATTATCCATCGATAGCTACATCAGCAGCACATTTGGATTGTAGCAGGACTAGCAGCTACAATCCAATCTCGTTGCTAATACAAATAAAGGCAACAGTAGTATACCGCTGTTCAAAATTCACCGACCGTGCAAGGGCTTTATAACTAGTCAAGGTCGTTAAAAACTTCCATATGTTCACAATTCATAAATCGATTGAGAAAAAAACACATTCGGGTTACAAACTAAAACTGAGGGAAACGTATCAAATATAAGAGAACTACGACACAACAGAGACACAACACCGTAACGTAAAACACACAGAAACCAATTATAATGTAACAATGGCCATTTAAGATTGTTTGGCCGCAGGACATTTCGTTTGTATGTCAAGATACTGGAAAAAGAACTTTTCGTTTCGTGCGATACTAGTGGTGGCCACAGGACATTTAGTTTGTATGTTTATGAAGTTGGTAAAAGATCATCCCGTTTCGTATGTTACTAGTGTTGGCAAGAACATTTCGTTTGTATTTTCATGATATTGGTAAAAGAACATCTCGTTTGAATGTTCATTATGTTGGTAAAAGATCATCTCGTTTTGTATGTTATTAGTGATTGCTCCAGGATATTTCGTTTGTATGTTCATGATATTGGTAAAAGAACAGTTACTAGTGCTGATTACAGAACATTTTTAATCGTATGTTAAGATTGTTGGTTATAGAACATTTTGTTACGTATGTTACTATTGTAGTTACAGGAATTTCGTTTGAAAGTTCATGAAATTTGTAAAAGAACATCTCGTTTCGCATATTGCTATTGATTGCCAAAATGACATTTATTTCGTGTGTATGTTCATGGTGTTGGTAAAAACATCTAGTTTCGTAGGTAACTAGTGCGAATTACAGAATATTTCTTTTCGTATGTAAAATAAAGGCAACAGTAGTATACCGCTGTTCAAAATTCATAAATCGATAGAGAAAAAAACAAATCCGGGTTACCAACTAAAACTGAGGGAAACGTATCAAATATAAGAGAACTACGACACAACAGAGACACAACACCATAACGTAAAACACACAGAAACGAACTATAATGTAACAATGGCCATTTAAGATTGTTTGTTATAGAACATTTCGTGACGTATGTTACTATTGTGGCTACAGAACTTTTCGTTGCATGTTTATTATTATTATGCTGGTAAAGAACATATCTCGTTTCGTATGTAACTAGTATTGGTTACAATACATGTGGATTCTTATGCTTATAGTGTTGATGAAGGCACGTGCATTTTAGCTCACCTGGCCCATAGGGCCAACTGAGCTTTTCTTGTCACTTGGCGTCCATCGTCCGTCCGTCGTCGTCGTCGGCGTAGCCGTCCGTCGTCGTTGCCGTCCGTCGTCGTTAACTTTTACAAAAATCTTCTTCTCTGAAACTACTTGGCCAAATTTAACCAAACTTGACCACAATCATCATCGGGGTATTTAGTTGAAAAATGTTTCCGGTGAACCGGTCAACCAACCAAGATGGCCGACATGGTTCAGATTTATCTGCCCTTAAATTTTCAGACAAATTGAACAACCCATTGTCGAAATGATGCTCCTGAATTTGTAATTTTAAGAAAATTTTGCCGTTTTTGGTTATTATCTTGAATATTATTATAGATAGAGATAAACTGTGAACAGCAATAATGTGCAACAAAGTAAGATCTACAAAAAAGAAAACATGACTAAAATGCTCAATTGACCCCTTAACGTAACGTAAATATACAAAATCAAAACTTTTCTATCCGAATAAAATGTGTTCATACGTGATGAAATTTACACTGTGAATTTGTGAATTATTTCCTATGACTAAGCTTTTAGTAGATACCAAAATTTGAATTTTGCGACAGGTGCGGGTTTTGTCTACAAAAGACTCATCCGTGATACTCAGATTAATAGGTTAAAGTATGAAGTCGAAGAGTATTTATGGCACTAAAATTCCGAATTTATATTTTTACTTCATTTTTTCTATATTGAATTAAACTCTGATATTTTTTTTTTGGCTTTTTGCTTTTTTTTTAATAAAAGCTGCAATGAATATTTTTTGAAGGAGCGTTATGGTTGAGTTTCAAATTTAATTCTATTATACAAGTGTGTCGTTTAAGACACACTTTTATAATTTAAGAACAAGTTTATAGGATACTTTTACATATATTTTTATACATTCTTAACTTCGTTTCTGTGTGTGTTACATTTTAGTGTTATGTCGTTGTTCTCCTCTTATATTTAATGCGTTTCCCTCGGTTTTAGTTTGTTACCCCGATTTTGTTTTTTGTCCATGGATTTATGAGTTTTGAACAGCGGTATACTACTGTTGCCTTTATTTAACATTTTAAAAATCAGAGTTAAGCTTTTTCTCACATTCAATAAACATTCCTCGTTCTGCTCCGAAAACATGTTATTTGCGCCAGACGAGCGTTTTGTCTACAAAAGACGAATCAGTGACGTTCGAATAAAAAAATTTAAAAAAAGCCCCAAAAAATATATGATTTATACGAACATTCGATTGTATGATATCAAATGAACAAGAAAGTAAGTGAATTTAAATGAAAGGTAACACGGAACACGGCATAACGTATGTTGACTTCCGGACGAGTGTATGGAATCATCGGGGTAAACAATTTGGTCTTTTTGAAATTACGGCAAAGGGATTATTGTCGTGCGTACAAGGTTGACAAGTGCCAATCTCAATTAAATCCTACCCTAATGGTAAATACATTTCCAATTAATAAGTCCATTTATTTGTTGTATATTTAACATGTCACTTGAAGAAGCATTTCTTTCGATGCAAGTACGCTTCTCTTATGATTAATCCAAATCGTTCATCATGTTGATGTTGATGCTTTCTTTTAATTGCTTGAAATCTATGCTTAAATCTATAATTCATAAACAGAATCATACAGACGAAAACGATTTCATGCGGATATAAAGTAGATAATAAGAAACACAGGAGATAATGCTGAAACGTTTAAAAGAAAGAAAAAAAAACCTTTTTTAGTAAAATTGATAAAAACGTGTTGTATCGTTTGTTCAGTGAACATTCTACATCTGTTTAAAGTAAATATCAACTGTTTTGATATTCACTTGTTTAAGGTCATGAAACATTTATTTTGTACCACACTTTTCTTACAACAAATACAGCGTAATTGTTGTCTTTAAGTTCATTAGTTGACGACATACAGTCCACCACACAGCCTTCTATTTTTCGCTCTTTTATATGATATTTAATGTCAGATAAGCTAGTATTATCTTAGTACTTGTCACTTTCAATTAAATATATATTGTATCAATTTGTATCTGTAAAAAGTTTACCTATGTACAAGATGGAGTATAAATATGATTCCCAACATTGTAAACACTACCTGACTACAGTTTGTCATAGATGAAGATTTCACATTATGAATAAAAAGCTGCGCCATGCTCGTGTAATACGCCCGTCACATTTTCATAGAATAAAGTTCAATTACTTTTCAATGTATTTTTAGAAATTTATGAAAATTAAAAGGGAGCTTACATCAATGAATATTAACAATTAACCAAAGTTTCATGAGAATTGCTGAAGCAGTTTTGAGTAACTGTCCGAAAACTGGAATGTCCCCCTTTTTAATCAATTTTAATCATTGATTTTATAGTATGGACGTCGTGATTCAAATAGGGTAGGAGGTGCTTAAGTCAATACAAAATAAGATTAGTGTTTGTGACTTTGTGCCCAATTGTCATGCCTTTTGTAATGTAAAATTTTATCTATTTAAAAATGTTATTATGGATGCAGAAATTATCACTGTAGCTTGCATGATATTTGAACCGACCCAACCTGTGTAATGTTAATTTAACTGATAAAATTACAAATTTGACAAATTGCATTTAATGGATGTTGACAGCCACGTAGGTTTTATGTTGTTTTTATCTAAACGGTAGTTTTGTAAAACTTTTCAATTTGAGGGCTGTTAGTAGGACCGCATAGAACGATGTAAACATAAAGGCAAAGACTCGTTATACAATATAAACACGATATTGTTAACATTGCGATTTATACGATGTGAACGTATAGACCCAAAATTAATTAACATATATATATATATAGAGAGAGGATACAAAGTAAATACAATAATGACACGACATTGCGATGATGACAATATCGACAAAAACATCGTGCACGGGACATCCTTCTTCATTTTCAGATATATATTGTTACTTGAATAGTGTTGACATCTTATAAATATATCCCAATGTACTTGATATTTACGAATATTACTGAAAGAAGTAAGTCTGCTTTACATATTGATCTTGGCCTCAATATTGACACAAATAAACGACTTCAAACTTTAACAAATCTCATTGATTGTTGAGCATTGACAAAACACCCTGATCCATGGTATTGTGTTTATATATATGATTCTATATGGTAGCAAGTTATTTCTTACCTTGACCATTTCATACCTCTACCATTTCGTAACCAAATTACCATTTTGTACCCATGGTACGAAATGGTTAGGGTACAAAATGACTATAATTTATCAGCTAATATGTTACTCTCGTGCGTATTCACGATATTATAGGATTAAACGCCTTTTTAATGAAATTTATTGGTAAAAACTCGATCGCGCGACCAACTCGACTTGGTCCAGTTTATACACCAATAAATTCCTTTAAAAAGGTGTTTAGTCTTTATAATCCTTAAAATTGAAGATAAGGAATATATTTTTCCATACTCGTAACCCCTATCACACGTAAATTGTATATTTGTGTCATTGAATAGGCCTGGCGCATGACTATATTTGTTGGTTAACGCAAAAATATGAACTATCTGATAAAAACAATAAACTACAAAAAATCGTATTATCATTAAAACGAATGTTTTTGTATTTATTACTTTTTTTCGATTAACGTGTAGTGAAAATAATTTTTGTTCAGGTCGAGGTTATTATCACCGCCATCTTGTTTACATTGGTTACGAAAAGAAATTCGGTCAACGTCGTCAATCGAAAAATAGACAACGTCAAGATCAACTACTGGATCTCATCTTGACCAATCATATCAACGTTTACCCTAATATGCAAATCATATAAGAATTATATGGACTTAATTAACAGTGATGTGCTCCTTACAGAAAACTACTTCAGCTGATGTATGAGGATCAACGACTGAAGTAAACACTAACATTTTTACAGTGTGACGGTATGACATGTTCGCGGTCACCATCAAGAATTGGATAGCAGATACGAGGTGTCAGTGTCTAAAATCACCAGTTTCAGAAATTACACTGTGATCAAGTTCAGATTTTATTGTATTTTCAAGTTCAACATTTTCCTTACAGCTTTCTATTATATTTCAATTTAATTTACAAGATATATCTAGATTTATATAGATCAGAATATAAAAAGGAATATTTTGGTTCTTGAGAAATATTAAACTCAGTACAATCAACTGCACGTTACCTGAAATATTATTACCAAGTACATTTGTCAACATTACATCAAGTTTTATGGTTTTCGTTTTTTTTTCTCTACGATTTGGAATACATCCTTGCAGATAACTTCGCTACATCGAATAGACACATATCACAAACAACGAACTAGTATTTCTTGGTATATTTGAATAAACGAACAATGATTTTTTTTAAATAACGACAACCAATTACCAAGTTTTATTGATTTAAACAAAAAAAAAACCTCTAAAGTCATTTTTATTATGAACATACTACATGTATATGGAACAACATAGAACAATAACAATAGAATGCACAAATTAATTAACATAACACTAATTACATTCGTCTTATCAATGACACTATTTCAAATGCTACGTTTTCTAGATTATTTGGCCATAATACTATTGATTGCATAAAAACATGTCTCGCCAATTCTATGTCTCCTAACAATAGACAACATATACCTAAGATGTTGTAAGATAAAGCTTTCTCGGTAGGGCCCGAAATGAAATAGTTTTCCTTTATAGTCAACTGTAAATCCATAAAGGAATCCCAGCATAGCTTGCTGTTTTGTAGATGATAATGACATAGAAAACAAAGCAAATGAGCACAAACTACTGGAGATATGAGGGTTGGTCCTATCATTTGTAATTCTTCCGGTTTTAAACAAGAGTTTAATGTCACAAAATCTAATATAAAAAATCTCCACAACTGAACAATATTTATATTCTTTAATAACTGTAAATTAAATAGTTCATGATGACTATCCTCAAATTTCGAATATTTATGAAGTTTTTCCGGTGTGCATTTCAATAGAGAATACTGAGCGATGTAAAGAGCTTTATTGTAATGTTTTCTTGTATAGAAAAACGAAGCTAGCACCAGCCATCCAGACACAGCGTCATGATGCGTGTTCAATAAAAGAGTGCGTACAACTGTTTTGTATTGTTTATACGTAGATTTATTACCAGACATATCCTTAAATGGTTGCAATTGCTTTCTTCCACCACATTGTGACATATAGTATAAATACAGGTATTTTATTTTTGAACTCTTAGTTGATAAAACCTTGTTCGTCGCTCTTTCAAAATTATCATCATGAGTCTCATTTATGTTGTCAGCCAAAACCATAATTGATTTTAATAATATTTCAACACTGTTGACATGCAAACAGCTTGAATCTTTAATACTACTTAATGTCAATGTTTTGAAATTCGAAATTTGGTCCGACAATAAGATACATTGCCAACCATAACTGTTTAGAATATACAACTTATTTAAAAGTCTTTTACGTGCTTGTCCTTGTATTTTATTTTCAAATAGATTATTCTCAGGAATGAAATAATGCGGACACACTTTGTATTCAACATAATACATAAGCCTCCTGAAACATCTCATGTAACACAATATCAAGTATTCAGATTTCCATATTGATGAAGGTAATTCTTCACATATCCAAAACAAAATGGTTTTCATAAAATATGAACAGAGCAATTCTCTACAATCTATGTCTATATCTATAACGTCTTTTAAAAGTATTTTCATTAGTGTATAACATAATAATTGTGTATGTGTGAATGAATAAATAAGTAGTTTTTCTCCAACGGAAAATGACATGCGCCATTCTAAGTCTTCTTTTGTAGATCCTTTCACACCTATAGGTACAAAGAGAACCCCGTGTTGAACAATAGACTGTTTTACGTCGTAGCTTGGCCATGCATTATTTGATCGTGTTATCCATTGTTTCGCAGGTGTAATCCATAGTTTACTAATTAAACAAACTGCACGGTCAATCTTTCCATGTTTATCGGTTACACAGGGCCCATGTATAATTGGATAAAGTGGGCAAATAAAACTTTGTCTGAATGCAAGGCTTGACAGGTAAAAATCACTGCCTACCTGATCACAGAGTTTTAAGAGTACCTGTTCATTGCACTGTAATGCACGTAACATTGTAAAACCTGCCTGTGTGTCTTCCATTTTCATTGAAAAAATTGTTCTATCAGCATTAAAACAAATGTGTTTGTCTTCACAGACTTCACAGTCTTGCCAAACTGTCATAACATCTATATCACTATCTCGCATACTAAGACCCTCTCCAAAGCTACCGCTGGTTATAGATGTGCTTTCGGCATCACTTTGTAAATTGTCTCTAACAGAGTTCATCATTCTGATAGTATTTACGTTCTCTTCTGATCCAACAATATGATGACATAGATAATGATACAGTGCTTGTGATACATTTTGTGAAGCTGAATCTGTAAAAATATTAAAGGAGTAGGTTAACAAAGGCTTTTAATTGCTTTTTTATCTTTTATTTTAGAATTTAACATGTATTATTTTCTTTTAGTTTTCATTTGGTTTCTCAAGTAAATACTTTTAATTACATTTCAGTATTCGACAAACAAATGTGGGAACATATAGGGACTGTCATATGACAAAGATAGCAAACCTTTCTTTTCACGGTTTACCATTATTTGGGAGATAACGCTGAATTAATCATTTCGTCTCACAAACCTATTTTGAAAATATATAGTGATTCATGTTTGAAATATTTGTACCTTCAGGAAAATGACAGTTGTTATCTTATAGTTCGTTTTTGTGTGTTTTGATTTTTTTTCACTTCCGTGTTTCTGTTGTGTTCCTCTTATATTTGATGTGTTTTCCTCGGTTTTAATTTGTAACCCGGATTTGTCTTTGTGTCAATCGATTTATGTCTTTCAAACGGGGATATACTACTGTTGTTTTTATTAGTGAACATGTGAAAAGGGATCATCTTTAGAAAAAATAAAATAGTGAGCATCTGACTGTGAAATCCCTAACAATGACATGATTGAAATGATATTGTCATCATTTAAAACTTTGGTCTATTTATCAAATGCATTGACTATTCCAGTCATTTATTTTTTTAATAGGCAACTTATATTATCTTTATCTTATAAACAAACACTCTCTGGAATCCGAACTGGGATTACATTGTGTCATAACAAAGTATATCTAATGGTAAACAAATATCATAATTATCTTACGTTTTTCACCAGAAGAATACTTATTTATTACAAATTGCAATTAACTTGTATTGAGTAAAACATTTTTAATTTCATTTATTAAAACAAAATACCCTTTTCTTTTACTTAATTCCTACGTCTGTAAATTTTAAAACTATTAATTCGATATATAGATATTGTGTTAATTCAGTTTAAAGCTGAGAGTTGGTTTATTCATTGTACAATTAATTGCAAACGCTTTCTATATTTACAATCGAGAAACAAAACTTTTTTTGAGGAATATAAAGTTATAAAGAAAAAATAACTTCATTAAATCATACCTGTCATCTTGGTTTGGTCTGTCGATATTAACTCGAAAGCTTGTATTCCCGTTTATTCTTTTTTTACGTTCACTTCTCGATATAAATATGACAATACCACCTACGCAATACTTATGGCTGTATTTTTCATTTGATAAGTTCATAAATTGTACATATGTTATAAGTAGAAATCAATGGGTTAACAATAATTTGAAAATGAACGGAAAGAGGATGAACGTACATGAAACGGGTTTTTTTTTTTTTTTTTTTTGGCTACTCGTTTTAAAGATTATTATGTATAGTAAATATGAGGTTGAATTGATGCACACAATTCAGCTGTTTAAAGTGACACAATCTTCGCACTTTTATTGATAGTAATTTAACATTTCGTAGAAAAGATGAATAACAATAAACGACTTGATTAATGTGATAGTTTCTTTCTTCTGGATGTGTACTGCACAATGTATAATACATTTCTTTAAGCATCACTCTTTTCATTATCGATAATAGAATTTTTTTGTGTATAGACTTTTTAAGCTGAGATTTTTGCCGGTCTTTGTTGCTGCTGTGTGTTTATGTTAACATATGTGGAATTGAGTAGAACAGTGTAGATAAGATAATTTTGGTTTTTTTATTTATGTCTATATAACGTAAAATATTCCAATAAAAGACCATTGGTTATTAGTTAATGATGGACAAATTGCATACAAACATCTCCCAAGAATATCACATATGTAATATCTATTGCATATATATTAAAAAAATGTTATCGCCACTTTAACCACAAACATTTGACTTCTAAATAAAGGCAACAGTAGTATAATGCTGTTCAAACTCATAAATCCATGGACAAAAAACAAAATCGGGGTAACAAACTAAAACTGAGGGAAACGCATAAATATAAGAGAACAACGACACAACACTACAATGTAACTAACACACACAGAAACGGACCAAGCATCAGATCAAACAAACGCAACCAATAAACATATGATGCATATAACGTGACCTGGTACATGCACACAACGCGTTGAGCTAAACAGATGCAAAAACCTCCCCTTTTGCATATCTAGACCATCTGTCGTAAAACTAATTTATAATATAAAAAACGAAAAATCGGCTACCAACCGGATGACCAATGACTTAAAAAACTGCACAATTAATATTAGACACATTATTACGTTCCAGGACTGCTGAGCTTTTTGAAACGTTTGCACTGTAAACAAGGGTTGTATACTTCATCAGTAACAGTCCATCTTTTCCAAATATCGACAAAAGAAGGAAGATATATATAAACATTAGTTTAAACTTCCCTTTGACAAGGCGTTATTTAAATCCACTTGTGATAATACTAAAAATACTATAGTGCGCAGGGCTATACACAAAGTAATATTTAACACCCATTAGCATCTTTATCAAATACATTTTTAACAAACTATCTGGAGGGAAACACCTTAGCTCATATCTAAGTATAATGGTGAGATCTAAGAGTTGAGGCTATTTCGTTAGGTCTTACTGGTTTGCAATACATTCAAGATGTCAGTAACCTTAACCCGAATATGTAAGACAACATTCAAAACTTTCAAATCGTATACTTATCATACAAATGTCATATAGACATTTATAGAATATATTTAAGTAGATGTTTAATATTTTCTGATTTAAGATTTGAAATGGCAGTAAAAATGACTTTTTCATACGGCTTTTTCATACTTCCTGCTATGGGCAAACAAATGTATTTACTCGTTCATTAAAACAAATGGGGGGAAATACTACATATTTATTTTAGATATAAAAGTATACAGTCCTACAGATGACGAACTGACAATGAATAAAAAAAGGGAACAGACATAAAACAGACAACACAAAACTGTGTTTTATATAGAGCGAGACATTCGCTTTACTGCAATACGACATGATATTATTCTGATTGACCGAAGTCAGAAAAAAACTAGTGTATCAATATGAAAATATATTAAACAAGAGATTGACTTTATAGTCAATCATACATACCAAAATCAAATCAAAAAGAAAAAAAAAGAAAAATACGAAACAGCACAATAGCAACACACCACATAAAACACCAACAACCGAATGATCCTTCATAAAAAAAACACATATACCACATCTCCTTGTTTTTATACAGAAAGGACACAACATTTGACACATGGTTATGATCTAAAAGGGGACGAAAGATACCAAAGGGACAGTCAAACCCCACCAAAAACTAGGGTGATCTCAGGTGCTCCGGAAGGGTAAGCAGATCCTGCTCCACATGTGGCACCCGTCGTGTTGCTTATGTGATTACAAATCCGGTAAATAGTCTAATTCGGTAGGTCACATTCATGAAAGGGAAGGGGATTGTAGGTACGACGTAAGGAACATATCCGATATCATTTGTGAAACGGTTATTCCATAACGGTCAACCAACTCGTGATGGCGTCCGTAAAATTCTAAGCTTTTAATGGTTCAAAGCTTGAGCGATAACTACGAAATTGAAAACCAAAAAATAAAAATGATTCGGCACAAATGAGAATAAAAAAAAACCTTTGGCGTTTTTTCTCCGATTGTGATCTATCTGAACAAACGTTTCGTACTTTCAATATTATGTTAACCATTATGAACAAAAGGAGAAAAATAAACGCATTATATCATAGATATCAGGATTGAAATTTTTTTATTTGCGTCAGACGCACGTTTCGTTTACAAAAGACTCATCAGTGACGATCGAATAAAAAAAAAGTTGAAAAGAAGGATATCATTTTACCCTATATAAGTGTTCCCTTTCCTTGTAACAGGAAGTTTTTCTTCCACTTACAATTATACTTAAGATACTTATATTCACACCCGTCTTTAAAAGCAGTTTTTGTTGATACAGTAAAATGTATTCGACAAAAATATTATGTGCTCTTGTACATCTTTACGTTGTTTGTAAGTTCAATGGCAAAAATATCAATGTCCAGGACATGTGTAAACCGGGTCTCTTACTCAGAAAACTTTAAATAAAAGTCCTTCGGACTTTTATTCAGTTTGTGAGTTAATCGCCTCGGTTAACAAATCAATAACCTCTAGAAAAAAGTGTTTAATCCTATAATAGATCATTGGAATATTTTAGTACCCGCATATCATTCACGCCATTCCTTACAAAGTATGCAGTTTAATAATACAATTGAGACCAGCTTTGATTGCTGTTAAGATTGATGTCTATTATTTTGAAGGAGGTTTCGTGGAGTACATGGAAGACCCAGCAATTCAATATTGTTTGAATGTAGAAAATGTTTAATCAATCCTGGTTTCATAACCTCTCCCTCGTATGACAGGCGCATACAATTCTATTATATTGACAACTATGTGTGAACATAACGAAAAGACATAATATGTAAACAGCTAAACAATAGTTGTGTATATGTGTTTAGAATTATATCAATTGGGTCTATGGTTCATCATTCTTGTTGTCTCTCAACAACAATCCGTCGTCCGCCATGAAAGCTTTTCAAAGCTTGTATTTTCTGAAGAAGAAAACTGAAATGAATATAGCCATTTTGACACGAACATGAACCATAAATGTTTGGACAATTACAAACCAAATGATATGTCTAACATCACTATATAAGAACACAGGAGAAGGTTTCGTGAATTTTTTAAGGATCGGTAGAAGAATTGATGTCTTTGATATCGTAAAAGGCATCACATATAGAATCTTGTACTTCCTTCTACTTTTCATGAAAGAGGAAGTTGTTTTGTAAAGACAGCAACAAAACAAGACTGAAAAGACGTTTTGATTTTTTTGTATTCCTTTGAGTCATATGTGTATCTCATTACAAAAACTCATTCTTATAGCATTACCGCTCGGTTTAGTTACAATAGGAAAACACGCTCCTTCAACATGACAACTGTAAATAGTTGAATCATCAGGTCAATTTCCTTCAAATATGGAAATGTATTGATACCATCGATTAGCGAAAATAGAAATAGTTTCATGTTCGTGCTTAGGATGTATTGGACTCAGAACAATCTGCCATTAAGTGCATGCACTCAGGACAATCTACCCCTAAGTGCATGCACTTAGAACAATCTACCCTTAAGTGCATGCACTCAGGACAATCTACCCTTAAGTGCATGCACTCAGAACAATCTAACCTTAAGTGCATGTGACCAGGGAACTTATTTTCATGTACATTGAATTTGTAAACATTGCATCAGGTTGTTTGTTTTCATAGGTCGACGTTCAGAATATGTTGCAAATATCTCTATTATCCGAGTATGCACTTATTCAATAAAGTTAAAAAACTTGCCTGTCGTTAAATATTTAAATAAACCGTTAATAAAAACTAAAAGATTTATGGCCTGTGAGGCATGTATAGTAGGAGCTAGACCCTGATAACACATCTGGTCTCACAACTTTTGGAGATTATGCGGTTCCCTTGGTGTTTTTTTTTTTGTTTTTGTTTTATGCTTTATTGACTTATCCCTTCCTAAACGATTAATAAGATTTGAACAACGGAAACTAATCAAATCACCATCACATTTATCATTAGCAACAACAGAATCAGCACCATCATCAAATTGACAACCACCAAGGGCTGCCTTGTATGTTGTACTTGCTCTCAAGATTGATTTCAAGGGAAATAGATGTCTATCTTGAATTACCAACCATTTGTATTCCTTCGTGTTTACAAACAGTAACTATGAATACATTAATTTTGAAATATAGCTGATTTAAAGATATTTTTATTAATATTTAATTATTAAACATAGCAATATTTTTATTCAGCTATCATTTGGAATGCTAAGTTAAAATTCTTAATTGGATTTATTTTAATAGATTTCATAAACGCTTGTCTCGCCGAATCTTTGTCTCCTAACAGTTGATAACTGATCCCTATGATGTTGTAAGATACAGCCTTCAAAATGGAAGTTGCTATAAAATAGTGTTCCTGTATCGTCAATTCTATACATCGGAAGGAATTCCAGCATTGCCTGCTATTGTTAAGATGATAATGACATAGAAAACAGAGGAAATGAGCATACACTACTGGAGGGATTGGTAGTTTCATATTCCTTTGTAAATCATCCGGTAGAACGTCTTTAGGAAACATCACCAGATCTAATAGCAAAATTCTCAGCTTGTGAACAACAGTCATCTTTCTAAATATAGGTAAATTAATTAGCTCATAATGAATATCTGAAAAAGTCATTAAGTGAAGTTTTTCCGCTGTACATTTCAATAGGGAATACTGGACGATGTAAAGAGCTGTATTGTATTGTTTTCTTTTGTAGAAAAACGAAGCTAACATCAGCCATCCAGATACAGCGTCATGACGTGTGTTCAGAAGCAGTGTACTTATCCAAGTATTGTACTGTTTATAAACAGATTTATTACCAGACATATCATCAAATGGTAGCAATATCTTATTGTTACAAATATATTTTGACATATAGTAAGTGTACAGGTACTTGATTTTTGAAATCCTACTGGACAATACTTTGTATATAACTTTTTCAAAACAAAAAGTACGAGCGAACCGTAAATTGTCCGTCGCAAACGATTCCGCGATTAACAGTCTGTTAAAAAAATTGGCATTTAAATAACTTGACGCCTTGCTAATATTGAATTTCATTGCATGAAAATTCGTGATTTGTTTTGACAATAAGATACTTTGCCAGCCATAACTGTTTAGACTATACAACTTATTCAAAAGTTGATTTTGTGCGGGCCTTGGAATCTTATTCTCAAATAAATTATTTTCAGGAATGAAATAATGAGGACAAACTCTGTATTCAACATAATATATAAGCCTCCTGAAGCATCTCATATAACAAGCTATCAAGTTTGTAGGTCTCCACATTGATGAAGGTAATTCTTCAGATATCCAAAACAAAATTGTTTTCATAAAATATGAACAAAGCAATTCTTTACAATTTACGTCTAAAGCTATAATGTCTTTTAGAAGAATTTTCATCAGGGCATAACATAGTAATTGTGTATGTGTAAATGTATAAATGAGAAGTTTTTCTCCAACTGAAAATGATATGCGCCATTCTAGTTCTTCTTTCCAAGATCCTTTCACACCTATAGGTACAAAGAGAACTCCGTGTTTTACAATTGCCTGTTTAATATCGCATCTCGGCCATGAATTATTTGATCGTGTTATCCATTGCGTTGCTGTTGTTATCCATAATTTACTCTGCAAGCAGTATGCAACGTCAAATACCTCATTTTTGTCAGTCACACATGGCCCATGCACATGCAAAACGTTTTCGTTTTTCTTTGAAAATCTGTTTTTAAATGAAAAGTTTGAATAGTAGAAATCACTTCCAATCTCATCACAGTCTAGAATGATATCCTGGTAAGAACTGTACAATAGACGTAACCTAGTGTAGCCGGGCTGTGTATCGTCCGATTCCATTGTGAAATATATTTTGTCAGCATCAAAATGGGTGTATGTTTTTTCACAAATCTCAATAAATGTGGGAGCAATCATAAAATCAAAATCACTACCTCGCATCACAAGTCCCTCTCCGAAACTTCCACTGGTAATGAATGCCCTCCTGTTGCTCAGTGACTGGTCTTTGATAGTGTTCATCATTCTGATTGCTTTTACATGCTCCTCTGATCCAACAATATTCTGACATAGATAACGATACAGAGCTATGGATTCAATTTGTGTGGCTGATTCTGTAAACAAAATTAAAGAGTACATTTACAAAAAAATAAGACATATACGATTTAGATTTTTCAATTTTAAGAAATAATTGTAATAAAAGAAACTGTTTGGCAATTATATAATTAACTTGTATATATAAGTTATAGCTAAACATTATTTATGTTGTAATCCGATGTTGGGTCCAATTTTTTCATTTCACAGTTTCAAGAGTAGGCAATTTTGTCCGTAGTGCACGATCTAAATAATATTGCACAACGTTTCAATTCGTATGATTAGAGTGTTGTTAACAGAACATTTCGCTTTGTAGTTTTAACATGATGTGGTATGATTGCCAATGAGACAACTCTCCCAAAATTTAACTTAAAATGGAAGTGGATAATAGCATGTATAGGCAACTGAACTATGATAACAGGGAGACATCCCGATAGTGTATAGTCGGCTATCAAAAGCCCCGACATGAAGAATGTTAAACAATTCGATTGAGGAAAATCATGGAATCATTTTTAACAAAATAATTTACGAAAAGAAAAAAAGACAGACACGAACAACGACAACCTCTGAACTGCAGGCTCCTTACTTGAGACAGGCAGATAAAGAATGTGACGAGGTTATACATGTTTGTGAGCTACCAACCCTTCCTTATCATAGGGCAGTGGTGTTACAGCACATCATAAGAACAGACTGTAACATTGTTGCAATTTGCTTAGCTACAAGATATAGTGTTTCCCCGAAGCATGTTTAGCATGGGCAGACGCCATGACATTTTAAAACGACGCCATGCCCTTTTCTTATCTTAATAAATGACGCCATGCCCTTTTTCACTTCTTTTGATGACACCATTGTCTCGAAAATGCCATTATTAGAAGCTTTTTTCTAAAAAAATAAAATTTCATGCCTATCGGCAAAGCCGGTAAAATTGTTATCTGATTGTGTAACATTCTAATTAAATGACAATGGAATACAGTTAAATACCTTGCCTTTGGCAGTTTTATCACCTCTGTTAATGATTGTTTACTGCCAAATAGGGTATTTAAGATAATTAAACAATACTAGAAATTTATTACAAATTATTTACAGAAAATGTTCACATGTTATCCATTTGTTTAGTACAGAATCACTTCCTGTTTTACTTCTTGTGTTTATAATCCTCCTTAAATAGGAGCACTTAACAAATGCTTTTAGTATTAACAATAATAGAAAAAAAAAGTATAAAACTGTTAATACCATCTGCAATGTATGCAATATATTATTGAATCAATATATCATCTCCTGTTCCACTTGTTATATTTTTAAAACTCCTTACTTAGGAGCACTTTGGTGTGCACTTAAAAACACTTTTTTGTAAAAATCTAAATATGACATTAAACAACTTTTTGTTTTGTTTTCAGCATACTGTAGATGCCCTTTGGTTACTTTTCCACACACTCTAAAATGTGCTCGCAGTTAATAAAAGATAATCTAAAGCCAATTACAACTAATTAAAGTATCATGTTCTCCCAGGTACAGCCAAACGTCCTAACCATATCTGTTTATCTATCAAAGTATTCAATTCATTTAATTTAGTTTTTTTTTTTAATTTGTAATTACAAAATTTCTGAATTGATACTCAGTTATATCCAAACTGAAATATTACAAAATAAACACGACTACAGACACTGACATGGCGAACAGGATGTCTATTATACAAACCGTAAAGGGTCCAAAGAAACATCACCGTCAAAAAAGGGAAAATTTACAATTAAGATTTTTAATTTTAGTTCATTTATATATTTTGGAGTTTAGTATGACGTCCATTTTCACTGAACTAGTACACATATTTGTTTAGGTGCCAGCTGAAGCTCGCCTCCGGGTGCCGGATTTTTGTGCTGTTTTTGGTTTCCTCCGGCTGTCTTCTGTTGTTTGGTCGGGTTGTTGTCTCTTTGACAAATTACCCATTTCCATTCTCAATTTTTATTTTATTCGGTTAGGTTCGTCTTGCTTAGTTTTAAGTTTTCTTTGTTGTGTTTTGTAATACCGTTGTTTGTCTTTTGAATTTTTGATTTACCAGTACTTTATAAAAAAGAGAAATCAGGTATGATTGCCAATGAGACAACTATCCCCCAAAATTCAAATAAAGTGGATGTAAGCAGTTATAGGCAGCCGAACGGCCTACAATAATGACAAAAACCCACACTGTAAAGTCGGTCATAATAGGACCCGACATGAAAATTATGAAACAATTTAATTGAGAAAACTAACGGTGTAACATTTAACAAAACAATTAAAGAAAAACAAAAATATGACAGACATAAACCATCGAAAACGTCTGAACTAAAAGCTCCTAACTTCGGAGAGGCACATAATGAATATGGCGGAGTTAAACATGTTTGTGAGCGCTCAACTCTCCCCTAACTGGGGACAGTGATGTAACAGTAAAGCATAAGAACAAGTTATACAAATCAATTATAAAAGGCTTAACAAAGTAGAAAACATCAAACAAAAACACTGACCGGACTTGACAGGGTATTTATCCGTCCATCATCCCTAACGACAAAAAGAACACAAGGTACATATCTGAAAATTCTCGCTATTACTGACAGCTAGCCAATAATAACTAAAACAAATATTAATTTAAGATTAAAATATAAATCAGTACACCTTCAAATACCAATGGATTTAGTGTAAAGATGTCATTAACAATCAGAGAAAAACATGACCTTGTGCAATTCCAAAATAATTGGTTGACCTTGTGCAATTCCAAAATAATTGGTATTGAATGTTAAAGTACACATGTATATAACAAAACTATTTCGTATGATTTTAATATACTGATAAGAAAATCGTTCAGTACATTTAGTCATTTTTTCAAACGTTTTGATTACATAACCTTTCAAATTGTTTGTTAACAGCGTTGGTCACTTTATAGTGCGATTCGATTTTAAAAGTGTTGGTATCAAAACATGTCGGATCATGTGTTAATATCATATGTTACGGAACATTTCGGATCGTATATTGCAGTCAAGTTTTAATGACACGTTATGGCTTAAAAAATGAATACAGTTATCATGTTTCGACAATACCAGTATCTCCAAAATATGGTAATGTTGTAATCTATAATGTACCACAAGATGAAATTTGTGTTGCATTCTATTTATGAACCAAACTGTTGCATTTGTTAAAATACTTATTTTGATTAAAATTGTATTAATATTTTGGCAAAAGTGATTCAGTCCTTAACATAGAGTCATATAAATTCCTTCACAAATTGACCCCAAATGCAATGTTCAAGGCAACAGTCAATTGTCTTGACAAAAATCCAGTGAACTATAAAGGAAATTATAAGTTTGTATATTTTTTTAATAGTTATATAGAAAATACGTCATCAAATCATACCTGTCATCTTCTTTGGTCTGTCGAGGTGAACTCGAAAACTTGTCTTCGCGTTTAGTCTTTTTTTCGTTCACTTCTCGATATAAATATAACAATACCACCTACGTAGTACTTATGGCTATATATTTTATTTGTGAAAAGTATAAATCTTTTTCATTGGATAAGTTTATAACTTTTACATCTTGTTATAAGTAGAAATCACAAGTTCAACAATAATTTGAAAATAAACGGAAAAAGGACTAACGTGCATAAAACTAGTTGGGGTACATAGTAGGAAAATTGTGTCTTCAATATTGTTGTTGTTGTTATGTTTTCTTCGGAAAATGATAAAAAGAATGGTTTCAATTTCCAAAAAGTTACACGTTATCCGATAAGAACATAAAAGGGTAACATAAAAGAAAATTTACGAAAGAACTAAAATCTAATCAAAGTTGAAACTTATCTAATACAATTATCTCAAAGAAATAACAGAAATAACCGTTGCCCAAAGTTGCACAAGCGGCAGAAAGAGTTTTCTTATCAGTTATTCGCTTTAAATATTATCCTGTATAGTTGATTTAAGCTGGAATTGATGCACAATACTCAGATGTTTAAATTGACTGCAGAACAGTATGTAATTGTACTGCCACAGATATAATCATCGTACTTTTATTGATATTGAGTTATAATTTCGTTGAAAAATTGAAGAAAAATATAGGAATTGAAAAATGTGATAGTTATTATAGATGTTTAATGCACAATGCATTTTACATTGTATTTAAAAGTAACACATAGCATTATCAATTACTAGAAGAATTTAACATTTGTGTAGACATTTAAAGCTGAAAGTTTTGCTCGTCTTTGTTGTTGTGTGTTTTGGTTAACGACAAATGGAGAAAATGGATGATAATTTTTGCTGGTCATTCATGTCCTCGTTTATAACATTTTTTTAGTAGAGGCAATTGTGGCAATTGTTGATATTTAGTAAACACTCAGACCATAGCTTTACCATTCACGTTGAACATTACAGATATGCACCTCAGTTCTTACATGTAGTAACAAGTATATCTTCCGTATAGCAACAGAAGAAAATTTTCATCTTAAATGTTTTCTTATTATTTTTCAGATTGTAATGGTATTATTCTTTTTGTTTATTTGTGAAGCAAAATATTTCTTTCTGCTATGAGCAAACAGATATCTACTTATTTATTAAAAATATACAACAATTTTAAAGATTCAAAGTATGTGTATACGAAAGACAGACACAGAGACAACATAATTACCAGAATAGGCGAACTGACAATTGACAGACCAATGGTGCGCGTCATTCGTATCACTACAATTGGTTATATGATTTCAATTGAGATAGAAACATGAAAAAATAAGCATATGTTTCAATAAACATAAGGTAAGGTCAAACTATATCAAACCGATTCAATGGTATTATCCCTATTACATAACAAACGAAAACAAGAATAACCTAAAAATACTTAACAATACATTAACAACACTCCACATGAAACACCTGACTCATCCTAACAAAAACAACCACAAAACATATCTCTGCGTTTATATTAGAGGGAAACAACATTTAGCACATGGTTAATATATCCTGTGCTGATAATGGCTCATAGCATGAGGGGTTTGACCAATATTACATGAACTTCGATATTTTGCATATCTAGTTTACATGCCGTAAAACTTTACCACAATGGAATATTCGCACAGTGCAGCCACAATTCGCTTGATAACGAAAAAGAAAATTAAAGAAAAAAAACTATTCGGCAAATATAGGTTACAAAACCGTTGAGAATTTCTTCTTCGTATACACGGTCAACAAGTGTTTCGCACTTTTTATTGGTAAATGTTCATTATATATTAAATATAATCAACAATAGGAGGAAGATAATTTAAAAACAAAGTTTTGTACTTCCTCGTTACCGGAAGTTTTTCTTCCACTTAAAATTATACTAATGATACTTATATCCATATCCGTCCCCGAAAGAATTTTTGTTTGTACAGTAAAATATATTCGACAAAAATCATATTTGCAACATCTTTTCTTTGTTTGATTTAGTCCAATGGAAAAAAACCATCATCAATATTCAGGACGACAACACGTTGGAAACATACCGTATATCGGGTTATTTTCGCGGAGTATTTATTTTGGCGGGGAAGGGGAAATGGCGAAAGTAAATTCCACGAAAGTTTATGCATACGTTCGGTATTTTCTAATTACAAAATCATTTTTTAAAGAATCTATTTTTGTCGTTCGTCGGATCATTCATTTAATGATTTATGAATGCTCTGGTTCACTGGCTGCCAGGTGTTGATTATTTAATTAGTTACATTATAAAACAATAAATAGTATAAGAGTGTAAGGTACTTTGTAAGGTATGTTATCATAATTCATTAATGTTAGATAATATAACAGTTACAAATCACTCATAATGATTTTATAATCTAATTAGTACATCAGAGGTCCGGTCAATTTCGTAACTAACCAACCGTAACATTTACAAGAAGATTGTACAACTATGAAAAATATCTAAGCACTGGTATTTTATTGATTAACATAATCAATAAATAAGACTTCATGCAGGTAAAACAATCATTTCGATATCGTTACCATAAATTACTTAAAACCTTTACTAAATTTTTCCATAGATATAAGATTGGGTTTTAAAGTTAGGTTGTACCTGTAGATAACTTATTCCAAACGGGATAGCACATCCTCATATTTACGGAAATGTTGTAAACCGTGCCCGGAAATTTAGAAATGATCCATGTAAACTTGTCGCTCCTTTAAATAAACTTATTCTAAAAGGTTACATATTCAACACTGTAATAAGATCATTGAATATTGTTTTTATTGGTATAAATATCGATTTTGTTATCAGTAAATTAAAAGCTAACTAAATATTACTAGTATGGTATATACATATACATATTCATGGATCTACAATCTGTCGATACCTGTAACTTGGCATTGCCCAAGGTCATGTTTTTCTCTGGCTGTTTATGACGTCTTTACACTAAATCCATTGGATGTTGGATGTGTACGGGTTGATAGTTTAGTCTTAGATGCATGATTTTTTTATTAGTTGTTAGTGGCTTTGAACTAGCTGTGAGATAACTGCGAGTGCTCTCAGATCTGTTCATTGTGTCTTTTTGTTTCGGGATGTATAAGTACCCGGCCACGTCCACTTGTATTTTTGTCCATCTAATGCATATGAGTTAAGCCTTTTTCAACTGATTTTTATAGTTCATGCTGATGTTGTACTGTTATACCACTGTCCCATGTTAGGTAGAGGGTTGGGGTCCCGCTAACATGTTTAACCCCGCCACATTATTTATGTATGTGCCTGTCCCAAGTCAGGAGCCTGTTATTCAGTGGTTGTCGTTTGTTTATGAGTTACATATTTGTTTTTCGTTCACTTTTTCATATAAACAAGACCGTTAGTTTTCTCGTTTGAATTGTTTTACATTGTCTAATCGGGGTCTTTTATAGCTGACTAGGCGGTATGGAATTTGCTCATTGTTGAAGGCCGTACGGTGACCTATAGTTGTTAATGTCTGTGTCATTTTTGTCTCTTGTGGACAGTTGTCTCATTGGCAATCATACCAAATCTTCTTTTTTATATTTAACCATAACAATAGTCACTGGTTTGTCAGTTTTTCAACTTTTTAACTGCAACCAATTCTGTATCCTTCAAAATATCTAATAAGGCTTAAAGAATCCACCAACATGAAAACCGCCAAAAAATTTTGTATACTTTGTTGCCCCTTAATCGCGAAATTTTACAACCGCGAAATTAACCTGCTATACGGTATATTGAAAAGATCTGTCATTAAATCGGTATGAACCATGATGAATGGCGAAGAAATGTAGAACTTATTGAGCAAATGAAGGTATATTGGATAGGGACCCTAAAAGAGCTGTTACAAGGGTTCCTGGACACTACGGAGGCTTTGCACCCCTCTATACAGGACAATGGATTTACCCTTGGTATCCTTACTGTTTATGGCTGTGAATTAGTAATACCACACAACCAAACTGACGCAACACTTTGTCAATGTTTTTACTGCCGTGCGGAAGAAGCAATTTTCTTCACCCCTTCACCAAATGGTTCAAATCACACGATAGTTTACATTCAAACATTTAAGAAATACTTAAAATCATAAAACGAATCATATTTTTATAAGACGAAGTTAATATAATTCACTTTAATTTTTTCCACTCTAAGATAAATCCCTCCATGCCCATCTTTGTTCTTTCAATGTTTATTGGCAGACGCAGATAGACGAAAATTTGACAAATGGGCGTTAAGATAATGACCTTCCTACATATCTTTCACCTGATTTATTTAGTATCCAATGATTGTATAAATATTTTGAGATTTTGATCAGCTAGTTATCATGACCAGAAAAAAAAATTCTCTCCGACAAAGAAAAGATCACACAACATTTGTTTGACTTAAGGAGTAAAGAAATCGCATTATTGCAATATTTTTTTTATCGCAGTTGAGATGAAAAAAATTATATATAAATATACTAAATAAATAAATGATTTGGAAAATACATTGAAAGTATAAAAAGTCATGAGAATTCCGAATGCAATTAGGTTATATCCGGGCACTCTGGTTCTAAACCTTGGTTCCATCTGGGTTTTCTGGTTCTGAACCTTGTTTCTTTGGTTCGAAACCATGGTAACTGGTTCAACATCCGGGTTGTTTGGTTAAGGCAACCCAACTTCTTGGTTCCATCTGGTTCTATTCTAGATCATTCTAATGTTCCCGTTGAACATAACAGAAGATAACCACAAGTCTCCGAATAAAAAGGTAAAGTAGGTCAAGACGCTATTATTATTTTATAACATTAAACATTTTAGCATCAACGGTAAAGGAAGCTATAAGGTATTTATCTTCTCATTTTAATTATTTTGATAAGGAAACTAGATAAAAACAAAGCATCGTATAGATTTTTAAAACAAACCGAAGTATACAGTACATCGAACATCCTTATTTAATTCAATCGTCACAGTTTGTTTTGTTTTGTTTTTCTTTCACTCATCCCTTATTTACGTAAATATGTCTAGACAGTGGCGGATCCAGAACTTTTCCTAAGGGGGGCCCGCTCCAGTCATGCTTCAATCATTCCCTATATAATCAACCAAATGTTTCCCACGAAAAGGAGGGGGCGCCACCCCTGGATCCGCCTATGCTAGAAGTTTTAAAACCACCCAATTAGGACATGTTGTTTATATTGCTAACGATATGTGCATCTAGCCACTTGACCAGTTGACGACTTGCATATATACTTGATTGCACATTGATTATCAAGTTCGACTGAATTTTATTTTATGGCTTTTTAATAATGTCAGATTTGAAAGAAATACATGTGAAGTATATGTAACAAATCTTTTTGTTTAAAACAGAATGTTAAAAGACATATAAAGGAAAGCGATGATCAATAAGTTGGTAAGCTTCAATTAGTTGGAAAAAAAGTTATAAATATAATAAAATGTATAATTATGTACAATGAATTTGTCAAATTTGATACTCGTTCAGTCATTGTGAAGGGCATGCATATACTCATTCGGTCAAAAATAAAGAAATCAAAATTAAGATTGAATATTTTTATAATAAAATTATGTGTACATGTGTTAATTACAGTGCTACTGGGGTGTGTATCACCAGCACAATAGTCAGAACTTCTGTGTTGGCGCCATGATTAAGGGGCATAAAGAGTTACACTAGTCCGTCTGTCCCGAACGTCCCATAAAAACGGGTTCCGCTCTCCTAACTTTAGTTTGCCTCAACCAAATACTACCAAACTTATACACAATATACATGATATATAAAAGAAGCTGGTGCATGAGTGCCAGTGAGAACTCTCCACAAGAGACTAAATGACACAGAAATTAACAGTTATACAATGTAGCTAAGGTCACCACATGGTCTTCAACAATGAGCAAGGTTCATACCGCAAAGTCAGCTATTAAAGGCACCGACATGACAATGTAAAACAATTCAAACGAAGAAACAAACGGTTTAATTTATGTACAAAAAATAAACGAAAAACAAGATAGGCACGTGCATATAAAATAAGGCAGGGTTAAACATGTTAGCGGGATCCCAACCCTCCCCCTTATGTGGCATGAGGGCCAATGATAACTCTCCACAAAATACTAGATGACACAAACACTAACAACTATAGGTCATATACAGCTTTCAACAATGAGAAAAGTCAATACCGCATATAGTCAGCGATAAAAGGCACTGAAATGACGTTGTAAAACAATATTCAAACGAGAAAATAAACGAACAAATTTATGTACAAAAAATTAAGGAAAAACAAGTGTTACACATAAAAAACGACATTCATTGAATTACAGGCTCCTGACTTACCACAGGCACATACATACCGAATAAGGCGGGGTTTGAACCTGTAAGCGGGTTCCCCACCTCAACACAAAATCAAATTTGAAATTTTTAAGTGTCAATTTTACCGTTCAAGCGTCATCATGTCCCTTTAAAAACATATGAAGTGCTGACTCTTTCGTTTCTTTCTCTTAAATAAGTCTGACTCAATCAAATGTTAGGAACCTTATACGCGATTCACATTACCCCATAACACAGATCTATTAAGTTCGATATTGGGTCCCGATGGCGTCACTGTTCATGAGTTTTTATATATAAAAAGTTGTGGTACGAGTACCAATGATACAAATGTCAACCCGGAGCCTTGAGATAGGAAAACTGCTAAATATGTTGTTTCCGTTCTTTAACTTTAATTTGCCTCAACCAAATGGTTTGAAACTCATTCACAATGCTTATGGTCACAAAACGGTCAAAATTACGCGAATCCTGCATCTATATGTGGAAGTTTACTCATTTTTTTCACAATGTGTAAAAGAGACAGTAACCATGTCAAAAGAGCAGAAATTAGTCAAAGGCCACTAATGGATCCTCATAGCTGACTATGCGGTATGGGCTTTGCTCATTGTTGAAGGCCGTACGGTGACCTATAGTTGTTAATGTCTGTGTCATTTTGGTCTTTTGCGGATAGTTGTCTCATTGGCAACCATACCACATCTTCTTTTTTATATCTTCAACAAAGCGAGAAAATCCCTCGCCCAGAGTCGGGCTTCAGATGGCCCTTAACAAAATGTGTGACAGTTCAAACTCCAAATTATATAATAAACTTACAATTAAAAACATACAAGACTAACAAAAACCAGAGACTCCAGACTTGACGTCAAGGTAATCATACCAAGAGACACATCCAATATGCAAAGGTCAAGAGTCAAAAAGTCATAGTCTGGTCAAAACACAAAGCGGATTTTGAGAAAAAGGGTCATCGTGGTACACAAAACTAACAATATATCTATATATCTAATATATCTAAGAAGATGTAGTACGAGTGCCAATCATACAGTTAATTCTCCATTTAATTCAAACAAAATACATGTATTCAAGTTTTACATTGAGGGCAAAGTTGAAGCTCACATGAAGTTTTTCGTGCAAATAGACTCATCATCTTATAACAACACTTCTACATGCTACATATTTAGAAGCAAGGTCAATTGAACATTATATTTTGAGGTCAAGGTAATATACCGAGGAACACGCTGCAACATGATGACACACCCAACGTGCATACATGTAGGTCAGGAGTCAAAACGTCAAAGTCTGATAAAATGTTCCATGTAAAAAATACACACAGCAGTCTTGCACGAAAGATCATCATGGTACACGTAACAATGTCTTATGTCATGATGCACTACACATGCAAAATATAAAAAACCTAGGGCAGAGACAGAAACACAAGACATATAACTAAACTCAATTGAATGGTACTTGTATTGCAGGTCACTACGATAGTTGTCTCATTGGCAACCATACCACATCTTCTTTTTTATATCTTCAACAAAGCGAGAAAATCCCTCGCCCAGAGTCGTGTGCCCCGAATGCCGCTGAATTACATCTGAGTAACTTTTGCACACGTTCACTCAATCATCAATCATTGTTTTGGAATGTTTCGCTCTGTATTTTTTATTTATCTATTTTTCCAATGGTTTTTCGTGCAATCGCAACAAAATGCGATTTGATTGTACAATAGCTTATATAAAGCATTTTTTCCAAGTGTATATAAGATGGGCTTTACAGAGATAGTTGATTTCAGAGAAGATAAATATGTAAGTACCTATGGAAACTATATGCTGACTAAACAGCCATGTGAGCCGGCAATTAACATTGAAAAAAAACATCAAAACATTAATGCAACACATTTATAATTTCACGCGTCCGAAGCGGTTTTCAGTATATATCTTCACCAGGAAAGCTTACGGATGTATGAGAACCGAACCAGTCGAAGAGCCAAATGACAAATAATGATACCCAGAGCCATCTTGAAACGATCTTTACATATGTCAACTATTATTTAAGCCTAATTTTCTACTAAATTAGATATTATTTCATATTGTCTCAAACTGTGGATCGGGATCTTTATTTGAAAGTTGAAGACAACGTGTATTTGATTTTTGTAATATAAAGAATATACAGCATTATTGCCAACTATCCACCTGAGACCAGATGATGTATAGGTTAGCAACTGTAGGTCACTGTATATCATTTTTGTAGCATTTATATTCAGCATGTTTAATTATATTCAAATCTTTTATTGTTTATCCAATCTAATCGTCTGGTAAAGCAATATGTTACGGACGAACTTTGTACATGTCAATTATCAGTATAGCTTCATTTTCTTTTTTCGAAATAGTGTGTGTTATGATATGCAGCTGGTTCCTTTCTGGCAAGTGCATAACAATGTGTTCACCAACCATCTATGATGTCTTCAATGGGGTGAATCTTGACCAAAACACAATCGATATATATATACCTGGATACATTTCTTCTTTCTTCAATGTTTTTCTTGCTTCACATAAAGATGATATTAGTGGAATTATATCCCGTTTCTTAATATTAAGTTGATTTTGAAACGAAAGGATGTTTTTCAATAAAGATTTAGAGCTTGTCATCTTATATAGACATCTGTTTTATTGTACTTAATTATATTGTTATCTAATTTTACGTTCGAATCCTGCAAGTTACTGGTGCACTCGACTAGTAACTAGCAATGTCAGATTTCCTTCCGAAAGTCGGTGGTTTAATTTTCCTCCACCAAAACAATGACTGACACGAAATAGCAAAATAGTGCCTAAAGTGTCGTTAAAAAAACCAACCAATCAATCAATAGAATAACGTAAACACCATATAACCATTTATCACATAGTCTTTAAAAAGAAGAACAAATCAAATTGCGTACTTCTTAATCGTAGAGAAACTGTGAGACAAACTGATTATATTCAATAATTATGACAATACAAATACATGTATCAACTGGTCATCGACAACGTATTAGTAATGTCTATGATGACAAAATTGAAAGGAAGCCGGGATATATTTTGTAAAAACGGGAACTAGCTAACAGACGACTTCTGTGATCAATTAAGATATTTAGCAGGAACGGGTTATTTTGCGATTTGAGTATTGTCATTGAAAAAATTGCGACGGAACATATTTCTCAAAAATAAAAGATAAATTGTTTTGTTTTGATAGATTTTTTTTTTTTGTAATCGGTGTGTCCTGAAATTGCAATAATCAATTTCTGATTTTCGAAATTAGTTCAACAATCAAGCAATACTAAACACAAAACAAATATTTGTTTATACTTTACAGTATATAAATGTCACATTATGTCTAAATTGATGACGCTTTTCCGTCAATATCTGAAAATCTGCAACAAATAATAGCAACATATTTTAAGGGTTGGTAAGGTGAGTTATTTTGTTCTTTCGAATAGCGCAATGTGACGCAATGAATAATCTACAAAAAGCAAGCAATTGTATATAATAACGTCACGTGAACGTTTCCACAAATAAAGGCATTTCTAAATTAGATTTTATTTCTGGATGAAATGTAAATTGTTATCAAAAGGAACCAGGATTAAAACATTCATTTCCGATAAATAAAAAAAATAATACCACAGCAAAGCATTGAAAACCAAACTGGAAGCTTGACATAATGCGTAATATCAAAATTATCAGAATTGGTTGTTCCTTTTTGTAATTTTATTGGGTTGTACAAAAGTTGATTATAGACACATATTTGATACGAAGTTCTGAGTAAATCCTCATTTTCGTTAAATCTTTCTCTTTAAGATGAGAAGGTTTTGCCGGGTTTTTTTTAGTGTTCTTTCTATCAACTTTGAATATATAGATCTGATTATTATAAGACTATACTGTTTACGCACATACACCATCGTCCTTATTCTTACACATTGGGAAAAGAATACCAGTTGTGACAAGTCAGATAGTCAACAAAAGACTTTTTATTGCAATTGTTAATGTATTTGTTTACCATCAATTATGATGTTTCCAACATTTATACCAATGTATTCAACAGCTTTGTTTCTATTTCAACCAACTATTGCTTGTTTATCTCATCAGTTGTTATAAGGATATATTTGAAACGTTCTTTGCATATATCACATATTTTTTATTTTTACATTATATAATTTTACATTAGATTTAGAATAATTCTGTGTCATTCTTCTTTGCAAGTTGATGAAAATGTGCATTTGATTTTTGTTAATATTAATAAGTTTAACACTTGATACTATTACCTAAAAACAATGATCACTCAGCGACAAAATAATGTACATGAAAAAACATATAGTAAGCTGTAGAAGGTCAAGATATAACCAAATGAATAACAATTGTAGTTAAAAATTACTTATTTATATACAAACCGACTTTGAAAATAAAATATTATAACAGCAACAAACAAAACAGTTTAAGTATAAGCGCCTAACTTTCGACAAACATATGCAGATTATGAAGGGTAGACAGGCCCCTAACTCTCTTATAACTTGGAGCGCTCGTGATACAGCATGATAATTATCTACAAAAATCAGTAAAAAGACGCTCGATCTTAACAAAAAACAGGAAATAACGATGTAAGAGTTTTTGCAGTTCATGAAAGCTTGTGGATATAGAACACATAACCTTGCGCAATGCTTAAAGTAAGTATTAATAGAATGCAAAACTGCAAGCTGATATAACTGTTAACACATTAGTTATATTATACTGACTTAAAGTACTTAAAGTTCGTTCAACACATACGTATAATGCATTTGAGTTATCTAATTGAATTTTCAGTTAGACAGGAGGTAATTTAATTTGGTATCATGTTTTGTTTCATTGTATAGTTGGTCAAATCGGGAAAAAATGTCCGATTTCTTAATTCCGACTTTCTTTCCTATAAAGTAAATATCAAACCATAGGTTTCATAGTTAAACATTTACCACAGTTTGTTTTTTCCCGCACTTCCATTTTCTAACTATAAAAAATATTTGCAAGGTTTTCATGTACCTTTACATTGAACTACTTGCAATAAGAGGGTTGGTGTTTTTTTTTTTTAATTTACAGGTCGAACCTTTTTACTTGTTACTATATGATGAGTGGTAGGGATTGGCCACATGAATAGGTCACAATTTCAAGCTTCATGATACGAGAAAATGCTGAGAAATTAAGATGACAATTACAAAGTTGAAGATTGAAATAAATATATATCTGCAAGTATTGAGATGTCGATATTTTTACGGTTGTGATCAAAACAACTGCCCGTAAATGCAACAGATAATTGTGAAGTCTATTGATCTCTCCATGACATAGCGTTAGTTATATTATATGGCAAAAGAAATAGGATAAGGCATGTTTTTGGAATATATCTTCTTGATTGCATATTAGTAAGAAAACCAAGTAATGGGATACAAATGACTATATATTTGGACCCAAAGTCTTTGAAATCATTTATAATAAATCCAACAATTACAAATAATCTTTATCATAGAGGATTTGTGGGAGAACCTTTTCTAAAGTTAATGTAAAACATTTGCAGGCTATCAAGTCTTTTTGTATTTCAGAGGGTTGTATTTTTAATAATTTTCATTTCAAATCATAGCATTGTTATTTTTTTAGCTTCTTTTTGTGGTCGTCGTTGGATCAGCCACCCTATTCAATAAGAAACATTTTTAAAAGAAGGAGCGATACATTTTATATTTTTTTTTATAAAAGAATCATTACGAGTTCATATTTTACATTACCATGATTACTTCCTGTACTTTGATACTACTTCTGGTCTGATACAATGCATATACTGCTACTTGAATGACATTTTTTATGAAACTTCTTCTGGTCCGATACAATGCATATACTGCTACTTGAATGACAATTTGTGTATATTACTTCTGGTCTGATTCGATGCATATACTGCTACTTGAATGACAATTTGTATATACTACTTCTGGTCTGATTCAATGCATATACTGCTACTTGAATGACAATTTGTCTATACTACTTCTGGTCTGATACAATGCATAAACTGCTACTTGAAAAGTATTCTTAACATTGCCATATAAGTGGAAGTTTTGGCTATAAAAAAATAAGTCCAACCCACCATTTCTACTTACAATGTCCTGTACCGAGTTAGAAATATGGCAGTTGTCATCAAATAGATATATGAAGATGTGGTGTGAGTCCGTATGTGGGCATTTTGGGATTTTTGTTTTGTATCAGATCAGTTTTATGTTGTTTTCCTCTTATAGTTTATGTGTTTCCCTCAGTTTTTAGTTTGTAACCCAGATTTGTTTTCGCTTAGTCGAGTATTTAAAAGCGGGATATACTAATGTTGCCTTTATTCAAATAAAATTGAGAAGGAAATGGTGAATGTTTCAAAGCGACAACAACCCGACTATAGAGCAGACAACAGCCAAAGGCCACAAATGGGTCTCAATGTAGCGAGAATTCCCGCACCCGTAGGTGTCCTTCAGCTGCCCCTAAAAATATTTATACTAGCACAGTGATAATAGACGTCATACTAAACTCCGAGTCCGATGTCAAAAGATGTAACAAAAGAAAATAAATAAAATGACAATAATACATAAATAACAACAGACTACTAGCAGTTAATTGACATGCCAGCTCCAGACCTCATCATTAAATTTTACACATCGATAAAGTAAACGTTTGTTTTAACAAATTTTTGGGCTTTAGTTGTAAAAGAGAGGCTAAAGATAGCAAATGGACATTTAAACTCATCCGTCGAAATAAACTGACAACACCATGGATATTAAAGTGGGAAAACAAACAGCCAAATAACAAAACACAAATCAAAACATAGAAAACTGTCACTATCATGACTATCACATTCAAATTAGTATAGGTATAACGGATTTGAAATTGGAGCCGATTTCGCTTGATTTCTTTACTATGTTATACCCGTTTAGAAAGAGTTTATCTATTTATATTGCAGAAAATTATAGAAATCAATGCATTATTTTTGCAATTTCAAGTTGAAGTTCAATGAGTCAAAGTTATACTGTTAATGGTACATATGACGTAGTTTTGTACTTTTAACATCCCACCATGTATGTTATTGTTCTATTATAATGTCTTAATGTTGTTGTTTCTTTCAACGACAAAATTATTTTATATCTCTTCCTGTGTGACGTAACAACCAGCACCATCAAACGCGCAAATTTTTACTCGAGTTGATGTGAACCTCGTCATGCAGTCATTTTGGTTGATTTTAAATACATATATAAGTAGCAATGCATGAGGTTGTTAAATTTCACATTTCCTTTTTTGTGCTTCATTGTTATATATATGTTTGTTTTTCTTCTGATTGAGATTGTGACGCGGTAATGATGGCTGAATCCCTAATTTGACATTTTTACCTATTATGTCTGTTTTGTTCACGCATTGTTATGAATATAATGGAATTTGATGCGACTGTCATACAAGTGTGAGGTTTAGCGCTATAAAACCAGGTTCAATCCATCATGTTCTACATTTGAGAATGCCTGTACCAAGTCCGGAATATGACAGTTATTGTCCATCCGTTTGATGTGTTTTATCATTTCATTTTGCCTTTTGATTATGGACTTTTCGTTTTTAATTTTCCTTGGAGTTCAGTAGTTTTGTTATTTTACTTTTTTCATTATTATTCGTTGAATTATCGTAGATTTCGCGGGTATAGGTGAACCACACAATTAAGTGTTCAACAAACGGAAAATTTCCTATACTCTTGTATGCAGACTTCTTCAAAGCCACAAAATCAAATATCCACAAACATGCAAGTATTCCTAAATCCTCGAAAATTGGTACCCATAAAAATAAATGAATCCACAGTATGCAAAATTGTAACGAAATCTGTGACATAACCAGTTACTGTATATTATTCTTAAGGTGACAACACATACTACACAACTGAAATGGTAATACTAGATTGACTCACGACCTCTGATGACTCGAACCTCGGATGTGTCGAATAATATTGTTCGGTTCCACGATGTACATATGTAAACCATAGATGTAATACCCATAGATAAAGTTCGCCAAAAGTTCCCCACTGTTCTCTATTGTTAGATAAAAAGAACCATGACCAAATTGACTGTCTTTGATGTTTTATGTGTGTTGTCCTCAATCAAGTAACTCTAGCCACATCTCTTATCTTTTGATCTCATTGATCAGTACAGCATACTATATTTTCTAAAATGTCTTCTCGAGTTATGTCTCTTCTGTTGTTAAATTATGTCTATTTTTAACACACTGGATATACAAACAAAATGATAAAAAAAAATGGATGAAATCGATCACAAATTGCGCATTTTACAAGGGAAATATTGTACTACATTGAAAAATGTAATTTTTAGGCTCGTATCTTTATATTTTATAAAATCTGTGTTCCTGTAATTTCCTGAAAATGGGAATACCACGTTGTTGAACTTCCAAAATACACCTTTACTTTGATATGCTTCACTAAGGTGTCGAAGTGCGTCGAAGTTGGTGAAAAATAAAAAGAAAGTACATTATTTTCCTGTTTTCGTCAGTTTTTCTACAGTTTTACAAGAGAAATTGTCTTTTTGAAATCATTTTTATATTTTAGTTAGTTACTAAATCATAGATGTATTTTATATATTTTATGGTTAATTACAAAAATTAGAATAATTTCAATCATTATGTTTATGAAATATGTATCTATAAGTGAAGAGTTTTAAGAATTTAGTGAAATATCAAAACATACAAGACATGGAAAATACTTTTTGGAGCATACATATTTTCAACTTGTTCAATGTTTTCTAACAATTATATTTTCAATAAACGTGTTTATAATAGTAATCTTACATTATTAAGATAAAGTTAACAATAATTTAAATATGATGAAAACAGAAGTTCTACCTAAAAAGAAAAATATTCACATTTATTAGTTTCTTTTCAAGAATAATTTGTAATAATGTTTTATCTAAACGAATTTTATTTTTTATAAGCAAGTCAACATAAAATATATATTTTGAATTTGTTTCTTTCTGATTTTTAGCATGTTTAATTGCTAAGTAGGTTTTAATTGTCAGTTTTCTATTGTCTTGATTGTAAATCTGCATCTCAATGACCAACTTGTTTATGTCAATATCAGATAAGTGTGAAAGCCATTACAACGCACACAGAACCTTTAAAGACGGGGTTAAGCTTCATCTATGGGTATTACATCTATGTGTAAACGTTGCTGTTTAAGAAATATCATTTTCAGTACAATCCATCCTTATGGTTGTAATTTAGAAATTATTTCTTAACTCTTGTGAACATTGCATAATATTTCCTATCATGATTTTCTTGATAGAGGGTTGCTGCTCACAAGGAAGCGATTAAACCAAGAGTTCCAAATGTTGAAGTGGAAATCATCTCTTCGTAAATTTTACGGACTCCATCACGAGTTGGTTAACCGTTATGGAATAACCGTTTCACAGATGATATCTGATATGTTCCTTACGTCGTAACTTCAATCCCCTTCCCTTTCATGAATGTGACCTACCGAATTAGACTATTTCCCGGATTTGTTGATTTGTTGAGCAACATGACGGGTGTCACATGTGGAGCAGGATCTGCTTACCCTTCCGGAGCACCTGAGATCACCCCTAGTGTTTTGGTGGGGTTCGTGTTGCTTATTCTTAGTTTTCAATATTGTCTCATATTGAAAACAACACGTTTAATAATTTATTGCGTCCGAAGCGCTTTTCTGGATTTACCTTTATCAGGAACGCTCAAATCCAAACATTTGAAATCCGAAGATGTATAAGTACCGAACCCGTTGGAGAGCTATATGTCAAAATACCTAAAATAAATAGCCAAATTCTTCTAAAGCCAACTTTGCCTGAGGGAGTTGAAACCTTAGTTTCTTAATAATTTCAAAACTTATAGAAGGACTATTTTAGTAAAGTTTGTTAAATCATGTCAGTATCAAAATACTGACTACTGAGCTGATGATACCATCGGGGACTGGTAGTCCACCAGCAGAGGTATCGAACCAGTGATGTAAAATATTGAAAACAACACGTTTAATATTTTATTGCGTCCGAAGCGCTTTTCTGGAGTTCGTTGTGTAATGTGAACTATTGTTTGTTTGTGTGTCTTTTTCATTTTTAGCCATGGCGTTGTCAGTTTTTTTTCCTTTTATGAGTTTGACTCTCTTGTTCCTCTGGTATATTTAGTCCCTCTTGCATAGCAAACTTCCAATTTTTTTTTAAATGAACATAGTTGATATACTTGAATGGCTAAGTTTTACTCTAAGACAGTGAGCCTCAAAAAAAAAAGATTATCCTTTATACTATCAAATTCTTCGTATGCAGTTACATTAACTACGAGACCTCTTATTATGGCTTCAAATACTACACTACACAGCGCAAGTAAAATCACAGATTCTTAAAAAAACAAATAATAACAGTAAACTGACAACTGTCAAGGAATAGTTTAATAGATAGAAATGTTGAAAATGTCCTAAATCTTCCAATCCACCTATCCGTCTCGCTTTCCATGCTTTTTTATTTTTATTGTATAACAATGGCACGATCCGATAAACTTCGAAAACGACTGAATAAACATTATATGTCAAAGATACGTTATAGATGTGTAATAAATATAAAAAAAATAAACATGCATGCAAGACTTATGATAGTATATATGCATGCATTGGTTCAATAATATCGACAACATTAAAATTTTGAGAAACTCGTTTCATAAAAATTTAACAGATAGGAAAATGATTAACCGTATAGACAATCGAGAATAACCATTAAAATAATGTCGTAGAGAATTATCCGCATCAGCAGCAGCAGAAGTAACAATAACTACAATAACAAGATTATCCTCTTTAAATTGAATATTTACTAATTATCGGATCAATCATTATTTTATTCTTCAAATTTTCAATCATTAAAACATAAAAAAACATCAATTTGGAATTCCAATTATTTTAAGCATTTATCTAAAAACATACGAAACAGGGAATACAAGTTGATAAACTAAATTATAATCACATTCAACTTATCAATGACAATCTTTGGAATGCCATGTTATACCTTTGATCTGAATATAATTCTATAGATCGCATAAAAGCCTGTCTCGCTGATTCTATGTCGCCTATCAATAGAAAACTTATACCTAGGATGTTGTAACAGCCATGTTTGTTTTGTTTCTCTGGTATCAGATGCTTGTTTTCTTTGATAAGAAAATGCAGACTCCGGAGGGAATCCCGTAATTGCCACATATTTTGTAGATTATAATGACATAGAAAACGAAGGAAATGAGCATATACTCCTGGGTGCGGCGTGTCGGTTTCTTCTTTATAATGTAATTCATCCGGTTTAAACACAGAATGTGTAGGTAAAAAAAACCTTCCTAAAACAAAAAATCTCCACAACTGAGCAATATTCATCTTCCTAAAAATCTCATACGGAAGATCTGACAATATCATCTCTGTACGAAGAACTTTCTGCGAATATTTTGATAGAGAATACTGGAAAATGTACGCACCTTTTGATAGAGAATACTGGACAATGTCAAGAGCTGTATAGTATTGTTTTCTTTTGTAGAAAAAAGTAGCTAGAAACAGCCATCCAGATGTAGCGTCATGACGTGTGCTCATTAGAAAACTACTTATACGGGTATTGTACTGCTTATAAGTAGATTTATTACCAGACATATCATCAAATGGCTCTAATTGCCCTTTTTTCAAACAACATCGTGACATATAGTATGTGTAAAGGTGTTGAATTTTTGAACTCTTACTGGATAATACCTTGTTTATAAAAATTGTCAAACCAAAATGATGAGACCCATATAAATTGTCTGCAGCAATCCTAGATGTGGTAAATGATGTTATAACGGCATTTGACTCCCTGCTGATACGAAATTCAAATGCTCCGAAATTAGAGAATTGGTCTGACAATAAGATACATTCCCACCCATAACTATATACAATATACAACGTATTCAAAAGAGTTTTCTGTGCCTGTCCTTTTATCTTATTCTCAAATAAGTTATTCTCAGGAATAAAATAATGCGGACACACTGCATATTTGACACAATATATAAGCCTTTGGAAACACTGCATGTAACAAAATGTCAAATTTTTAGCTTTCCATATGTAAGAAGGTAATTCTTCGCATATCCAAAACAAAATGGTTTTCATGAAATATGAACAAACTAATTCTTTACAATCTATGGCTAAAGCTATAACGTCTTTTAGAAGAATTTTCATAAGTGCATAACATAGCAATTGTGTATGTGTGAATGTATAAATGAGAAGTTTTTCTCCAACGGAAAACGATATGCGCCATTCTATTTCTTCTTGTGAAGATCCTTTCACACCTATAGGTACAAATAGAACCCCGTGTTTTAAAATAGTCTGTTTAATATCATTGTTTGGCCATGAATTGTTTGATCGTGTTACCCATTTCTTTGCTGGTGTTATCCATAATTTACTATGTAAACAAATCAAAATTTCCATATTCATCAGATACACATGGCCCATGCACAGTCGGAAAAAAGTCATGTAAATATTCTTGCTTAAATGAAACGCTTGACAAGTACATATCCCAACCTATCAAATCACAGCTTTTAAATAAATACAGGTTATTAGTTTGCACTAACCGTAACTTAGTGAAACCTGGCTGTGTATCTTCCATTTCCATTTGAAAATATACTTTTAAAGGATTTAAATTATTCATGTTAACGGGTGTGTGTTCCAATACCTTCAGATTTTTCTTAACCTTCATAACATCTAAATCGCTACCTCGCATATCCAGTCCCTCACCGAAACTTCCACTGGTGATTATTGTATCCACTATGTCGCTTTCTAAATGGTCTCTTACATTGTTCATCATTCTAATCCTCTTTACATGTTCCTCTGTTCCAACAATATTCTGACATAGATAATGATACAGAGCCATTGATGCATTTTGTGTGGCTTCATCTGTTAAAATGTTAAAGAAGTAGGTTTTAAAACATCAACATTGCCCTTAATATTTTAAATCATATATTTACCTTTAGTATGATAGTTTTTGTATTTGTGTAACTAACGGGAGTCATCTAGCCATTTATGCACACCCAGGCTGATGAACCATCTGACGTTGCGTAATATCAGTCTGGGTGTGTTTGTACATCGGAAGTATACGATAAAAATATCAATACATTGACTATTATATTCGATATTGAAAATCCTATGTATTAATCTGTATTTACAAACTACCTTCTGATTGGCATATCACATAATTAATTTTGAAATTGATTCCTACATTATACTTTATACATGTTGCAACTCGAGTTTTGGTCAAATTTGTCATAATATGATTTCAAGGATAAAAGCAATCTAATCTAAAAAAAAAAAAAAAAAAGAAAAGAAAAGAAGAATGGTTTCTATTAGAGTTATTCGTTTGATTGTAATACATTTCGATTCGTATGTTTAAAGTGGAGCTCGAACCCCATATGGAATTTACTGACCCTAAATATATTGTAATAGGTCACTAGCATACTGTGTAAAAAAATATATTACCGACTATCTTAACATGTGGCATAAGACTACTGGACTATTAAAGTTTTTAGCTTTTGATGTGTTTTTTCTGCATTTTTTTTTCAATCGTTTATCAATAATTTCTTCTTCTGTTGAAACCATCCATATGTCTCCTCAAAAACATGTTCTTTATACAAAGGGACGTAATACCACTCCAACCATATATTGAGATAAACCACACTCTACTAACCCCATATACAATATACACGGAATATATAGGAAGTTAGATGAAACTAGTTATTTTATATTTCGGTTTTTCCTAAAACTGAAAGGCTCGATTTATGCACATAATCAAAAAGTCATGTTATTTTGACAACAGTAAAACATTTACAACGATGTCACAAGAAGAGACGGAAATAAGGATAGCCAGTTGATCAGATTGATCGACAATTAACGGGGTATATATTTCCCAATTGATACCTTATTCCCGTGCTTGCATATCCTATCATGATTTTCTTGATAGAGGGTTGCTGCTCACAAGGCAGCTATTAAACCAAGAGTTCTAAATGATGAAGTTGAAATCATCCCTTTTTGAATTTCCAAAAAGACCGCTGTTGCTCCAAACTCAATGATTTTTTTAAGAAAGCTAATTGGTATGTGTAGATGTCCTCTTTGACTTTGTAATTTTTAAAATTACTACCGGTATCCTGAAAATGGGGGTAAGGAGGGTGCCATCCGGTATTGCTAGCTAGTTCTATTTGATATTCATCACCGGAAAAAGTATAACTTCTTTGTTCTTCTAAAAATTAAGTTCATTGAACTTTTCGTGTCTGAAGGAACGGGATTTTTTTTAAGTTGTAATTGGTTTTGGATAAGTTTCCGTTACTAATTTATTATACATTTTGGATAACAAACAAGTTGTTGTCCGTTTATATATCAATGCGATTCCCTTTAACACCTTTGTGACATGTTCAAACATTTAGTTCATTGGATGGCTTATTTTATTTTCAAAATTTTTAAACTCAATTGAAGCGTTGCGAAACAGGTAAAAACCAAAATACCAGACAAAAGCACTCAACTATATCAACCAAAGAAATGTATTGAAAACAACTATCATTTTCCTAAATGTATCTCATTATTATATTATAGCTTAACAACAGAATACATAGACACATTTTTATCCATCCTCTCATCAAAGTTGAAAATTACTTCTTTATTTTGAACACAATCGTCATCGGGACTTTATTAGAAGTTTAAAACGTGTATCAGTTAGTTAATTGTTTATTTTTTATTAGAAAATGTAAATTATTGAAAATTAATGTAAAATAAGGAGATATGCCAGGAGTGTCAATTAACATAAAGACAAAGGAAATATACTACTGACCACTGGTAGTAACGGAAAACTTATTCAAAACCAATTACAACTCATAGATAAATCAGGTTCCTTCAGACTTATAAACTTCAATTAACTCCATTTTTAAAGGACAAAACATCTAAAATTATTTCCTGTAATGAATAACAAATAGAAGAATCTTAAATGCAGTAATGTATGATAAATTTGGTTTATTATGATATGATATGTATCATGTGTGTATCTATTCAACTTTTAAAAAGAAGTCAAAGACATGAGAGGACACTCATTACTAATACATCTGAGGTAAAATTGACAACGTCAGAGGAAAAATCAGAATAAGACAAACACTTTAATAATACAATTTATATGGAAAACGAACTACTGAGCAACATAGACATCACAACAAAACTAGGAGTTGCCTCATGTGCTTTTCGAATCCTGCTCTACATGTGATTACTTTGCATTATATAATGACATGTATTTTCATATGTGATTTTCCGGGGTTTTTTTCAGATTCTTTTATAAATACACAAACTTAAAATATCCACTCCAATAAGAATATCCTCAAACGTCACAATGCGGGTTTTTCTCAAACGAATCATTGAAAAAAATGATTTATTTTGGACAACGATTACGTTTTTCCTTAAAATATCAATATAATTTCCATCAACACTTAAAACAAGTATAGTTTGTGCTACATCAAATTCATTGACCATGTGGAATGGCATATATCTAATTCCAAAATAATTTTGAAAACTTAATTCAAAAAGAGGGAATACCAAAAAATCTGACAAATTAAAACGCTAAACTATATCAACCAAAGAAACGAGTGGAATACAACTGTCTTATCATTAATGTATTATTTTCTTACAACATCATAATCACATAACATTCCATCCTTTCGTTAAAGTTGAACGTATGCAGTATTTACTTTATGTTGAAAATGTTCACCAATGGAACTTTATAATAAAACTAACAAAAACGTGTCTGTAAGTATCAGATAGTTGATTTGGTTTTTTTTTCTCGAGAAAACGTATTAGTTTATTTTCAGCATATTATTGAAATTCAATATGAAATAAGAAGATATGGCAGCATTGTAATTTAACATATAGACAAACAACACATACTACACACCTAGGAGTACTCGCAGTAACGGAAGCCTTTTTTTAAAAAAACAATTACAATTATGAATTAATCAGGTCATTTGTAAATAATCACACACAAATGTACCATTCCAAATAAAATGTCCTCATACGTAACAATTCAGTTCCCCCCCCCCCCCCCCCCAACCAAATCGGTGCAAAAATTATGTTCTTTTTGACAACGAACAAGCTTTTGATCAACATACGAAAGTATTTTCCTATAACCCGTATAAGATGTATAACATCAAATTTATTAAATGTCATATGTATAATTCAAAATGATTTTCGAAATTTAGTTCAAAAAGGGAAAAGACCATTAAACTCAATTCAAACGCTAAACTTTAATAACAAAACAAAAAAACAAATTGAACACAATAATTGTTCTTACATCAGAATAAGCACATTGCATTCCATTTTTTACATAATGTTGAACTTACTTAATATTTACTTTATGTTGAAAACAATCATCAACACAACTGTATAATGAAATGAATTGAAACTTATCTGTAAGTTTCAGTTAGTCGATTTCTTTTCTTTTTTAGAAAACTTACAATTTGTATTCATATATATTCAGCATATTATTGAAAATTGATATAAAGTTAGAGAGCTAATATGTTTGGCAGTTAACATAGAAGACAAATGACACCTACTAAAGATTTTAGAGAGCAAATAAAAACGAAAGATTTATTCAAAACCAATTACAGCAGGTTCCTGCAGATTTTATTTTTCTAATTAAACTCCTTTAATAGAAGAAAAAAACCAGTTCTAATTATTTCCTGAAATGAATGAAAAATACAAGAATTATAAATGTAAAACTAGATATTGATTTCGATATATTACACTATGATGTGTATCATATGTATCTTATTAAA
>CM034361.1:123759883-123789238 GCA_019925275.1 Mytilus edulis | reverse complement strand
CAGAAATCCAATTTTTAGAAGTTGTACCTATTCCAATGAAAATAAGTCAAATAGGATGTTAGTAATCATGTCTATCATTTTTTTGGGTCAACCGTCCTGCTTATGGGAAATTTAAGCTCTTAAATTGGCATACTCAATATGTTAGCTTTTATGGTCATAACATGCATGCATTAAGACTTGACTCCAAGTTCTCATTTTTGCATTTTTTCTGATCAAATCAATAAAACATGATTTTATGACTTGTTTATGGAACAAATAGCTCTTGGTCAAATATCTCATGATTTTAAGTTTTTTTTTTTTTCTTATGGTAGCCTTTACAATCTAGGCAAATGGTATTACTCATATAAGATTCTTAAATCTCACTGTACAGTAATTTTGGACAGTTTGCAGTTATCTAGTGGGGATATTAAATTGCTCTTATTAATCTATGTTTTACCACAGAATTATATTTCATGCAAAAAAAGCTTTTTTCAATTTCAGAAAAAGGGGATAATTCTCATTTATTCTTAAGTTTGACTAATGTATTGTTATTTATGAAGAACTCTGATAAAAATATGATTTAGTAGACATGCTTTCCTAATAGAAATTAATAAATAAACAATGATATGAGAATAAAAAATAATGGCCAATGGCATATACAATGCAGTTTTCTTTGAATACCCATATGTTACCGTCAATTTGAGCTTAAATTAATAAATAGTATTGGACTAAGGCTTTATATGTTTTTATGTTGAAAAGATATGATGAAAAAGTAATGCTCAAGTCAATATGCAAGTTTGGTTTGTTAGGTGTAACACCATATCAGGCCGCCAGAAAGCACATACCAGAAGTAGACATATTACACAAATAGTTCCTCGCATGAGTTAACTTTCAAAATGTAAATATTTGTATTTTTGGTATCAATGAGCTGAAGGATGGTGATATTGTAGAACACTTTGGATTTTTAATTTGAATAGTAAAAACTGCACCAAATTTTAAAAGAGGGTACATTTGTCTGTTTGTCAGATCTGATACTGTTTTGTACATCTGAAGTTCGGGACAGTTCTTTATATCAATGTAAGGTATGTGATTTTTTCGTACAAGACACATAAGGTTGCTTTGAAATGCAATGATGCACTTTATTGAACTTAAAATAAAGAGGTGTGCCTGCTTGAAAGGAGGAATTTAACATAGAAGCAATGGGACCATGATTATGGTGTACTTCTATTCAGAGATCACCAGAATCCAATTTTAGAAGTTGTACCTATTCCAATGAAAATAGTCAAATAGGATGTTAGTAATCATGTCTAATCATCTTTTTGGGTCAACCGTCCTGCTTATGGAATTTAAGCTCTTAAATTGGCATACTCAAATATGTTAGCCTTTTATGGTCATACAACATGCATGCAGTTAAGACTGACTCCAAGTTCTCATTTTTGCATTTTTTCTGATTCAATCAATAAAACATGTATTTTATGACTTGTTTATGGAACAAAATAGCTCTTGGTCAAAATAATCTCATGATTTTCAAGTTTTTTGTTTTTCTTATGGTAGCCTTTTACAATCTAGGCAAATGGTATATACTCATATAAGAATTCTTAAATCTCACTGTACATGTAATTTTGGACCAGTTTAGCAAGTTATCTAGCTGAGGGATATATAAATTGCTCTTATTAATCTATGTTTTACACAGAATTATATTTCATGCAAAAAAAAAGCTTTTTTCAATTTCAAGAAAAAGGGGGATAATTTCTCATTTATGTCTTAAGTTTGGACTAATGTATTGTTATTTAATGAAGAACCTCTGATAAAAATATGACTATTAGTAGCACATAGCTTTCCTAATAGAAATTAATAAATAAACAATGATATTGAGAATAAAAAAAATATATTGGCCAATGGCAATATACATATGCAGTTTTCTTTGAATAACCCATATGTTACTACCAGTCCAATTTGAGCTTTAAATTAATAAAATAGTATTTGACTAAGGCTTTATATGTTTTTTATTGCTTGAAACAGATCATAGAATGAAATAAAGTAATGCTCAAGTCAATATAGCAAGTTTGGTTCTGTTATAGGTGTAACACACTAATTCAGGCCCGGCCAGAAAGCACATACCAGAAAGTAGTACATATTTAACACAAAATAGTTCCTACGCATGAGTGTAACTTTCAAATATGTAGAATATTTAGGTATTTTGGTATCAAATGAAAGCTGAAGGACTGTGATCATTGTAGAACACTTTTGGATTTTTTAATTTTGAATAGTAAAAAAACTGCACCAAATTTTAAAAAGAGGGTACATTTTGTCTGTTTGTCAGATCTGAAGTACCTGTTTTGGTACATCTGAAGTTCCGGGAACAGTTCTTTCTTATATGCAATGTAAGGTATGTTGATTTTTTCAGTACAAGACACCATAAAGTGTTGCTTTGAAATGCAATGATTGCCACTTTATTTGAACTTAAAATAAAAGAGGTGTGCCTGCTTGAAACGGAGGAATTTAAATAGAAAGCAATGGGACCATGATTAGTGGTGTACTTCCTATTACAGAGAATCACCAGAAATCCAATTTTTAGAAGTTGTACCTATTCCAATGAAATAAGTCAAATAGGATGTTAGTAATCATGTCTAATCATCTTTTTTGGGTCAACCGTCCTGCTTATGGGAAATTTAAGCTCTTAAATTGGCATACTCAAATATGTTAGCCTTTTATGGTCATACAACATGCATGCAGTTAAGACTTGACTCCAAGTTCTCATTTTTGCATTTTTCTGATTCAAATCAATAAAACATGTATTTTATGACTTGTTTATGGAACAAAATAGCTCTTGGTCAAAATAATCTCATGATTTTTCAAGTTTTTTTGTTTTTCTTATGGTAGCCTTTTACAATCTAGGCAAATGGTATATACTCATATAAGAATTCTTAAATCTCACTGTACATGTAATTTTGGACCAGTTTAGCAAGTTATCTAGCTGAGGGATATATAAATTGCTCTTATTAATCTATGTTTTACCACAGAATTATATTTCATGCAAAAAAAAAGCCTTTTTTCAATTTCAAGAAAAAGGGGGGATAATTTCTCATTTATGTCTTAAGTTTGGACTAATGTATTGTTATTTAATGAAGAACCTCTGATAAAAATATGACTATTAGTAAGCACATAGCTTTCCTAATAGAAATTAATAAATAAAACAATGATATTGAGAATAAAAAAAATATATTGGCCAATGGCAATATACATATGCAGTTTTCTTTGAATAACCCATATGTTACTACCAGTCCAATTTGAGCTTTAAATTAATAAAATAGTATTTGGACTAAGGCTTTATATGTTTTTTATTGCTTGAAACAGATCATAGAATGAAATAAAGTAATGCTCAAGTCAATATAGCAAGTTTGGTTCTGTTATAGGTGTAACACCACTAATTCAGGCCCGGCCAGAAAGCACATACCAGAAAGTAGTACATATTTAACACAAAATAGTTCCTACGCATGAGTGTAACTTTCAAAATATGTAGAATATTTAGGTATTTTGGTATCAAATGAAAGCTGAAGGACTGGTGATCATTGTAGAACACTTTTGGATTTTTTAATTTTGAATAGTAAAAAAACTGCACCAAATTTTAAAAAGAGGGTACATTTTGTCTGTTTGTCAGATCTGAAGTACCTGTTTTGGTACATCTGAAGTTCCGGGAACCAGTTCTTTCTTATATGCAATGTAAGGTATGTTGATTTTTTCAGTACAAGACACCATAAAGTGTTGCTTTGAAATGCAATGATTGCCACTTTATTTGAACTTAAAATAAAAGAGGTGTGCCTGCTTGAAACGGAGGAATTTAACATAGAAAGCAATGGGACCATGAATTAGTGGTGTACTTCCTATTACAGAGAATCACCAGAAATCCAATTTTTAGAAGTTGTACCTATTCCAATGAAAATAAGTCAAATAGGATGTTAGTAATCATGTCTAATCATCTTTTTTGGGTCAACCGTCCTGCTTATGGGAAATTTAAGCTCTTAAATTGGCATACTCAAATATGTTAGCCTTTTATGGTCATACAACATGCATGCAGTTAAGACTTGACTCCAAGTTCTCATTTTTGCATTTTTTCTGATTCAAATCAATAAAACATGTATTTTATGACTTGTTTATGGAACAAAATAGCTCTTGGTCAAAATAATCTCATGATTTTTCAAGTTTTTTTGTTTTTCTTATGGTAGCCTTTTACAATCTAGGCAAATGGTATATACTCATATAAGAATTCTTAAATCTCACTGTACATGTAATTTTGGACCAGTTTAGCAAGTTATCTAGCTGAGGGATATATAAATTGCTCTTATTAATCTATGTTTTACCACAGAATTATATTTCATGCAAAAAAAAAGCCTTTTTTCAATTTCAAGAAAAAAGGGGGATAATTTCTCATTTATGTCTTAAGTTTGGACTAATGTATTGTTATTTAATGAAGAACCTCTGATAAAAATATGACTATTAGTAAGCACATAGCTTTCCTAATAGAAATTAATAAATAAAACAATGATATTGAGAATAAAAAAAATATATTGGCCAATGGCAATATACATATGCAGTTTTCTTTGAATAACCCATATGTTACTACCAGTCCAATTTGAGCTTTAAATTAATAAAATAGTATTTGGACTAAGGCTTTATATGTTTTTTATTGCTTGAAACAGATCATAGAATGAAATAAAGTAATGCTCAAGTCAATATAGCAAGTTTGGTTCTGTTATAGGTGTAACACCACTAATTCAGGCCCGGCCAGAAAGCACATACCAGAAAGTAGTACATATTTAACACAAAATAGTTCCTACGCATGAGTGTAACTTTCAAAATATGTAGAATATTTAGGTATTTTTGGTATCAAATGAAAGCTGAAGGACTGGTGATCATTGTAGAACACTTTTGGATTTTTTAATTTTGAATAGTAAAAAAACTGCACCAAATTTTAAAAAGAGGGTACATTTTGTCTGTTTGTCAGATCTGAAGTACCTGTTTTGGTACATCTGAAGTTCCGGGAACCAGTTCTTTCTTATATGCAATGTAAGGTATGTTGATTTTTTCAGTACAAGACACCATAAAGTGTTGCTTTGAAATGCAATGATTGCCACTTTATTTGAACTTAAAATAAAAGAGGTGTGCCTGCTTGAAACGGAGGAATTTAACATAGAAAGCAATGGGACCATGAATTAGTGGTGTACTTCCATAAGAGTTAGTTTTTGAGGCATTTATACTGTTGAGAGGGGCAGTGCGTTTTAAAACAATATAGTACAAAAAACGACGTAATTTTCGATGATATTTCCCAATCGCTACGATGTCAATATTACATGTACACAATCATGACTATTGAGAGTTTTTTTTGGGTTATATACGCTTGACTTTTGTGACCATTTGGTGACCATTAGATATGAATAATTTAAATTAATTATACATAACTTTAAGTAACCACGACTTAACTCCTGGGTCATGTATAGATGAACAATACAGCTTCAGATACATGAAGCAGCAGCTGTTTACATGTAGTTTCAAGTGTGTGTAACTATTTTGTTTCACAAAATATAAAAGTAAACGGACTAATATAGTAACTCTTTTTAGAATGTTAAGAATACACAAAACTACATATTTATATAAGTATTGTATCAGTAGAATTTAAAAACCTCATAATGGGTGTGGATAAAAAAAAAGTAAATGACTTTTCAAAGCAACTTGGAGAGGTTCATCATAACTTAACAGGTATGATCAATAAAGTGAAAACTGACGTCAATATATTGAAAAACAATTATCATGAATCTCAATTAGAAATAACCAGTTTAAGACGACACTTCACAGAGTTGGAACAGGGTATTGCAGGTATATGGATCTGCAAATACAAGCAATTGAAGGTGAAAAATTACGAAAACAAAAATATAAGCTTCAAACCCTGATGAATGAAGTAAAGGATCAGGTAACATTAGAATAGCACGAACGGAAATATAATGTTATGAGTTATGGGGTTGATGACAATAATGCAAACGAAAATAACTATTCAGTTTCTCGTCAATTGTTTAGCCAGAATCTTAAAATTGAACATAGAAAAGCAAATGCCATTCCAATTGCTAATGCTTATTATGTTCAACCATGGGGTAGTGGACTCAAACCAATTGTCGTTCTAATGATACACTATGGAAATAAATAAATCATTATATCCAGTGCCCAAAATCTGAAAGGTAGTCAAATTCGTATAGATGATCTACCAGTATCCATGAAAGAGGAAAGATTCCTTCTGTCTCACGTAATCTACATCATACGCATAAAATACAATTTCAAACACGTATTCAAGGTGTTGGGACATATATGAAACTTGAAACCCGTAAAGTTAGAGGGGACCTATTAGCACAAGAGAATGATAAGTGATTCATAACAATATACATGTATATATACTAGGCAAAAAAGGAAACGTAACATGCTTGTCAGATCATTTGAATTTTTTATAACAAAAAATTGATAACAATTAGTGAATGGACTAGTTAGCTAGCATAATCTTGAAAAGAATAGTAACAAGTTTTCTCTTTTGAAAACAATATTGCATATTTTCGGACAGGACGAGTACAGAGTTCAGCTTAACATGTCAATACCTTGTATGACCACCACTTGTATTTATGACAGCCGGACACCTACGCATGGAATCAATATGACGTCGAATAAAGTCTATTCCCTTAAAAGTGCTATTCGTTGCTGGGCGAGAGTTTCCGGTGGATTTTGGCTATTTCTGATACGTCGTCAAAGTTCGTCACAAAGATGTTCAATTGGCGATATATCTGGAGACATTGCTGGCCAATGCAACACACGAATATGTTTAATCTCCAAAAAGGTCATCGAAACGTGTGCCACATGACAACGGGGGTTGTCCTGCTGAAAACAGTGGTTAAAACGATGTCTTCGGAAAAACGGGAGAACAACTGGAGCCAGAATTTCGTCCGTATACGTTGTTGCATTTAGGTTACCACCGATGATTTTGAGCTCGGTACGTTCCTGGTAGGTTATTCCGCTCCATACCATGATTCCGCGACCACCAAACCGATCTGTGTGTTTGTTGAATGGTCATCGAAGTGACTACACTAGCAAGTCCGACCTCTCCGTAAGTCGTCATTTGAGATCAACTGGGCACGCCCATACTGATCTAACAAATCTTACCATTACAATCTTAGACCACAACGAAGGTTGTTCGAAGGTCGACAGAGTCGCTCGGGAAGATTTTGGATTAGAAAGATAAGGAAAGTTTCCCCACAGGGTATAAATGAAAAAAAAAACCAAAGAATGAGTCATTTACTTTCCCTACCATCACTCATTTTCCTGTCATCACTATTTTTCCTACCTTCACTTGTTTACAGTAACTCCGGCTTCCGTACTTGACTTACAGTTTTATGAATATTTTTTTTCTAAATTATACCAGCTTAAACTACTGGGCTCTATTCATTTTGGATGGATGTACAAGTACGCAGCCACGTTGAATTGTTTTACCTTAGTAAATGAAATTTAATAAAATTTTGTTTATTTCTCTTATCATTTTTAAACTGCTATTTGTTTTGGAAGACTTAAATATGCAGTCTCTGTAGCAATTGCCCTACCGTTGTCAAATTTGAAACATTATACCAACTTGGATCGGTTAGGGCGTATTTTTGTTTTTTGGGACTGTTATATACGCAGTTGTTGAAACATCTTAGCTGTCATCACCTTTGGAATTTTAGAGTTGTGCCCGTTCACATTTCAAGATTGTTATAGTCTTATAATAGAATAGATTGACATGATTCATTTTACATCATACTGAAGTAGGATATCAATTATCTGAAATATCTAACATTTGTTCATTTTATTGTTATTTTATGGTGATGTGGTATCCTTTTTAACTTGTTATATATTATATTTTGTAGTGTACTGTATCATAACTACATGATCTATCACCCTGTCAGATAAGTTAGTGTGACTATTTTTTTAGGTATATATACAACATTGTACTTGTGCAACAATTAGCTATATCTAAATATGTATAAATAGGTTGTTGTGGTCTATATGGAAGAAACTACAGAACATTATCATGTAGATATATAAGATAATTCTTTAGTAACCAACTATAGACCTACACGAAGAAAAAAAAAGAAAAATAATTTAGCCAAATGCGTACTACACAGAATGGATCTATTTTCTTTTTTCTCTATTGTTTAAATACATGTATTACCCATTTCTTTATCATATTTTCACAGATATCATTATTAAATTGGTACCAACTGGTAAGTATAGAACGGGGAACTTTATTCCAAGTCTATTTTCAATTGATGCAAATATTTTGTTTTTGTGTGTTTGTTTTATTTTGTGTTGATCCTTTTAGTGTTTGTGTTTGTGTTGTTTGTTTGTTGTTGTTTTTTTGTTAGCTTTTTATTACTTTGATTTTGCTTACTTTCTTTTCTTTTTGGCCTGATTGTCTGTGATATATTGGCCTACACATATAAATGTAAATACTTATTCTTTTCTTTTTTTTCAGGGTAGTGATTAGTTGATTGTAACAGGGATTATCAGGAGGAGCTTGGACTCCTGAATGATATTGTAACAAGCCAATATTTGAAATAAATATTTATTTATGTTGTTAAAAAAAAGAAAAGAATAAGTAAATAATATCACTTAAGGGGGTACAGAACACCTAAGAAAAGATAACTCTTATTCGTGGTCTGATTCATTGCTACGTTTTAAAATCATGTGCAATATGCAAGCTTTTAAAAGATCATGATTAGAATGTTTACATTATTGCTAAGAGCAGCTGTACACCTTATTGTTATTCATTTAATCTTTTAATCCATTTAAAGTTATTCATTTTCCATGAATGAATCTTTAAAGAGACATAATAGGGAGATTTCAGAGTGAAATAAATTTACTAACAGAAAACCAGGACATTAGAAAAGGGGGAAACAGAAAGGTCAAAAGACCATGATAACTGTTTTCGTTTTTTACTTGCCAATGCCTATAGGTCTTAAATAAAATGAAATAAAGTACAAAAAGTCAAAACTCTAAGGATGCTACCATTTGATTTTATGGGGGGAGGGGAGGGCTAAAATGTTGTCCTGCATTTTTCTAGTTGTAATCATTGGGGAGGAGGATTGGACTGGGATATTTTTTTAAGCTCGGGATCCGGGAAATGTTTTTTTTCGAATTTCGGGATGTCGGGATTTTAATTTTTTTAAACTCGGAATTTCGTGCTTTTAAGCCCTGTATTTCGGGATCAGGACCCTCCTACCCTCCCTCATCTGACATAATTTTCCTGCATTTTTATTTTTCATTCTTTAGGGACCTTCAATTTTCATTAGTTTATTGTCAAACTGTAGTTTTTAATGAAATACACTATGGGCTTAGTAATACACGTAGTAATGTTAAATAGGTTAATGAATAATTTTTAATTTTTAAATTTCTGGCATTTTTTTAAAAAGTGCAATTGAATATTTTATTACAAGATTTATATTCATGTAAAAAGTTAGAAGATACCGTGGGGGATAATTAACTACCAGTACATTAATTACATGTCATGGAACAACGACAAAGAGAAGAGAAACAAACATCCGAATCAGTCCACAAAACACTACACATTTTTATGCACTCTCACTTTCATCTGAATAAAAAAAAATACTACATCTTTCTAGTATCTTTTTTCAACCTTTGTCCTGACAGTTGTAGAAAATAAACAGGTGTCTTCTATTCCGTCCGCAATTTTAGGAAAAGTAAAGTCTTAATTTAGAATCATGGTTAAAACTTAAACTACACATGTATGATATAAATAGAACATGTTATTTTTGCTTTATCAAATTTAAATTTCGAAGGGATAGCAAAATTTGTTATTTTTCTTTTGATGTGCTTTTGTCATGTTTGTGTATCTTTCCGACTTTTTAAATCAAATGAAATTTTGAAATAGATATAAAAAAGAAAGTGTGGTGTTTTTGCAAGTGACAAGTGAAAATGTTTCTTCTCATGTTTCAATTCAAGAGTATTACTAAATATAGTAATCATTCTCTATAATAATAAGGGGCCCAAAAAAATAATGTGTAACTTGTTACTGCCGTGCTTTTTTTTTTTTACTAAAACAGCGGTATTTAATTTTCATAACCTCTGCAGAAATACTAAAAAAGTTCTATGTTTAACGAACTAGATTTCACAGTATAAGGATTTTGCAGTCAGCTCTATTTCATCTCTCATGAACCGTGGTTCTTTGCACGAATAGTTTTGTTCTTTAATTTTGAATTGTATATTTTTGAATCTATTGACCAATAAAGTGAAAATCGTGATCATGTAAAGCAACTGCCAACTTTAAAGCTTCTCCCTATGTATCATATGTATTTTTGGCGTGTCATGCTTTTAATTTCAACAGCTCGCATCTCAAATCAAAAATCAGTTACATCCTTTTTTTTTTGGGGGGGGGGGGAGGGGGGTATTGTTTTACCCCTGTCCGTGTGTCCTTCCGTCCGTCTCATTATTGGTATATAGTTATTCGGCATAACTCCTCCTTCTGTTTGATTCCTAGGAAGTTTTCTTTTTGCTGTCTGTTGAGTAGTTAAGTATGTACATTGCGCTTCAATAGAAACTATTCCTTTTTCAAACAATTTTATGTGACTACATGTCCATTATGTATTCCCTGTGCATGGAATGGGTTGACATGTCATAAAATGTGTCTATATTGTTGTATGGTCGATTGAAGCTTGTGTATATGATTTTTAAAAATAAACATGAATTAATAACTACATAAAAGTCATGGCCCGTACAAGTGTTTCTTAACAAAAAACACAATTATCATCCTCAAGGTCAAAGTTCAAGGTCACATGACAGTCAAAATTTTAAGAAGGCACACCACCTCATGATGATACATCCACATGCCAAAGATGTAAGGGCTAGGTCAAAAGGCGAAGAAGTTATGGCCTATATGGTTGTGTTTTTCACGAAAAAAAAATAAACATAAAGATTACCTTGAGGTCACATTTGAAGGTCACAAAAAGGTCATTATGATGCAAGACACTCAACCCCGTGATGATACATCCACATGTAAAATATATAAGGCCTAGTTCAAGAGACGGAAAAAAAATATGGCCATTATGCACTTTTTGAATAGATTTTGCTCTTATTTAATGAATCAATTTAAGGGTGGGGTGTATTTTAAACTTAAATACCAAAAAATCTAACGGTTAAATTTTAAAAAGATTTTGCAAGAACAACCGACTAGTATAGCACTCCAAATGCTTAGTTTTTTGAAAAAATTAAACGACACATTTTTTTCAAAAAAAAATTTCTTCTTCAAATACTAGAAGCACAGCATTCACTTTTCGGGGCTGATTCTGATACCCCCTTTTTAAATTTGGGCAAAATTTTAAATAAGGAATAAAAAACTTACAAGAAAAGGGTATAAATGACCTAATATTCACCTCAGCTATCATTATTAGCTATGCTATTGTCAATTTAGGATTTAATTTAAAAAAAATTAAAATATTTAACCCTATACCCATATTTCAGAAACTTCCAATTTTGGCCGATACTAGTATGTAAAAGATGCCATGTTTGAGTTGCCAAATCTTTTTATCAATGAAAAAAAATTAAGAAAAATTAAACGACAGGATTTTTTTTGGGGTATAGTGTTGGGTACCCCCTTAATATGATTATTCACATGTTTTCTAATAGTTGCTAAAACATTACTTTTAATTTTCAAACATAGTCTTCTATTGAACTCATTGAGAAAAATTGAGAAAACGTTGACATTTTAAGTCTTTTGATCAGATATGTAGTAGGCTTTGTAAATTGAAAAACCCACAATTGTTAAAAAATAGTTTAAGTCAAAATATTCTTCTTGAGAAGTTTTATAATCCAAAAACTAAGTGTCTTAGTATTATCTTAAAAGTTATTTTACTGTTCTTTAAAACTTCATTTATTCCAAAAAAGTTTTAAATACGGACACAGTATAAAGAAGTGATCATAATCTTCTTCTTGTGTACAAAAATACAAGAACTATTGTTTACAATTTTCCACCTGCGTAAAAGTTTTTCTGACAGAGGTAGAATATGTTGTAGTAATTTCCATCTTAAAATTCTAAGTTTATTTTCTTTTAAATATCTGAAAAATATTTATATAGATAGTTTTGATATAACCCATCATCTATATCAAATATACGCAGCCATTTTCTTGGGTCCAATAGCTGGTTCATTTTTTTTATATTTATGAGAGACTTATATAAAAGTTTATTTGTTAATGCTTCTAATTTTATAGGTAAACAATCCAATACAAATTGGTTTCTCTTTATATTACAATACTTTTTATAGAATTGTCGATTTTAAAATTGCTGACCAGTCTTTTGGTATAGATTTCTTTACTAAATTAATTTCAACTATCCATTTTGATTTATTTTTAGTTTATTTAAAATGATGTCTTGAGAAAAACAGCCTTTTTCATGTATGATATCATTTACATAAATAATATCGCTTTTAATCCAATTTTTTTTAAAGTAAAGCTTTATTTTCAAATTTAATAAATTTATTATTCCATAATAATTGTTTTCTTACATCTGTAAATGTTTCTGTTTTTTTTTTGTTAGACCTCCACCAGTTAATACTTATTCTGCTTTATATACATATATAAATGTCTAAGAATATAACTTAAACACGCTAATTAATACGTTAAAAAGTTCTATTAGATTAATTTTAAATAGAAATACGCAGTATTTCGTAGTGCATGACTAGTTAGATTATCAGGACAAAGTTATTTCATTTCAAAATTTCCATCAATTATATCTATTTACATGTATGCCAAATATGTTACATTATTATGGAATAACACGCTCAATTAATGAGTGGTTAAACACGATCAATATTGAATTAAAGAAGAAATAGTTCAAGCAATATTACCTTTTAACATAAGTATCTTCTTTGAATAAAAAAAATGGTTCAAAGGACATGTACAAAGTATTGAATGAGAAATATTTTACTTTTGTTGGAAAGAAAAATGTGAAAACGACCTTAATGTGACTGGTATTAACTACAAAAAATACACACTTCGTGTAAAAAATATACTAGAAGCACTAAGCTTTGCTGATTCCAATATAGAATTATCCAAAGAATTTTAGGAACTAATTATAGAAAAGAAGATTTGGTATGATTGCCAATGAGACAACTCTTCACAAGAAACCAAAATGACACAGAAACTAACAATTATAGGTCACCCTACGGCCTTAAACAATTAGCAAAGCCCATACCACATAGTCAGCTATAAAAGGAAATGATAATGTAAAACAATTAAAAAAAAGAAAACTAACGGCCTTATCAAGTCAGGAATATGACAGTTCTTGTCCATTCGTTTTTGATGCGTTTTGTTATTTGACTTTACCCTGTGATTATGGACTTTTCGAATTGATTTTTGTCTGATTTTCCTCTAAGTACAGTATTTTTGTGATTTTACTTTTTATTAATATTAAAGAATTATCGAAAAAACATATATGTAACGCAAAAACAAACAACAACCACTGAATAACAGGCTTGGGACAGGCACATACATACATAATGAGACGGGCTTAAACATGTTAGCGGGATCCCACCCCCCTTTTCCTGGACAGTGGTATAACAGTACAACATAAAAATTCACTACTTTATAAGATGAAATTGTAGCAACATATGTAATTTATTTGCAAAGAAGGGCCAGAGACTATAGAACATTTATTTTGGAGCGGCCCGATTGTCGCTAGTCTCTGGCATGCACTAAACATCTGGATTGTTGAAATGACAAAAATTGAACTGCCTTTGAATATTTTGGTATCTACGAAAATGTTAAATTTAATTTTGTTCAAAAAAAGATTATTCTGCATGAAAAATATATTTACCGAACAAAATTACAAGAAGTTTTGCCAAATTCAAAGGTTTGAAAAAAAAGGAACACTTGAACTTAAAAAAATACATTTCAATTAAAAAACATCTCTGTAGATGCATATAACAACAAATAATGGAGTCCCGGAGCCCCTATCAAAGTATAAATAATAAATGTATAATTTTGCTAATAAATATTGCAAGACTAAATAAGATTTCAATGTTATAAGATAACTATTTATTTTAAACCTATCGTTGCACCATCATATATATTCTGTTGTTGTTTTATTATTTTATACTTCCTTTGTGTAATTATGCCTTTCTATATACCTTTGTTCATACATGGTCTATTTTTTATAATGAAGAAAATTCATTATAAAAAAAGTAAAAATGTGACATGAAATTCTCTATACACTTGTAATGAAATACTTATACGACTAAATTGGTAGATTTTTTATTGTCATTGAATTGAAAAGAAGTTAAATCAATAAAGCATTGTTGACTTTCATTTTCAGCAACAGATACCTTTCAGAAGAGAGAATTAGTATCTTTATTAGTTCTAGCTATTGTCATGATATGTTTTGGTAAGTAAAGAGCTTCACTAAATAAATAACAAAACACTTATACAATACCTTAATTTTCTGATTGCTTTAGTTTATATTGTAATGTTCACTGATTTTGCAGTAGGTAATTTTTTTGAAAACATTAAACCCTAGACCGAGGCATGCTTGCATAATTAATCCTTCAAACAGGACCAAACTCGATTTATTTTACAATCTTGTATTTTATATGCAGCTTTTTCTGATAAGATATTGTGTTTACAACTATGTTTTGTAAGAATGAAGATGGTACTTATATTTGCCACAAAACTGAAATAAAATAATAGTCATATTTGTAAAAATGTCATCTTGAACATAATTGGTTCATCCAAGTCGCATTGCAACTGGCATTTCTTCACTGAAAAACACGAAATTAAATCATCAGATGTATTTTATTATAAAGAACTCAATTTATAAACAAAGAACAGCGGAAATTTCATATTTCATGGTTAAGACACGCTTTTCAAAGTGATAATGATTCCAATGAAAATGATTGAATATCATTTCTATGTACCAAAGTTATTGAAAGGTTTGACATTTGTTTTTAATCATAACAACTTCATTGGCTCGTTTCTAACATAAAACGTTGATTGACAGTATCATCCCTATTACTTCTTTTTATAGAGACGATATTATACAATTATAGCCTTTGTATGAGGTCGATACAACGATATATTGACCTGAAAGAAGTACATTGACTGAGAACGAAGTCCGAGGTCAATATAATTCATTTGGTCGATATATCATGTATTGACCTCATAAATAGGCTGCAATTGTTATATTATGAATTCCCGACAATATTTGTATCAAAATCGTCATTTGATTTTGTCGGAATGTCATAAATATTATATTGTCTCCTAGACATTAACAACACAATAGTTGTTATTTTATTTACTTTTTTTTTCACCTATAAAGACTTTTAACAATATCATGAAATTCATTACATGACGTCACAAAAAATGTCAGTTTTAAGATATTCTAGAAATAACCGTGCAATATGCGTTTTGCTGTGCAATGTGCTTTTTGCTATCCGCGGTTTTCTATCTACCTTCGAAAATATAGTTGAACACGTAATTATCTCTGAACAAATCAAATAAGCTAAAATATACGAATTAATAATATATATATATTTATCAAAGTTACCAGGCGTATAGTTTAATACGCCTGACGCGCGTGTCTTCTTCGTGAGACTCATGAGTGACGCTCAGATCAAAATAGAAATAAAGCCGAACAAGTACAAAGTTGAAGAATATTGAGGACCCAAATTTTTAAAACGTTGTGTCAAATACGACTTAGGTTATCTATGCTTTGGATACGAAAATCCTCAGTGTTTCGAAAAATAGTCAGTTAACCGCCTAGGGTGTGTTATTGCTCTTTTAGTCTATACGTTAGGAACATATTTTGTATTTGATTTGATTTTCAAACAGTTTTGATTCGAATGCCTGTGATGAGTAAATGAAGACGAACTGCGCAGCAAGCGTTTATAAATTTGAGCTCGGTATAGTTATAATCATCATAAATAACCGGATTTAATTGTTTTAAGTCAGAAGTGCGTTTTGTAAACTCTGACAGTAGAAGAAAATAAACTGTTCAAATGTTTAAATTAGTACAGAAAAATTCAAGTGTATAACTGAACCAAATGCAGAAAAAAATTCTTCAAATAAAGCTACGGTAAAACAAAATGTAATTGATTCCATAAAATCAATAGGGAGTCAAGTATTTCCAAAAATTAAAACATTCTATATAGATAAGTTATGATTATGACCATATCAATGCTACTTCATGTCAACACAGAAATGTAGTTTCAGTTTATTTCAAAGGTATATATCACTGTTTAAGAATTTACACCAGTCCTTAACCTTACACACATATATTTTGAAAAGTGATGTTTATAATCTTCTCGTCTATCTTTATCATGTTAATGCATGTGATAATAAAATCATTCTGATAGTTTGAGTTCTTATGTAAGGAGAACTTATTTAATTAAATGTGTGTTTGATAAATCTGAATTAAAATAAATTTGCTTCAACTCATTTAAAGCTTTCTCCTCTAATGGGAAAGGTTAGTATATTAAGTTAATTTATAGGGTGTGATGAGATTATTGAAGCTGTTAAATTTTTCATTGATAATATTTATAAACGTTTCGATAACAAATTTGATTTACAGGTTGTAGGTGATCCTATGACAGCTTATTGCGCCCCTTTGATAGCAGACTTGATTGTGTACTGTTATGAACCAGTTTATAAACAAATTCAAATTCAAATATTTATTGCCATATAAACTTTAAACATTAAGTTTGTGACATACAAAATAATAAACAATATAACTATATTTCAATTTACAGATCTAACATTGTTGGGTTGATGTTTAGACGAGTTGTATATACATTATGTACACAGCCATGTATCACCATCATTGATGGCGATCCGATGGATAAATCTGTTGTAGAGTTGTCACTGACTCAGACGTACTTATATATATATATATATATATATATACAATCATTCATTTACAGTAAATATTCCAGTGTCCCTGTCCTCAGTTCTAATGACCTTTTGATGTAGGACCCCAATTTATTTACTTGTGATGGTGTTGATGGATTTAGTATATAAATCAACTTTTCTTCATCAGATAAATCTTTAACAGAAAAATTAAAATCCAAATTGTTAACAAAAGTTATTTCTTAGTTCCATATTTAATTTACAATCTAATATAAAATGTTTTTCGTTTTCTAATGTTTTACATTTAAGGCATAATCTCTGCTCTCTAGGAATATTAGTATGCCTTTTTCTTTTCTATAATTAAATTATGGTCACTTATTCTTAGTTTTGTTATTAATTTTCTATAAGTAAAGTTTGATGTTCTAAAATAGTCTTCAAAACATAAATCTTGTTTAAGATTCTTATATAAATATTGTTTACTTTTTTCATCAATGTTTTGCATCTTATCATGTATCAAATTTTCAAAGTAGCTTTTAGAGCTTGTTTTTATATAAACTTTAAATGAATTATTTATTGTTTTGTCTGAACTAGTATTTTGTTGAATTTGTGCTATATCTAAATCAAGTTCACTTAACATATTTTTAACATAGGTAAACCAGGAGTATACTCCTTCTGAGTCTAAGTTTTTACTAGGCCTGTAAGTTTCTTTCAAAAGAGGATTTAACTTACAGCATTCAAATCTCTTTAAATATAATAAAATTTGTGTTTTAATATTCAATTCTATAGGAAGTCTCCCCAATTCAGCTCTAGTTGCAAGATTAGATGCATTCTTTCTAGTTCTTAGTAACAATTTACAAAATTGCAAGTGTAATTTTTCAATTGGCCTTTTTTCTGCAAAACATAAAATATATATATCTTTTCCAGAATTCAAAGCTCTATGTTTTGCTCTAAAAGAGATATAGTTGTGTCTAAATATGTAACTTGAGTTGGAGTTGCATATCATAATTGGTTTTATGAGGGAATCAAAGAGGTGGCATGCCACTTTCACTGGTAAATTATTCAAAGACTTTGTGTAAGCTTTCAACCCAAATAAAGCTTTTTGGGCTTTTTTGACAAGTTCTTTAGTACTATGAGACATGTTGCCATTGCATTTAATTAATAAGCCTAAAAATGAGTATTCTGATACATTATCAATGTTACTGTTTTTAAAATTTAAAAATGTTTTTTCTAGTTTAGAGCATGTCCTATTAAATATCTTAGATTTTGTCTTTTTAATATTCAATTTTATCTGCCATTTATCACAGTATAAAGCTAAATTATTGAGACTATTCTGTAGCCCTGTTTTAGTTTCTGAAAAAAATAACAAGTCATCTATAAACAAACTCGTCAAAATTGCATTAAAATTAAATTCAATATCACTAACCGTTATCTTGGTGTTATTTTTTCGTTAAATAATCAAGACTTTTCTAAATATACTGCCGAAATTTACACGAAGGAAGTATCTTTATTATTTTATAGTGAAGTGTTTATTTAAAATTATGTTGGTATGTGTGAGAATACTAGTATATCAGATTATTTAGTCGATTTGAAAATCTCACTAGGGCTTATTGAATATTGATTTTAAATAAAACTTTAAATTGAATTTGAATTGTAACACGTAACTCTTATTTAGTTTTATCCATAAATGCTTTGATATTTCTTAAAATATGTAGTTAATTTGATATTCTTTATTCAGAATTTGAATAGAAAGCATCTTTTTTAGATAGCCATATTGGTTGTGATTATGCATTCATGTTGATATTTTACAATTGTGTTTTTGTTTGAATTATTTCTTTACTTTTTAGATTGTTTATTATCCGGGAAATATTTATATTTACGTATTATTTTTCAAATTTATAACCGTTTGTTACGGTATATAACATACTTGACAATCTAATTTTGCAGGATCTGTAACACTTCAAAAATGTCCAGCGGAGAAATACATTCCTATTTTCCTGTTTGTTGACGGCATTGTCATTTTACTTCTTCTTATGATTTTAACACAAAAGAAGACAATAACAAACATTTATAATAGCCTTTTGAGCCGCATAGTGTTTTTGTTTTTGTTGGCGTGGCAAATTGCAGGTTCGTATCATTCGACACTATTTTTTGCTGGCACACCATGCTGGCAATGTTTCCCGACGCTTGATACCTTATTTGAAATATCATTAACTATTTTCGAAGCAATCTTGATTGCAAGTTGGTAATTTCATAACACGTTTTATATATATCCGTAACAAAGAAAATTTGTTACATTTTTCTTATATTTAACGTCATTTGGACAGAAATAAATCATTTGATCTTGATAAATTCATCTAGTTTTTACTCATAGTACTAAGGTAGATTTCTGTCAAACAAGCCATCTGTTGACGTAAAATAGCGTCGTCTAAAACCTTATGCATTGGTGGAAAGATAACGATTGGAATCATGTGTTTAAATATCTCTGCTAGATCATAATTGGTGACCTCATCGTTTCGAACATTTCGTCTTTGATATATAACGTAAACGAATGGCCGGAATTACATGAGCCTTAAATATATTTTAACCGGAATCGCAATTTCAATATATTAAAAAACCAAGACCTATTGTTGTCTCGCCTGACGGAGTCAAAAAGTGAGGCATATGTATGCTGTTTCTGGCGCCGGCAACGGTGTCAATAATGTATTAGCTTGTGATTTTGTCTGGTCTATGGTGAATCAATAGTGGTAAGTCAAGGATATTTGGTATGCAGTTGTGTTAGTATTTTCACATCTCATTACTATGAAGATTATTTGGCTCCGCCTCTTCACTAGTGGTAAGTTAATTATAAAAAATATGCAGTTGTTTAAGCATTGGCATATTTCATTTTCATGGAAAGATAATTACCTGTGCGTCTGTATGTCTGTTCGTTCGTTCGTCCGTCTGTCCCGCTTCAGGTTAAAGTTAATTTTTGATAAAGGTTGTATTTGATGAAGTTGAATTCCAATCAACTTGAAACTTAGTAAATATGTTCCCTATGATATGATCTTTTTAATTTTAATGCTAAATTAGAGATTTTACCCCATGTTCACGGTCCACTGAACATAGAAAATGATAGTGCGGATGGGTCACTCGTGTACTTGGGACACATTGTTTTTTATTCAAAGTACTACTTGGTACATATACATGAAATATAATATATTACAATTGTAAACATATGCAGACAATTAAGATCTGAACCAGAAACCCGCTTATTGTTTTGTCAGATTTCCATATCCCGTTCACACAATAGAAGTAAAAATATAACACTATTTACCACTCGAAGAACATAACATGCTTGACCAGACCCTACTTAGTACAATGCAGCTTTTATAAAATATATATTAAATTAGAGTGTGTATGCATGTGTGGTATGCATTTTCAACTTGGTGCTCGTTTTGGTTATCTCCTTTTATCAAAATTGAAAATTTGGCTTTTGGATGTACTGTGTTCCTTTTTCTTTTTTACGATAGCTTTGTCAGCATATACACTGATTCTATTGTGTGAAAGATAATTTGTATTATTGTGTATACTATCGTCTCATGTGTGTATATTCCAGTGATCATTCATGTATATTCCAGATTTTGTTTTGTCTGGAGTCAGGTTGACACATAGTAATAAGTGAAGCTTGTTTCAACAGTAAAATGATTTACATTACATAACTTATATACAAATTGAATGCACTGTAAATGTTACCTCTTATACTTTTACATTTATATTGAAATTCACATTGCAATCACATTAGCACTGACATAAAATATAAAACGTCGATATACACTTCTCAAAATTTCTTAAGGGGTCCACACATAGTTTATGTCAAAATTACAAATATGAATAGAAATGTACAGTAACATTTAAGAAATTTTAAGTCACTGGCTATTGAAAAATTTAACTAATGAATGAGCAGATTTGGTACATGAATATTTATACGTTAGTCAACTTTAAACATCGACACCCGAACTCATAATCACTTATACATTTATATCAAAACAATGTGTATCATCTTTAAAAGCGAATAAAATAAAAAAAAAATTGATCTAAGGAAGTAATTTTGGTCAAATAAAGAAACATAATCATGTAATAAATTACCTTTTCTGTTTAGTATTTTTTCATATTTACATGAATCCATGTTCATATATCCGTTACGTACATGTACATGTAGAACTTTGAACCATAATTCAAATATCTTAAAGTATATTTATTTTTGTTTAATGTTTCATACAAAATTTAAGTTTACTGGAAACATTTAAAGAGGACGACCGATACCAGAGGGACAGTGAAACTCATAAATCGAAATTCAACTGACAAAACCATGGCTTAAAATAAAAATAAAAACAAACAGAAAAACAATAGTACACATGACACAACAAAGAAAACTAAAGATTAAGCAACACGAACCCCACCAAAAACTAGAATCGATCGGAGGTGCTTCGGAAGGGTAAGTAGATCCTGTTCCACATGTGCACTAACTAACTTAATTATAGATTTGTGAGGTCAATCATGTTTTGTAAATAAAACAATGAATTTAAATTTTATTGTGTATAAACCAAGTGTTTAATATAAGACATGCAGAACTTCCATAGCAATCTTGATAGAACATTTTTCCAATATAATTATGTTCGAAATAACAGTAAAATTCAGGTTGATTAATTAAGGATCTCAAGGTAACTTGAGTGCCAAAGTGTCTAGTGAATACATACCACATATAGCGGAAGAATTATTCACAGTGTTATGTTCCCTTTTAAGATACATATCGAGAACACATTTACGTTAAAATTTAGTTAAGTTGAAAATTTCACAATATTCATATTATGATGTAAGGTATAATCTATTTCATTTTGTTATTTTTTATAGGTAGTGTTTGGTTCTACCGAACTGTAGGTCACCGTTTTTCCAGTGATCCAGCATCATCGAACTATTGTGACACAGGAGCTTATTTATTTACTTTCTATGTCATCACGATCGTTGATATATGTGTTCTTTGCCTTCTCGTAGTTGATAGAAAAGGTTTAAAACTTATTTAAATGATTAGAAAAGACATGATGTGATACAAAATAAATAGAATCAAGTTTTCATTGCTGTTCTTCATTTCAAAGTCAAAGTGAGGCGTACGCGTTAAAACGGAGCCAAGTTTCACCTCAATGCATGTTATAGACGGCCCTTAGTATTCCATCTGACGATAACAGCTGTGAATTGAGGAACAAAACCACGAATAAATATCAATATAATAACTCTGAAGAGGAAATTAATTTTTTACAGTCTCAAATCGACAAAATTTTCAAATGCTGTGCACTGGAAATATCGCGGATCAAAATTATTAAGTTGTAATCCCTAATGAATATGTAAAATAAAATAGAAAACGACATAATGAGAGATTCCCCTTTCAATATTTTTTTTTAATTCTTTCCAAAATTGAATGGCAAGGTTTAAAACAACAATGTATGGGTCGGGAATGCAATTAGATTACCTCCAAATCAATCATAACAGTGAACATGTACTATTACCAGGTGTAAAGGACCATCAAGTTTTAGTCTCGGTAAATATATAAGATGTAATATAGTAGTTTTGCTATCCCAGTTTATTTAACATTTTATATTTCAGCTTTCAAAAATTTCCTATGTCCGTATGAAAACACAGAAGATCGTTTGCCTTTTTATAGAAATAGAAGAATAAATACAATGTTTTAGCATTCATCGCCGAATCATGAGAGGGCAAGTCAGTATGGGATGTAAATGCTTTCGATTCTCACGAAAACTGTTCTGAAATATAACATTTTTATAACGACAAACACATTATAAACAATATTTGGATTATTATTCTTTCTAAAGAAATGAGGTTCACTTATTAGACTACATAGTTATGGTAAATATTGAAGATTTACGCATTTTAGATACCATAGAACTGTAATATACAATTTATTTTCAATGATATCTTAGAGTCAAACAATTTGTAGATGATAACAATAGGTCAATATCAATTTTATGAATTAATTTATACTTGCAAGTCAATATATAGTAAATGAAAGGAAACATGTTTATAAAGGTAAACGATATGAACAAACTATGTAGATTCCGATCCACATAACGAACGGAAGTTTTGATTCAATTCTTTTTGTAAGATTAATAATTTAAAGAACTTTAAATGTTCAGCTTGAATATACTACTGCAGAGTTGCCAACTAAACTGCTCTAAATCTTCATTTATCCGTTTGTACTATTACTATTGTCAAAACAGAAAATAATTATTGTCTTAAAACTATGCTAATTAATTATAATAAACTAATATTTTATGAATAATAAAAGAAAGTGTTTCAATCAAAAGTTCCTTGAGCTATTCATGTTATTTGAATGTCTTATTTCTTTTACAACGCAATCTGGGTCATTCTAAAATTCATCCAATAATTTTCAATTAGAAACTGTATCTTTTACTTTTCAATGTCAATCATATCTTGAATTTACAACATAAGTATTACATGTATGACGAAATCATTTTACAAAACTTTTGCTTTCCATTAACATTGATTAAACAAGCACATTGAACTCATTCAAAATGAACTGATTCAAACTTGTTCAAGGGGTACCTGTGTTTTAACCTCTATCAAGGAGATAATATAACTGTCCATATTTGATCACTGTATAATAAAATCCATCTTCACGACAAGTTAAACATATGAATATTATTGCACTTTCCATCTTTTCAATATGATCGATTAATTTGAAATATAATTATTTGCCAGTGTCAAATTCTCAAATTGTTTCAGAGTTGTTGTTTTATTCATTCAAAAGAGACAAAAAAAAAGTAAAATAAAATGGATCTGCATCTACTTTATTACCTCCCTACAACTTGAATTCCGTTTTCATATCCCGTTATTGCCTTCAGTTATATGTATTCTAAGGCCACACCAATTTAATTTCTTGTTCTACGGATTTTTGGACTCTAAAATTTGGGGCGAGCGAGCGATTTGAAAAATTTTAATAAAAAATTAATTTGCAAATTTTTCAGGAGAAGCTTGAAAAGTAAAGGCGAGCGATTATAATTTTTTTGTAAACATAAAATAGTAGGTTTTTACAATATTAAAACTTGATTTTAATATCACTTGTACTTTGACATTTCTTTAATTTTTGAATTTTTTTCCCCTGTTCATCATGTTCACCAAGAAATAATTAAATCTGGTCTATGTATGTGTGACTGACAATGAGACATTAATTCTCAATCCAAGTCATAATCAGTTTGGGGGCAACCCCTTAATGTTATAAATATCCCTTTTACATGTTTTATGAGGGATCAATATAAGTTATAATATATTTGTTTGTACAAAAGGGCTCATATTTTCTCAAAGAACTATATATCTATCTGGTATTAAATGGTCAAAACATGTCCAAGAATTTTGTAATATTCCTGGACTTTAACCATGTTAAAATAACACATTTACTTTAACAGTTTAATATTATTCAAAATAAGTCATGTAATATGATGTAACTCTCCTCTTTTTGAGTACAAAATTTTAAGTTTTCAAAGTTTTGTATAGAAGAACTATACAAATCTTTCAGAAGTTCTTTGTACTTTATTCTTACAACGAACATTTTTTGATAGGGAATATAAGTAAGGGGGAAAGAAACCAATCTTTTATTCTTTACAGGTATTTTACGCTGTTATAAATTTAAATCGGAGCACTCCCACTTTGAATAAATAGGTTTCATGCTGAAACAAATATTCTCACAGATATTTACACAGTGTGGTGGGGTGCTTTGATGTTTAAATCGTCATATACAGGTTAATAGACTGTGATTTTAAAAACAAATGTTGATATCTTTTTATAATATTTACTAAAAAACGGTGCGGGAAATGGACATGATTACATTTCCAGATGCGGGAAGCGGCAATATAAAAAAAATTAAAAAAATTCTGTTTTGATAAAAATAAGTGCGGGCGGGTCCGTCCAACAAGGAATCAAATTGGTGTGGTCTAATATGTGCTTGTGCATAGAATTACTTCCTTGCAAAAAATGACTTACCACGTTGTAATTCAGGACAGTAATTTAACAGCAGTATTATACGTATTGATTTTAATTCAATGCATCCGCCATATGATGAATGATAGCAACTAAGGAGTTCAACTCGGTTAGATTTACTTATCGAGTACTCGTGATATTTACCGAGCGATACTCCAGTACTCGCTCGGAAATCACCAACAAAGAAGAATCACAAAATTACAACCATTTAACGTATAACATGTATAATGTGTTTTTGTCCTTAGACGTAATACCTTCAACATAATTACATATGACTAGATAATAGTTCAAGGATTCTTATACCAGAGTTAATCGCTCATTTACTACATGTACTAATTACGCATACTATCAATAATCATTCTAGCCAATAAATAAATAAACATCAATGGAAAAATGTTTACTTATGTTCTACCTCGCTTTGCTCTTCCGAACATACATTATTTCTTATTCTATATAAAGAAACAACAAAGACTAATATGGCAGGAGATACACACCAAACAGTTTTAATTTAACATTTTTTATCACTTGATTATTAAAGTCTTTATTACACCATACGTCATATTATTCATCTCAACTGTTCATACTAATATCTACAAAAAGAAAATGCAAATAATTAGGATTTATACAAAGTACAATATCACAATCTAAATTAGATAAAGTTGTCGAACAAGTTTGGTGTGTGAAATCTCGATTAAATGAAAAGGGCGTGAAAACCGAATTTCTCAGTATTGCGCAACAGAAATAGCAAAAAATCTCAAAATGAAAAGAAATAGAATTATGTTCTACCTCGCTTTGCTCGTCCGAAAATAAATTATTTCTTATTATATATAAAGAAACAACAAAGACTAATATGGCAGAAGATACACACCAAACAGTTCGACAAAACAAAGGAAATATGTGTAGACTAGTATAAAGGAAATACAAAAATAGTAATTTACAAATTCAAATTATTGCTGACAGATAACCTGTTATATAAATTTTCTTTGATGCAACCGTCTTTTTTGATAGATCTGACTTCCATCGACTGTGTGCTTTTAAAACTCTTTCTTGTATTCTGTCATGAGCTGCCGGAGTCTCGTCGCACCTCCGCTTTTCAATCTATAAAGACCAAATTTACTTTTATCAAAACCTGCTTGTCACAAAGCATTTAAAAATAGCTCTCGTGCTCTAGTATATGATATATATTTGTTAATTTTGCATAACGTACATGTATATCTGTTTTACTTTTCCATTGCTCTAAACACATATTCACTGGAAATCAAAAGAAATACCAAATATTCGGATAATTTTAAATACTTCTCCATTATTTTCACTGGACACAAGTTCGAGTTGGTTCTAGCAATACAAATAGTGTTGCCCTGTCTATACACAATCAGTTTTGCTACTTTCTAACAGAATATCTATATGAGATTTGTGAAAAGTTAAATTGGATGCTTTAATATTTGCAAGCTCGCTGAAACGCATGAAAATCCAACAGCATCAAACAACATATTCTTAGATTCTTAATAATATTCAAATCTTCATAATTATCGAACACTTTCTGTAAAATTCAGACGTAAAAAACAATTGACTTATATTGCGCCAATTATCGGACTTAATAAATTCTTGCAAGGGTCTCCGTCACAGAGTTGGGATCAGTTGACAAATCCTATCACAGGAGATCAATAGAAATCCCATCACGGGAAAATATACAAAATTCCATCACGGGAACGTAAACAAAATCCCATCACAGGAGATTATCTAGTCGATTATAAACACTTATAACAGGTTAAAAGTCCCAAGACCCATCATGGGTAGTTACAATGTATAAATAAACTCCCATCACGGGAAAATTAATATGTAATTGCCCTCAGCTTCTGAAATCTAACCTCAGAATGAAAATGTTAAATGATAATTTCTCATCAACGAAATTCTGTTTTCAAACAACATATTCCTTAAGTTTGTTAATGTTATTCAAATCTTCATAAATATTGAAAACTTTTTGTAAAACTTCAGACGTGAAATACAATGACTGATATTGCGCCAATTATCAGACTTAATAAATTATTGCAAGGGTCTCCGTCACGGAGTTGAGATCAGTTGATGAATCCTGTCACAGGAGATAAATAGAAATCACATCACGGGAAAAATAAACAAAATCCCATTACATGAGATAGGTAAAGTCCCATCACGGAAAAATAAACAATCCCAGCACATTAACGTAAACAAAATACCATCACGGGAAATAATCTATTCGATAACAGGTTAAAATTCGCAATACTCATCACAGGTAATTACAATATCTAAAATAAATTCCCATCACGGGAAAATTAATATATAATTACCCTCACGTCTGAAATTTAAACTCAGGATGAGAATATTAAATATTAATTTCTCAGCAACGAAATTCTGTTGTTATCAGAGCCATTTAGAAACAACGTGCTGGGTTTGGCGTACTCGATTAAATATATCACGATTTATTTGAACCTTTGATTTATTAAATGACTTCAATAAAGGCCTAACAGGTGACGATGTCCATTTCGGTGCCTTGACCGTTACAGTTAGAGATGTGTCAAATTGATCTAATTAATTTTAAAGATGGTACAATTCAACAGTTAAATTTTGTCTGCAAATAGGTCACACGTGTATAGTCCCTACACTTTATAAAAAAAAATTAAAATACAAATAGGATACAAACCAATCATCCAAAAAATACTGTAAATATCAACAATTGCATTTTAATTTCTAAGTATCCATTCTATTTCAGGATAAATACTGAATTTTAAACAAAAAATAAAAATTATCAGTGTAAAACTTTAACTAAACGATTGCTGAAACATTGAACTAAAGATAAAGTAAGAAATACTGCCTTTAATTCTCTATAAGCCGAACTTTTAGAAGCTTCTGTATTAGACCACATCTTTTGGACTTCTTGACAAACAGTCTCTCCTATAAAACCAGCACATGCGTAACTGCTAGCGCATGTATACACTATTTTGTCGGGTAGATAGGTTTGTTAAAATAAGTATGACAATTATTCAAACAAAAATTCATTTCCTGCTATGCTTTTAAGGTTAAAAATATTCTTCCGTCCCCAAAAAAAAAAACAGAAGAAGAAACCAACTTCACCAAATTTCTACTCATTATTCTACTAATTTTACCTAAATAAGGCATGAAAGAAATCATTTTCCCGGTAACTTTATCCAACTTTCTTGCTGACAAGATGTTTATCGATGTCTTTTTAAAAACGAATAATTTTACCTAAAGGAAGATCCAGAATTGAATTATGCATATCCCATTAAAAACCAATCCAAGTTAGTTTTTGAGTAGGCTTTCAAACGCCTTTCTCTGGGTAGCAAAAACTGCGGACTTAAAATCTAGCTGCAATATATAAGATAACATTTTACAAGATTGTGCATTAGACACTACTCCCCAACCATCGTCAAGGTATAATATAACTATTAAGGCCCTGCGAACGCCAATGCTTGACAACAGGACATTAAACTTTTGAAAATACATGCTGCTGTAGATAGTCCAAATGGGAGAGGTAAAATTTTTAAAGTATATAGTTGTGTTCTGAAATTTCCACGAAAATCCTAAAAATGTCCGATGATCTATAACAAAAGAAGGGAAAGTGATCTTGGCATTCAATAGCTGCCCCGTTTCTAAAAGCTTATTATTAGCACGTCCACGAATATTAAACTTTTAAAAGCAGAAATATTGTTCATAGAAAGGAATTAAATTACCACAAGAAATTACATTGAGAATTTTAAAAGTGTTTGCTTTTAAAGTATCTTTCCAAAATGAAAGTTTTCGTAAAGGCTACCAATATAAAATAGGTTTTTATCTTCGAGTGATTTTTCATTTTCATAATCTTGCTCGTGTATTTCATGGTAGCGTTTTCGATAGTGAAAAGTACTGTACTATTATGATTATAAGTTGCACATACTAACAAATGAGAAACTCTGTGACATTCTTTAATCTAGTGGTCGTGATTTAATTACTGTCAGTTTCTTCTAAAATGTTTGTTACTTTATTTCATTTTAATTTTATCGAAATAGATGTAATGCGTGTTTATTATTAATGTTCTGAATCATAAATACAACAAGCTTTCCTTTAAACCATTACAACTGAAATTTCCATTAAAAATAAAAAATTTAGCATGGGTGTACTCAAAACTCGACATTTTTTTTAACATGACCCATATATGTCTAATGTATCCCCCGAACATCTAAAAGATATTGCAATCTAAAAATTCACGATATTTAGAATTCAAAACAAAATACTAGCATCAAAATTGCATAATCACACACGTCAGCATACCATATATGTCTAAACTAGTATCATGATGCTGAATGCTTGAGTTCTGTTTATTCTTCTTTGTTCTTTTCACTTTCCTGTATGGTAGCAAAATGCTGTACACCAGATCTAAGA
>CM034361.1:122167910-122452497 GCA_019925275.1 Mytilus edulis | reverse complement strand
TACAAACTTATTTTTGATTCATCAGAGAAAGAAAGTTTCGGGAATTTATACATGTTATAATCATGTTTAGTTATCTTATATTCAAAATATCTTTATACGAACAAACAAAAATGAACATTTAACAATAATGTTGGTGTGACGTCTACGTTGAAAAATTCAAACAACATATGAGTACATTTGTAACTATTTGCTTTAATTAATAAATATTTATTTTGTAGTGTACGATGTAAAGTCTGAAGAAATTGAAAGACTACATATTGTTGAAAAAATTGCATACGAAACCTTTCAAAGTGGACCTTCATTTGTTCGTAATAGATATGATGCACGGAACATGATGACCGATGAAAGGTAGAAAATACTATTAGTCTTAAATTGTTTTTTTGAATTTGAGTTCATTTATATGTTTTAGAGTTAAATATGACGTCCATCTTCATTGAACTAGTACACTTTTTTTTTTATTCATAAGCCATCTGAGATCTACCTCCCCCGGGGGGATTTTCTAGCGCCATTAAGTAGTGTAATTGGTGGCCTTCGGCTGTTTTTTTTCCCTCTTAAGTCGGGTTTTTATCTCTTTGAAATATTCTTCATTTCAATTCCCAGTTTTATTTGATGATTTCAAAACCAATGATAGTGTATGCTAAAAGACGGATCTTACTCTATGTTGGCTGAGTTTTACGAAAAAAATAAAAAAATAAAAACACTGATTGAAAAATTAATTAAGATGTAGATTTTTTATGCCCCATTTATGGGCATTATGTTTTCTGGTCTGTGTGTCCGTTCGTCCGTCCGTCTGTCCGTATGTTCGTTCGTTCGTCCGTTCGTCCGTTCATCCCGATTCAGGTAATAGTTTTTGGTCGAGGTAGTTTTTAATGAAGTTGAAGTCCAATCAACTTGAAACTTAGTAAACCTTTCTTATTTTAATGCCAAATTAGAAATTTTATCTCATTTTCATGGTCCACTGAACATAGAAAATGATAGTGCGGATGGGCATCCGTGTACTTGGGACACATTCTTGTTAATTTTCAAATCAATGATATTCTGTTTTAAATGTAAAAATGCCAAATAAATCAATTAAAACAAAGTATATAATTACATTGTAAGACATATTATAGTTAGTAATTCTTATGTTTAATCGAAACGACCGTTTTTATTTGAACAGCTATTATTTCGTTATGGCAGTCTTTTCGATAGTTTTCAGCCTCACACACAAAAGATAGTCAATTTCAGTACTTGCCAGATACTAAATCTTGGTTGACACACATGTATCTATTTAGGATGGTTAACCATTACGATTTCTAGCTTTCACTTTTGCAATCTAATGTACTCAAATAGCGATTTATTTGAATAACCATTCCTGTCGGTTTATATGATTGTTTATCTTTGCTGTTAGATACAGTCATTAAAATTCTGCTGGCTGATAGAGATTGTAAGGTTAGTCATATTAATGTATTTTTCTCAATCTCACAGTCCATTAGTAAACATTGTCTAAATTCTACATCACTATAAAATGTATTATTTTTTGACAAAAATAATGTGCCAGTCATGTTATATTGAGGTAAAAATGAATATTGTTTTGATTTTCAAAGTAGAGTTCATACTTTGACATAAATATCAATTATATAATCATATTTATAAATTTCCTGTCACAAAATTTTTCGAAAAACTAAGGATTTTTTTATCCTGGGAAGTGATAACCTTAGACGTATTTAGCACGTTTTGGAAATAAAAGTCCTCAATTCTCTTCAACTTTGTACTTGTTTGAATTTATAACTTTGTTGATCTGAGCGTCACTAATGAGTCTTATGCAGACAAAACGCGCATCTTGCGTACTAAATCATAATCCTGGTAACTATCAACTATCATAGAAATGTGGGCATGTGGATTTTCGTATTTTATAATGATTGACGGTAGGAAATGAATCTTACATTTCATTTCGTTAAAAAAATATCTAGGTCATTAACAGATATCATGTGTTTTTCATACCATCAGCATACTTTGTTTTGGAACACTTTGGAACTTGAGGTAACATGGTTACTAAACGTGTACACAGATTAAAAAAAGGTGAACATTTAATGTTCGAACAACAAGTGATGAATAAGCAACGAGATGCTATGTGAAACTTTGTTTATAGTACTACATGTACTAGACTGGGAAAAACTATTATGATGCGACTGTCATACAAGTAAGCGGCTTAGCGATATAAAAACTAGGTTCAATCCACCATTTTCTACATTTAAAAATGCCTGTACCAAGTCAGGAATATGACAGTTGTTGTTCATTTGTTTGATGTGCTTTATCATTTGATTTTGCCATTTGATTAGGGACTTTCCGTTTTGAATTTTTTGAGTTTTTGTGATTTTACTTTTAATGCTAAGTATTCTTTTATTTGAAACAAAGATACATCTTGCACAATTTTTTGAAAAGTGCAAATTTAACAAAGACTGATCATTATGGAAAATCAATGGTGATATTATATATTTATTATTATGGTATTCGATTTTGCCTGGAATACAGCGAAAATGCAATTTGCTTTGTAATGACGTTTCTATTTTTTTTCAGGGATATGAATAAGGAAATCGATTCGACACCTACCCAGCATGACATAAAGGAATTACGAGAGGAAATACACCGAATGAGAGAATCTTTGATACAGGAGATTCGAATTTTAGATTACCGACAACCGGTTGCATATCTAGAGAATCCAAGGCGATAATACTGCATCTATAATGATTTAATACCATTTGATTAACAAAACGTAGGACAGACTTTTACTTATCATATCATAGCAACTAGGTACTTTTCTTGAGTCAAGATAACGTTTACTAATATAAAAAAAACTCTTTGATATTTATTTAGAACAATTAATGTTGTTTAATAAGAAAATATATTCATCCAACTTTTATCAACCGTAGATTTTGAGATCATTTCTTGAGCTTTGTGTGATTGCTTGTTTTATTGCTTATGTATTGTATTTACTATCATGAGTATTTTTCTATAAGATCAAGATTGAACCCGTTTCCCTCAATGTAATGGGCTATTTAGATGTGGTATAAATATTAAGAACATTATTGATACCAAGTGACACTTAATGTATATTGAATTTCAATGTTCTCCTTATTCGAACATGAGTGCCAATGAGACTAGCAATTTTAAAAGGATTAGTTATAATATGTAAAGGTAAACCATGATAGATGATAATACGTACGGTTTTGAAACGGAGCCTTGGCTCACTGCAAACAACTATTAAGGGCCCCAAAAAGAGAAGTGAAAACCAATCAAACAGGAAAAAACAACGGTTTATCAAACATGTTATATTTAAAAAATGAGAAAAGAGAAACACTTATGAACCACATCAACAAACAACAACCCCTGATTTGACAGTTCCCGTTGTCAATTACTATTTAGTAACCAGTTAGAAACAATAAGCATTATACTTTGTACCATCAGCAAGTATTTAACTAAAATACAAAATCAACATATTTCTTAAAACTGTTTTACTAGCACTTTCCTTTACCAATTCAAGTTAACGTGTTAAAAAGTGTATTGCTATTTGTACTTCAGGACGGTTTTGAACAACGATAGGGACAGATAAATATGATATGAAGTTATTTACTTCTTTTTTCTGTTTTTCTAGTTGTTTTATTTTACCTTTGTTGCAATAGTTAGAAAATAAGCAAGGTATATGAAAGCGACTAAACTAACCGCTTTGTTACTTTGTAATAAAATGTTTTCAAATTTATTATTTTTTTTTCTCTATAATTTCTAAAGTGCTGATTTCAAGCGTTTTGTTTATAATTTCAAAAATAAAATAAAATATATCAGCATTACTTAAGATTTATAAAGAGACGAAAGATCAAGCTTTTCATCATCGTCAATGTTGTTTATGTATCAATGTATTGCATTGCATTGTACAATCCACATATTGTCGACCAGATACTATCTACCGAAACTGACTAATGTTCTACCCTCCGTAAAACATGTGAAAATTGATCAAATAAACAACGTCAAATATTGCCATTACTTGCTATCAAACATGGTCGTCGGTCGTTATCGTTAACATTCGTTAACATTCTATAAAACCTTCTGATTTAACATTTAGGGTCAAGTTCCCCAAACCTTACCGTTATAATTCCTATAAATGTCCATGTGGTATATATCGCCCCTCTTTTATAGTATTCATTATCATTTGGTATGTTTGTTTCGGCCAATCAACCTTTAGCTAAAAAGGAACATGAGGATAGTTATCAAAGGTACCAGGATTATAATTTAGTACGCCAGACGCGCGTTTCGTCTACTTTAGACTCATCAGTGACGCTTAAATCAGAATATTAATAAAGCCAACCAAGTACAAAGTTGAAGAGTATTGAGGATAACATGCACTTTGTGTCTTGTGTTTTGAAAATCCTAATATATAGTAATTTAAAGTTCTTCCTTCTACATGTTCAATCATCACAAAAATTATCACGTTTAAGTGAGGACACCATAGAAACCAGACAAAAATATTTGTATCCCAGACGGTCGAATTAAACAATTTATAAAGGCTAAATAAAGTTGAAGGGCAGGCAGGATCCAAAAGTCCGAAGGTTTAACCAAATGCAGCTAAGGAAAAAGTTAAATATGAAAACTACAAAACTCAAAAGGCAAAATGAAAACTCAAACACATTAACCAAATGGATAACAACTGTCATATTCCTGACGTGTACAGGCATTTTCTTATGTAGATTAATCGCTCATTACACCAGGTTTAATAATATATTCCTGAAGTAGATGACCGTTAGTATTTCGTTCAAAAATGTAAGTTTTGTAATTTGGCTATCTAACAGTTTTCAAAAAAAAGTCTTGATTGATTTTACAATTTACAGTTATTAGTATTGTTCCAATGAGGATTTTTACAAATGCTTGGTTCCAACTTTATGAAAATGAAACCAAATATCGATTTAAACGATTTTCTATAGGGATAATGATAATGACGTGAAATAGTCTTACAAATTTTAGTTCATTTATACTGTGATTCCTAAAATTGAGAAAGAAAATGGGGATTGTGTCGAAGCGACAACAACCCGACCAGACAGACAACAGCCGAAGACCACCAGTGGGTCTTCAATGTAGCGAAAAACTCCCGCATCCGGACGTTCCTTCAGCTGGACCTTTAAAAATAAGTATATTTTTAGATCTCATAAACATGTTTAACCCGCCGAATTTTTGCGCCTGTCCCAAGTCAGGAGCCTCTGGCCTTTGTTAGTCTTGTATTATTTTAACTATTAGTTTCTTGTGTACAATTTGGAGTTTAGTATGGCGCTCATTATCACTGAACTAGTTTATATATATTTGTTTAGGGGCCAGCTGAAGGACGCCTCGGGATGCGGGAAATTCGCGCTGCATTGAAGACATGTTGGTGACCTTCTGCTGTTGTCTGCTCTATGGTCGGGTTGTTGTCTCTTTGACACATTCCCCATTTCCATTCTCAATTTTATACTAGTTCAGTGATAATGGACGTCATACTCAACACAGAATTATACACAAGAAACTAAAATCAAAAATCATACTAGACTACCAAAGGCCAGAGGCTCCTGACTTGGGACAAGCTCAGTATTGCGGCGGGGCTAAACATGTTTATGAGATCTCAACCATCCCCCTATACCTCTAGCCAATGTAGAAAAATAACGCATAACAATACACACATTACAATTCAGTTCGAGAGAAGACCGAGACCGATGTCAGACAATGTAACAAAAGAAAAATAAACAAAATGACAATAATACATAAATAACAACAGACTACGAGCAGTTAACTGACATGCCAGTGCCAGACCTCAATTAAACTGATTGAAAGATACTGTCTTCATCATATGAATATCAGGCACAATCCCTTCCGTTAGTGGTTAATAATTATCAAAAGTACCAGGATTATAATTCTATACGCCAGACGCGCGTTTCGTCTACATAAGACTCATCAGTGACGCTCAGATCAAATAGTTCAAAAAGCCAAATAAATACAAAGTTGAAGAGCATTGAGGACCCAAAATTCCAAAAAGTTGTGCCAAATACGGCTAAGGTAATCTACTCCTGGGGTAAGAAAATCCTTAGTTTTTCGAAAAATTAAAAGTTTTGTAAACAGAAAATTTATAAAAAATGACCATATAATTGATATTCATGTCAACACCGAAGTGCTGACTACTGGGCTGGTGATACCCTCGGGGACGAAACGTCCACCAGCAGTGGCATCGACCCAGTGGTGTAAATAGTTATCAAAAGTACCAGGATTATAATTTTATACGCCAGACGCGCGTTAAGTATCATACTATCATGAATTACATGAGAAGAACATAACCCGTGTCATGCCAACAACTGTTTTTTTTTTTAAATAAATGTGTTTAGTTCCGATGCAAAAATCCTATAAGTGAATCAATATTAAAGCCAAAATATGCAATCTTTAATGACCTCACAACAGTATCGTAACTATAACCCTTCTTAATAAGTCTGTGTAAAGGTTTTGTAAGCTTTTGAAGTGAATACTGACTTTAATGTGCTTTCAGGAGCCTCTGGCCTTTGTTAGTCTTGTATTAATTTAATTTTAGTTTCTTGTGTACAATTTGGAAATTAGTATGGCGTTCATTATCACTGAACTAGTATATATTTGTTTAGGGGCCAGCTGAAGGACGCCTCCGGGTGCGGGAATTTCTCGCTACATTGAAGACCTGTTGGTAACCTTCTGCTGGTGTTTTTTTTTCTATGGTCGTGTTGTTGTCTCTTTGACACATTCCCCATTTCCATTCTCAATTTTATTTGTAAAGAATATTTCCATTAAAGATTGGATGTGAAATACCTGAAAGTATAAGATATCTGCATGTTGAGTTATATTTACGAATTATTTACTGATACCTATGATAAAATTGAGTAAACGTTTTGACTAGTTTTTGATATCGAAAACCTTGTTGTAAAATTTATTAGTAATACATACATTTTTCTCAATAAAATCTAATACGCTGTAACATACACATGATACACGAGCAAATAGTACACGTTGAGATATATAAACACCATAAGATGGCGACAAGGGAACGTCAACATCTAGAAATACATAACTTACGATAGGAAATGAAAAATCATCTCTTTTATTATAATTTTTTGTATTAAGCTTCCCGTTAATGATATAGATATCAAGATCAAGGAAAGGGCAGTGGTCATTGCTAGTATTAGCTTTATTCAAAGTAAGTTAAACAGGAAAAAATTCGTTAGTATACATACTGAAGTCGTCATTATTGAGAGCCTGTTTTTTTTTTAATAAACCCAACTTCTGTTGATCAAGTAAACTAAACGAATTGGCATTTTACAACTAGATTTTCAAATCGTATATTCGTATCTTCATATTTTAAAGTGCTACATCAGCCGAATCATGCAATAACTGCACTGATTTAGTCCTTTAAGTCTCACAAAGATATATAGCTAGTAATATTCATCCTTACTCTCTTAGGTGTTTGCCAAAATAAGTTTGATTTTTATCTCGCGCCAAAAAAAATTACAAAAATAATATTGTCAAAAACGAAAACTTGTACCGATGTTAGAAGACATTTTTTTTGGAAACCTTTACGTGCAATCTACGTTTTCAATTCGTTAAAATTAACTGCATACATGCACGAAATTGCAGTATAGATCTAATGCAATGTATGAAACAGTAGCAAAGTTACAAAGTATTTTAATACACGTTAAGAACTTTAGAATTGGCATTAAAACCACATCAACGTTATAAAAGAAATATGTTCGCAAAGAATTCACATTTGCCGTTATCAGTGAAATTTAACTTTACAAAATGACATATTGTTTGAAGAAAAACATCGAGAAATACCAAACAAATAAGCTCAAACGCCTGATGAAGAAAATAGAATTTTCAACAAAAATTTGCCTAAACTTGGATAAAATGTGTTTAGATGACATTGGCTTACACACAAAATTTAACTCTGGCATCTATGATGACTTTATTCATACAAGGACCAACATATTTGTTGGTGTGATGTGTATCTGACACACATACAACTGTTTGGTGGGAGAAATAAAATATCCTTACTCTCATCTATCTTGGTTTCGACCTAAAAAATGCGTATTTTTATCCAAAACGCGTTTGAAAGGTTACTTCGTTTATATATAAAATTCAGAATTTTTTTCTTCAAAATTAAAGAAGCCAGAATGAAACCATCATACATTAAAGATATTTCTTTAACATAATTTCTTTCTTTTTACAAAAAAAAGTATTTAGTACGGTGATCGAGTCAAGAAAAGTCGCTTATTTAAAAAATATAATTGTCATTCGGACTATACGGCTATAAATCACAGTATTGGTAGTTCAAATGTTAACATTTTGACCTGGCGTCAAAAAAATACTATGGTGCAATTTTTGTAAAATGGGCTTTGAAGTACGTTAGTTTACTTCAAAGAAAAATCGACTTTAAAAAGGTTTGAGGTCATCAATGTATGTAAAAGAACATCATTTGATTTTACGCAAAATGTAAAATAATCAACATTTATAAGATATTGCGTACCTTTATTAATACAAAAAATTCAACTTCATTTATCTTAGAAGCATCATTTCAGCAATTCAAGCCAGAAACAAGTCGTAACCCTCATATGACGGAGCTATTCGAAGCTCATATACAACCTCTTATAGATACACACAAGCAAGGGGGATGTGCTGTATCATCTACATTCACATTCTGTGATATGTTCCATGAAACAATAGACATTTTGCTGTCAATTGCTGGTAGTTGAGATCGACATCTCAAATGTTAACTTATTTTTTTTAGTAACCAACCGTACCAACTGCTGAACGTGAATGCTAATTTACATACTTGATATGTTTCAACTTTCTAAAAACATTCGATCACCTTTTAGATATATTGACATACTGTAAAAACATTAAATTTTGATGGGGTAAAATTTCGTGGTTTTGTCTCTCTATAAGATTTCATGGGGATTTACTTTCGTGGTTTCCTTAAATATAAATGGTAACATATGAAGGTTAAATTTTCGTGGGGTTTTTAATTTCGTTGATATATTCTGTCCACGAAACAAACGAAATTAAATCCAAAGCTTAACGATAAGAAATATCTCTTTAAATCATTTCATCAGGACCATTATACATCGCGCGACAAGCTTGCCACCAGTAAAGATGCAAGATTAGTCAGGTTACCTCCCTGTGAAGCGGCACTGTAACAGCCTATTTACGTGCTTCGTTATAGACTAAAATATGGACCGTATAACACATTGCTAAAGCTCCTTTTCCGTCACCTTTGCACCCTTCATATTTTCCATATTTGACCTGTCGAATTAGACTATGTACCGAATTTGTAATATGAAATGACGGGTGCCACATGTGGAGCAGGAACTGCTAACACTTTCGGAGCACCAGGATCAACCCCTAGTTTTTGGTGGGGTTCGTGTTGCTTAGTATTTAGTTTTCCATGTTATGTCTTCTGTACTGTTGTTTGTCTTTTTATTTTAAGCCATGGCGTTGTCAGTTTGTTTTCGATCAATGAGTTTGACTGACCCTCTGGTATCTTTCGTTCCTCCTTTAGAATACGGTTAGCGAGTGTTAAATGAACCATTACAACCCTTTTATTTCAAAGGGCATATGATATGCTGCAGAATTCTTCCATGTGAGGCAAATTCTCCACATTAAAAGTCATGTGTTCGTTCACAACAAAACCTTACATGTTCGGAGGGTTGCCCCTACAAAGGGAAGAATTATGTTAAAATTTCCAATCATGATCGTTGACAGATCACCCAGAAGATACTCCTGGCTTAATTCCGTTGCGTGGATCTCTTTGATTTTTTTTTTATTGTAACTGTTTTCGATGTATTGAATGGTTTTTAGTTTTAATGAATTACATGAATGAGCTTTTGCAATATACGTCTTCATGATAGTAGGCTTTCAGGTAAAAATAATATTTATCAATTGTTACTGAGGTTGAATCTCAGCCGGCAATGTTAATACTGTAACTTTAACAGAATGAGTGTTGATTTTGTATTATACAAGAAGTGTTTGAAAACTGCCAATTTTCAGTATGAATCGACTTCTTAATTTCTTTTTTTTACCTACATTTTCGAGATAATTCGTTGATAATTGATTTGAAAAAAATGTCTGTATCCAAAATTTAACTTAACATCTTGTATATATCTTCGAATTTTGAATACATGGAAGAAAAAAATAACAACAGAATTTCATCCTTTTTTATGCAAAACTGTTACCACATCGATTCAAATGATATATAATTTAGCCATATAGTATAATTGACGATTAAATCTAAAAAATATTGTGTCTGGTCACTGTACTAATTGTCAGTGAACATCAAATTTAACTTTTTGTCAAAGTTTTAATAGATAATCAAAGGGGTATTTTAATCATCTTCTGAATAAAACACATTCACTTTTGTTGACATGAAATAACACTGTGTTCTTATATGACACGACTTTATCATAAATTTCCATCGAGGATTTATTGAGAGACAATCATACATTCAATTCGTAGTCCAGATATTAAGTTTTCTGTTTAGTGTATCATTTAAAATTTGTTTTGATATTCGACCTTCAATAGTGTATTGTTGAAGTTCATTTAAAAAACGAAACATTATCTACTGATATTGTGAGTGACGGTTTTGTTAAACCATTGACATGATTCGAATCAATAAACGTTTAACCCGCAGGTAATCATGTGTTTTAAGGGGTACATCCAGTTCGATCCACAGGTACTCATCCCAAAAATTGTTTTGAAATTTAAAACATGTTTTTATATCAGCAATATAAATCATTGAACTCCCCGAAATGTTAACAGTGCTAAACAATTGTTTTAACAGATATAAATCATATGAACCATATCAGTGAACTTTGAAGCCATATATCCTGTCCTTACATTCAGCTTTATTATTAAAAATCTGGATTACATTATACTAAAATGCAAATGTACGAATTAGCTGTAATGTACCCAAGAAGATCATGCATCTAATTGTTACGTTTTTTTCCTCGGAATATTAAATATTCAAGAGAAAAGTTTAAATATCCATTTTTAAGGATCTATACCCCACTTAACCAAACATCATGCAGTTTGATTAGTTTTGCAAGTATCTTGAACTCGAACTAAAGGTTACAACTTTGTGATCAGTTATATGTCATGTATGTATGACAAGGCTCATATCAAGTAGTTAAAAAATCAGAGATATCAGAAACACCAAACCAATTGCTTCAAAAGATTTTTATTATTCTGCATGAACACTCTTTCGTGTAAAAGCAGAGCTAGAGTCGTTTATATGATATTTTAATTACGGTGTCTTATTTAGTGTGTGTATGTGCTAGCTGTACAATAATACACATAACACACGCTTTCATTTTATTGAAAGATAAAATGGTTCATAACATGTAATTATTAAAATTGTATAATATTAAAAAAAATGTCGAAAGAATTGCTATACAAAAAGTTTGCATTGTAAAAGTTCTTGGTTTAGTTGAATAAATAAGCGACTAGAGATGAAAAAGTCCTTGTGAAATTATATTTTCAAAGATTTTTAAAAAACCCCGATTCTTTCAGTTTATAAATACGGACATTTAATTCTTAAACACATTTTCCTTTAAGATGCATACCAAATAATCAATATTTTACGATTGATTTCATCCTATGTATAGAAACAAAAATATCAATGTTTTCAAGACAATACGATTTCTCATATCTCATATATTAGTACACAGTGTTGATTCATGTCAATAAAAGTGAATGTACTTTATCAGAAAACGATTCAAAAATCCCGTTGATTATCTATTGACACAGAGTTAAGTCTGATGTTCACTGTCAATACTGCTGACTTGTAAAAGTATATACCTTTCAAATTTCAATATTTAGACGAAGAAGTAATTAAACTATCAAACATGTTAAACGCGTTTTTGAGGAGACACGTGTAACTTAGTTAACATGGTAAATACGCAAGTTTTTTTAATGTCAAAACCACGACGAATGTAATATAATAACAAAAAATGGTTTTACATCGAACACATGCAAATAGGTTACATACACATTAAAACAACCATTACCATGGTCCTTGTATGAAACCATTTTCATGTAAAATAAAGTCTTTCTAAGTTAAGTCAAATCTGAGTTGAAAAACAAGTCAAAAAAAGGCAACAGTAGTATATCTCTATTTCAAAGTCATAAATCGACTGAGAGGAAACGAATCCGGATTACAAAATAAAACTGAGGTAAACACATCAACTGTAAGAGGAAAAAAATGAAACAACAGAAAAACTGAAGTGCAACAAAAAACAAACGGCTATGCAACACATACAGAAACGAACTTTTAAATAACAACTGCCATTTTCCTGACTTGGTACAGGACATTTTTAAGAAAAAAAATGGTAGGTTGAACCTTGTTTCGTGGCAAGCCAAACCTCGCGGTTTTATAGCAATGTTAAATGTAACACTAAAATGACAACATTACATGACAAGACTTCAGTACAAATAAATGCAAGGACATTTTAGACAGAAAAATACACAAATAACCAATACAATAGAACATTTCGACATGCTTATATTTATCAAATATAACAGGCTTATAATTTAATACTCTAGACGCGTGTTTCGTGTACATAAATTCATCAGAGACGCTCAGATCAACATCGTAAAGAAATCCAAACAAAGTTACGGATATGGTTATCTATGCTTGGGATAAGAAAGTCTTAAGTATTTAGAAACATTTACACTTTTAGAAACAGTAAATTTATAAACATTTATAAAAAGAACCATATAGTTGATACGGAATATTTAGGCAAAATTATATCATGATATCCTGATGTATGATAGTTATCAAAGGTAACCTACTTATAATTTAATACGCCAGACGCGCGTTTCGTCTACATAAGACTTATCAGTAATACTCAGATCAAAAAAGTTATAAAGCCAAACAAGTAAAAATTTGAAGAGCATTGCGAAACCAAAATTCCAAAAAATGGTGCCAAATACGGCTAAGGTAATGAAAACGTTCGAGCAGAAAGGGGATGAAATGTCTGTTAAGGAATCGAAAGCTCCGTCAGTAAGTACATACAATGGCGAATTCAAATATGTGGAGAATTCCAAAGATGATTGGAAGTGACTCTAAAGCTTATGAGCTTTAAGCTGATAATAATGGGATCAATTTAATAAACGATAATTTAACAACGGTACATATAGGTTTTCTTGTTTTTCATTCGAGAGATGAACTTTTATTGCACATTTCAAAGACAATTGAATCGGTAAATCAAAAACTATCATACACAGAAAATTGGCGAAATAGACTGTGAAAATTAACATTTGTTTGTAAAAATAAACCATTGCACATACACTGACGAAACCTTTAACTGATACATCTTTCACTATGTATATAATTAGTTTCTAATGAGACAGAATAACTGCATGCTCATTATTTGACGGCATAAATCTATAAATGTCTGCCTACTTGTAACCCGACAAACTGTAAGGTCATCATGGTCATTGGAATAGTCTGATGACTGGCCGCTTTATGCAGGTTTTACTGTAAATGTAATACATAATTTGTGTTCATGTTTAGTTTAATTTGACGAATAAAGTTATTATCAGGTCCCTGATCATTTAAAAATAGATTATTGAATATTATTGAATAGACAATATATATATATTGGGTATTCAACATGTTCAATGCTCTTCAACTTTTTACTTGTTTGATTTTATAACTATTTTGATTTGAGCGTAACTGATGAGTTTTTTTATGTAGACGAAACGTGCATCTGGCGTATTGAATTATAATCCTGGTACCTTTGATAACTATATATGTGTTTTATTGAAGTCAGATAAATTTGATAGTTAAAAACTAAAATTAAACTTAAATATTTTTTAATGTATCGTGTCTTTAGACAGAAATCAGCAAATACCTGAACGAAAACCATAATTTTGTCCTTGTTTGTATTTACAGATTATTTTCTGTGTCGACTGTTGATCAAGTAAACACATATTTAAATATACAACACCAACGACCTTGTATATTAAAATGAAAGGTATATTTCAACACTAATATATAAATTCTGTATTTTTTATTATATAATTATAGACATTATAATCAAATACATTGAAACTTACCATTCACTAACCGATTTTGTCGGATTTGAACATTTCACGAATGTGAAGTAATTGTCCTTCACGCGATTTGTTCTGACATGCCTGGCAATATTTTATACTATTCACAATTTCAATACTTTTAACGCATTAAATTGCATGAATAATGTACATGTGTACGTGTAAAATACCATCCTTATGAACAATTGTACTTTGTGATACATTAATCGAACAATTAACTCAAAAAGAGTATTTAACCGCATTGATATAAAAAAATTGTTCTTTTGTACAAACGTGCTTTTTGACTAAGGTAAGTTTTTACAAAGCTTGTAGTTGTAAATACTATGCCTTTCAGTACAGTATATTTTACTTTTGGTATTTAAATTTCATACTTAAATATAATTACTAAAAGATAATATAAATTTATAATTTGTAATAAAGGCTGCTATGTATGTCATCCGTTTTTGTCTCTTTTCATACTTTTATTTGGTGTGATGCAAATGACACTGTAGGCATTCAAACATCAAGGTCCGTATAAATCATACAAAATGTGTCTAATTTAATATGCGACAGACGATAAAAACATTATCTCGCAATTATAACAAATGTCTATTTTGTGGATTAATTAATTTTTATGGTTACTAAATTTCAATGTACATCATGTACTTTAGAAATAGTGATTTTATCAATATTTCCATGACAGTTTATAGAAAATGTATTTGTTGTATTGGTTCACCGGAATGAAATGAAATGTCGATTAGTTAATATTCTATTATGTATTTGTGAATGTAACACGTCTTCTGATAGCATGACAGATTTTTGTCTGTTAGCTGATAGACATAATTTGAAAGTGACTGTGACGTATTAAACGTGTTTTTCCCATTATTAACTCGTAAAAATATAATTCAGAATTAAATGATAAAGCTATGGTCATACCTTACCGGATAGCTAAAACGGACGCCGAACGGTTGAAAAAGTTTTTCCATATACAAAATGTTCGTCTGTTGGTAGTCCGTTCGTGTACTGACTAAATGAAACGGCCGCATAACTAATGCCTAACGGACACACAAAGGACATTCAACGTACGAGCAACTGAAACGTACCAGACAAAATGGATGTCGAACGTACATCCAACGAGCGAGTACCGCATAAACGGAAAACTAACTGAAGCGTACGGAGTAAAACGGATGAACAAGATAAGCGATGATTCCTTGTCTAATATACATGCAAACAACTAATGGAACCCGCCAAGTTAATATGGTGTGCGCTCTGTTATCAATATCGATGATTGGAGCGTGTAAGATGGACATGCATTACTAGTATGAGTCTACCGTTTATTACACAGCAAGAATTGGTTTGTTTCTTTATGCATAAAACCAAAAGATTCTCACTATCTGATAAAAGTAAAGATCCTTAAACATGTTAAAGCGATCTAAATAATGTATATAGTTGATTTTTCTGCTTTTATTTGTTTACGTTATAACAAGTTCACTAACAGAAGTACATTTATAATTAGATGTATCAAAGCTTTAATAAGTGATGCAGATCCCCACTACTTAACAAATTCTTTGGTTGACATCATTAAGCAATAAATTGTTGCAAACAGATTAGTACCGTTTATAACATTACTACCACTGGATTGATACCAACTGCTGGTGGACTGATTAACATTTATTAGTTGAAAAGGTAAAACCATGTGGGTTTAAATGTGATCTTTTATAATTCATGTATTTATGTTTCGAAAAAAATGAAACGGCTCATATCAAGTCCTTTTAATGGTGAAGTAGAAATAATCCCTTCGTAAATTTTACGGACGCCAACACGAGTTGTTTGACCGTTATGGAATAATGGTTTCACAGATGATATTGAATATCGGAACTACAATCCCCTTCTCTTTTCACAAATTTGACCAATTGGACTATTTACCGGATTTGTAATATTATTAGTTACACGACGGGTGTCACATGTGGAGCAGGATCTGCTTACCCTGCTGGAGCACCTGAGATCAATCCCAGTTTCCGGTGGGGTTCGTTTAGCTCAGTCTTTAGTTTTCTATTTTGATTTTCGTGCACTATTATCTGTCTGTTTGTCTTTTTCATTTTATTTTTCCATGGCGTTGTCAGTTTTTTTATTTACGAGTTTGACTGTTCCTCGGTAGCTTTCGCCACTCTTTTGAAATTTACTTTCATCAGGTACGCCCAAAGTCAAATATTTGAAGGCCAATGATGAAGTACGGCCAAAAAAAAAAAAAAATATAGAATAGCCAAATTCATCTGTAGCCAATTTTGCCTGAGGGAGTTAGTTTCTGTATACATAAAAAAAAAACCAAACAAGAACAGACATTTTAAGATAATTTGTTATAAACCATGGCAGTACCATATCACTGTTTACTGAGCTGATGGTAACATCGGAAACTGGTAGTCGACCAGCAGATGTGTTGACTCATTTTTGTAAAACACGAAAACAACACATCACAAATTTATTTACTCTGAAGTTGCTTTTATTGATTAACCTTCATCAGGAGAGCTCTAAGCCGAATCTTTGAGACCAACGATGTATAAGGCCCAAAAATGTTGACAATATAAACCAAAAAAAGACATGAAAATTATAAAACTCATCGTAGGCCAACTTTGCCGGCGGGATTTTTACCCTTAGTTTTGTTATATTTTAAAAATTAAAGTTGAATTTTTACAAATCATAAAGTACTGACTATTGAGCTGATGATACATAATCACACATAGAGGATACACAGTAGTAATTGCCCTGTTCGGAATGAGCCAAAGCTCAGTGTTGAGATTCTTTACGTTGTCTAATAAAACAGAGTCGTTGATTTATAAAGGTTGGATAGTTGTTGGGTGACTTTGTCTATATAATGTGTGCGTGTTAGTTGTTACACAAAATAAATAATACACAGTTTCAGAGAGTATAATATAATTATCTTACTCTAATCACCAAAAAGCCTGGCAACTAATTGTCTTATAAACGTCGTTTATGTTTTTTCTGCTATATTAAATTAACTATTTTAAACATTTTAAAGTCCTTGTGACGTATCTTTTCGAACGTTTTCTTTACAAAAACAATTTCGCACAAGTCATTTTTTCTATATGATCAAGAAAACATTGAACAAACTGCTGGCAAATCAATTTCTCAATATTAACAATATTAACAATAGATTCCGTGTTATGTGTCGGATCAAAAATATCAATTTAAATGTTTTCTTGACAATATAATTTCTCATATTTCATTTAGCGGAAATTTAAATAAATTCAATATCAAGATAAGGGAATTTAAATTTTCTTGTTTGTAGTGACATGCATCTTGATTATTAGGTGAGTATTCGATGTAGTTTTAAAACTTCGTTTATTGAATGCAATATTTAATTTTGTTTTTATAAAAAAAAGTATTTAACAAATTGTTTGATAAAAAACATCAAATGTATTATGTTTGAATTCATATGCGAATGTAGACGCTAATGCCGCTTCGATAAAATGAGACAAAAACTCCTGCACGTCAGAAAAAAATTGAAATAGCAATATCACGATAACTAAATTTCAACTATATCACGGCTTTTAAAGCCTAGCATAATATATGAGGTATTATTATAGTTGAAGTCCGTACGATCACCTATAGTTGTTTACATGCACCTTTTGAGAAATTTGGTTGATGTTATTGGCTTGGCGTTCATATTACTAAAAATGTCCTATACGAAGTTAGGCATTAAGCAGATGTAGTCAAATACTTTGTTTATATTTATGTTATATTGCCATGTGTTTTCGTTAGACTTCAGTTTTTGTGTTCTTCCGTTACTTTCTTTGATAAGTTGATGCGTTTCTCCCGGTTGTAGTTACCGGATTTGTTTACTCTCAACTGAAATATGACTTTTGATATAATATAATATTATTGCCTTTATTCATCTCCTTGTGTTTATTTAAGTACACCAGTAGGATCTTTCCTTGTTATATAGCTTTCCAATTATTCTTGTAGTTAAACACTCTTTACTTTACTTTAATCTTTGACAAAATTACAATAAGTGACAGAGGATATCTTATTATATGATTACTTTCAATGGAGAGGTGAAAATACCAAAAGGACATAACAAAATAAACAATCAACTGAGAACGCATAGCTAAGGAAAAAGCGAAAAGTACAGAACACAAATCACAAGATATAAAACTAAAGACTAAGGACCACGAGCCCAACCTAAAAACCGGGCTGAATTACAGGGGTTTTGAATAAGAAGGGAGATCCAGATCCATATGTGGCTCCAGGCAAAAACATTACATTTTCTGTGCGATATTTTGTTTATAGATGTTGAAAATGTTTTAGGCCGCGATAACATATATTATTACTCTACCTAACGTGTATGATAATCAATTATACTGGTTAACACGTCATCACATCACTTAAAATTTTAAGATTTTCCAATTAAGATTAAAATGAAAAATAATAACCTTAGAGCCAAGACAGGAAAAACTCTATAATTATATATAGAATAGTAGCTAGTTTTTTGTTACTGAAAACGGAGTTGAACTACACATCATATCGTAAGTGCCTTTTTATAGTTGAAATGGCCTTTTTACTGTTAATTTGGTCTAATAAAATATTTGTGGTCCCTTAGAAATTGTTTTAGAAGCCATAGGTATTTCCAAATTATCAACCCTAAAATCTAATTCACTTCGATCTGTCCGCTTCGTGAAATAACCGTTTATGGTTTTAAGTTTTCTACGGGGAATTAATTGTATATTATATATTTGCAGTAAGCTCGAAGTTTCGTTTGTTAAATGATATCATTTTGCAAGCGTTTATTTCATTATGTTAAAGTTTAGTTATTTTTAAGACATAAGGAACGCGCAATACAATGCATTCAAACTATGTTTAAATGTCAATGTTGCTACATGAAATTAACTTTAAACCATAACAAAGATTGACTTTTCAATTAGGTTAAAATGACATATTTATAAATTATTCTGTCAGATTAAAGTATATCTATGATGAGTTTATTTTCAAATACGAGAACTGAAAACAGTCTTGTATAATTGAATTCATTAGAGAACTATACTTAACAATTTCTTTACTACACAATTATTCTTTTATTGCACAATCTATTCGAAATATTAATTTTTATTAGACACAAATTTCATCTGCATTAAAATTTACGATATTGTGATTTTTTAATGATTGTAAGACAAACCTAAAACGATGCTTGCTGATTTTGTGTCATTCTACAAATTTTCAGCTTTTATAAAAGAATTAAATCAGTTATCTTCCATTAAAATACTAAAAATGAACGTTCCTTTTTTTAAATGTTGATTATATATCATATATTAGTTACTAGTAGTTCAACGAATTAATTTTTGTAACATCTGTAACTTGATCTTACATTTGTATACATTCTTGTTTGTTCTGGTATCTGGTAAATTCGGCTAAGGTACATTTGTAACTATCTAAATCTTATACTCATTGATAACTATCATAAAGAGTCAATGCAAACACTTTGAACACATATACCCTTCTTGCATGCGAAATTTATTTCAACAGTGTACATGCTTTATGGTTTTATTGTGATATTTTTTAAAAGCCATCCGAATGCATGTTGCGCTTTTGAAGTCGGTAAAACAACGTAACCATGCTAACCTAATGTAAATGCCTCATACAATTTTACTTTTACATGCCATGCTCTATTAACTATATTTCGAAAGGTACATGTAATGTGTTTCTTTGCATGTGTGGGAAAGTTGATGTATTACCTTATTCCTGATCAGCACTTAAAGGCTACATCGCTTCATTTTTTCTAACAAAATGAGATTTTATTAATAGTACAATATATATATTCATCATTTACATAAGGCAAATGTATTCTTTATGATTCAGCAGAGATCAATTTGGATCCATATGTTTTATTGTTTATTTTGTGATCGTTTGCATAACACAGCGTAATTGCAAGAACAATTTAAATTGGACAAAAGAACGTATTTTCAATATTTTTACCAATGCACGATTATCAATTTTGTTACTGACAACTTTGTTGCTATGATGCAATTGATTCCCGATGAATACTATTTTTGCCATTATTCTTTTGTCAACATAGGTTTTCAATGAAAATAATATAATGCAATTGATTTATTTTGATGTTATGTAATACAAACATGAATTTAGACCTTTTCTTGTAAATGCGGTTTGTTTTCATAAATTAATGGAAATATATTTAACAACATGGAGTTGTCGCCTCACTTTGACAATCGAAAGTATCGGCTTCATTGATATCTTTACTATACATTTCTATATACATTTCTTGTAAACAAAAATAAACGTATGTCCAAATCGAAACAATAAAAGGTTCTTCAAGTATGCAATTGAGATAAGGGATACACATATGTTGCAGAAGAACCATACTTGACTTTCGACTTTAGTTTCTTGGTCCGTATACAATAATTAACATAAAAAGAGATTCACTAAATTATTAGTGGAATCATATCGTAGAAATTATATTTTGGCTGAAAGTATCATATAACGGTAGGTTTCTCTCTTATGATACAGTTAAATGTTAATGTATAAATTGAGGTTCAAGCTATATAGCCATTTAAAATTGACATCAATGTAATTATTCTTCTCTTTCCTCATCATGTTCACACATGTAAAGGTAAACTGTAAAATGTTGGAACTGATCTAAAATTTTCCAATGATTTTATGTTACCTAAATTAATCAGCAGAGTCAAATGTACACAATGTATATAGAAATCTTTACAGTATTTACAATATTAGAAAGATGTCCCCCGGTGTGTGGTTGGAGAATTAGAATCATTGTCATTCGGGTATTGTACATACCGATCGTCAAATCCTTGTTGAACGGGGGCATCTGTTTAAATATGCGGTCTTTACAAGTACGTAGCCGCGTTCCATCAGAATGGGGACGTTCAGTCCAATGTTTTGTGTGTAGAAAGTATCACGTTTCCTGCACGAGGCAAACTCTTGTAACAACTCTTTGCAAGTGGTCCGTAAGTTGCCTTTTTGCATTGCAAATCTATTCCTATCTAATGTGCACTCTTTTTCCAGTTGTATTCCAAGTTTCATAACCTTCATCCCGGACGACTTCAATTACTAGATATCACTATTGCACTTATTGTAAATAAGTTCTTGTCGTAATCATGAATATCATTTTTGCCACAGGACGTTAAGCAACTAAAATTAACATGATTAAATCAATATATCAGAAAAATCTGAAGAGCCAACGGGATCAAAAACCTTTATTTGTAAAATGTCAATGTGTAACTTGTTACTTTGTTATTTAACAAATATTAACTTGTCAATTTTTAATTTGTTCCTTATAACTATGAAATTTCAAAAATTCTCAGTTTTAAACCTGTATGTTTTTACTTACAAAATTCCTAATCATGTCAATTGGTAAATTGTCAATTTGTAACTTGTAGTTTTGTACCTTCAAAATTATTAATACGTAAATTGTCAATTTTTGTAACCTTTATCTTTGTAATTTTAATTTGTCAATCTGTAAATTGTAACTATCTTGTTAAATAGACGACTAAAAAGTGAACAAACGAACTCCACAAATAAACTATTTTGATTAAAAGAAAGTGATTTTAAAAGACCTTACTATAAAGCGAATTTTTCGGTGTTGCCATGAATATCAGTTGTACGGTATTTTTTTTTAAATTTACTGTTTTTAAAAGTATGATTTATTCCAAATACTAAGGACTTATCCTATACATGTAGCTAGTTAAATGTCAATTTGTTAAATATCAGCGTTATATTATGCTAACGATCATTCTGACGGTAGACGCGTACGGCACTCGGTTTCTTATGCTGTGTACTTAGTATTCTCTTGTAAGTAGAATCGCCTAAATATGGAATATATACCCTTAATAATCTAAATCAAGTATATACAGCACATATATACAAATGAAACAATAAAACAATTTAATGATATGTTTGAGCTTTTGATTTTGCCATTTGATTATAATTTTTCTTGAAGTTCAATATTTTTGTGATTTTACTTTTTCTTTATAATTGTTGCATGAAACTGTCAAACGTATTAACACTGTAAACAGTTGAACAGTACAAGAAATGACACTGGGTTTATTGACCTAAATTTATTTTTAGAATGAATATCAGTAGCTCTTTTAAAACTATATAACCGCCAATAAGGTGACAAATGAAGAACATCGATATGATATACTAGAATTGTTATCCTCAATATATAATATCTATGAAAAAATGCACAAAAAGTAACTATAATAAATTATTAGAAAGTGTGTATTTCTTCCTTATGGACACAATTAAACAAAGAATGTAAAATTTATATAAGCATTCTCTACAATGCTTAAACGAATGTTCGGACACAATAGGAAATACTTTTTTTCTAAGATCATATAGTTCTCAATTTGTTCCCTGAATTAATAAGAAAAAAACATCGTTACGCTCTCCATTCTTTGCCTGACTATTCTCTGATAATTCACCTGACAATATTTATCATTCACCACCCCTAAAAACGGATGAAATGTTTTTGTGTTGTATAATATAAATAAAGATGATGCACAATTTGCAACACAATGGTTTATCTGCAATCTATACATGCTATATCTATGCAAGAAATTTAATATACGGAATTTTGAAAAAGCACCTCATTAAAGATTCGTAATATCTGAAAAGATTATGTTTTTAAGTGAAATATGTAATAAGCCCCGTTTATAATTTTTTATTAGCAGAACCAGATTGAAGCTGGTGTCCACCTCCCCCTTATAAAATAATATATAAAGGTAAATTGACAGCCAATTTTACGTTAAAAAAATTCCTCTAATTCATAATGCTAAGTTATGAACTACAGAAAACCTAATCTAACATTAGAAATAGGATTAACGTGACATGCGATGTCCCTCTCTCTCGTGTTCGCGTGTCTGACATGAAGTTGGCACATAACCTTTCAACAATTGTATTGTTTGTCTGTGCAAAAGTTTATGAAAAGTAAAATCACAAAAATTCTGAACTCCGATGAAAATTCTAAACGGAAAATCCCTAATCCAAATTAAGGCAAAATCAAATGATAAAACACATCAAACAAATGTACAACAACTGTCATATTCCTGACTTGGTAGAGGCATTTTTGAATGCAGCAAATGGTGGATAGAACCTGGTTTTATAGCGCTTAACCTATCACTTATTTGACAGCCGCATCAAATTCCATTATATTTACAACAGAACGTGAGCAAAACAGACATAATAAGTAAAATATTAAAAATAAGGATACAGCAGTCATCACTGTCACAATCTCAAAACAAACAAATATTTATAAAAAAAGCACAAACAGCATCTATCAAATGTAAAACCCACATGCATTGCTTCGCGTGTTTGACGTCATAAAATGTAAACGCAACATGAGAAGAAATACAAAATAATTTTGCCGTTCAATGTTTAAAAAATAGCAATATAATTTCACATGGAAAACGGTGGTATACATGGTTCAAACATCAAAAGAATGTCAGAACTGATTTTAGAAAAAAGACCGAGATTTAAAATTATCCTGTAGTTCTTTGGAATTTTTAAGAATCCACATATGGTTAATACCTCTACGCGAGTAAAATAATTTTGTCGTTCAAAGTATTTTCAACTTTATGATAAAACAATAGCTTACGGCATATACTATAAAAATGACACATTTGCGGGATCTTTTAAATACAGAGTCACGTCATAATAATAAAAGAAACACAAAACGTCGCACATGTTAAACACATCAGCAAAATTGAAAGATAATACAAACACAATGAGGGTGCATGTATAAGTAACGGGTCACGTCAAATGGATATCACAGAAAACAGTTAAAGTAATATTAATAATAGAACAAAGACAAATGAAAGAACATTATACACGTTGTTAGGATGATAAACAACGCCAGTACGCATGATCTATAGATATACCATCATGTATTATTTGTGAAGTTGATATGGATTATTTATCAACAAGGTCTTGGTACCTTCCGATAAACGTTTTTAGAAAAAAAAGGACGAAAAGTTCTTTGACATACCCCTTGTTCATCAACTTTTTGCTCAGAAACTGGTGACGGTTTACAAATTTTGAGTAGGAGTTCAATTAATGTACATCATATACATGATATACATAGTACAATATCGTTTGATTATACTTAGTTAATAGCTGTTTGATTTAAAATAAAATAGGATTATCTCTCTTGATTTGCGAGTTTTGAATTTTGAATCTGAATTATGAATGTTTCTTCTTGGCTTTGAATGATCCCTTTCGGTATTCTTAGTTTTTTCAAATAAAAAAGTCGATAGGTGTCCTTTAAAGTTGATCGGGACGACTTGACTGCGCATAATTTGACGCATAAATTACAATGCACACGGAAAGTATGAAATGACATTTCACCATTTTTCCCGTCAAAATTTTGGGTTTTTAGGCAAAATATTTGTTTTCCTTATCGGTGACCTATGTTTTTTATTTGCTCATTCTTTGAAGTTATATTTTAGCTTATTATATTACATTTTTGCATGGACCAAGTGTCATAGAACGTTTTTTTTTTATATTCCGATAAAAATATGTCAACACCTCTATTTTCCCTATCGTTTCATTGAAAAATGGCCCCTTTTACATACCTGTGTAAAAGTAAAATTTTGAGCTTAAATGGTCCGTGACCGCCGATTTTTTCGACCGATTTGATTCACTTTTTGTAAAGAATAAAATAACAAAAAAAATAGGGCACTTCTGATAGCAACTTCGAGTGGGCCTGAGCCACCTTAAGTGACCTTAATATATATAGAAATGAAATAGATGATGTTGTCAAGATTGATCTATAATTGTGATATTCATTTTAATTTGATTCTTTTGAAGGTCACCTCACACTATTAGGGCAATATCGGGATCCCTCCCTTTCAAAAACATTAATAAAATAGTATAATAGATAGTTCTACACAAATGCATATTTTAAATTTTGCTTTGATGTCAAATTATATTATACCTAAATAGTTCACATGAAGTGTAACAACACTAACATATATTGCCGTGTAAGATTTTATGTTCGTCTACAAAAGAAAGAACATAAGATAACAATTGATAGCATTAGCTTTAAATATCTTCTTCACAAATATATTTTCTGACATGTAGAAGCTAGTGGATATTTGATATTTGATAATATCTAAGTAATTAAGATATTTGCTGAGACAAGCTTCCCAATGACAGCGACTTATAGGTTTATCGATTTTAATTGTGTGTTTTGGTGCTGATGACGAAGGATAATACGGTTATGACCCTCTTATATGTGTAATAGCTCTTAGTGTGATTTATTGATAGTAAATAGATATATATTCAATTTAAATATAAATTCAGTTCATTTTGTCCAGGTTTATCATTTCGTGCATTTAACTTCAAATAGAGATTTAATATTAATGCATTCTTATTGAATCTTAATATAAGTAGGTTAGTAGTAACCTTTAGTCGTACTGTAAGCATTGCTCCGTATGTGGAAGCGGAATGATTGGATGAGTTCACACACAGTACTGTCGTATAGTTGATTTCAACGTAATCAAGATAACATTTTTGAAATATCCCGAATATCACAGGTATTTAATTAAGGAAAACGAACCGACTGCTAACTTCACACACATGGCTCACAATTCGATTTAAAAAAAAAAACAATTGTTAAAACTTTCACCACCGAGTATTTTCAACTTTTGATAATCAACGAAATGAATCTTAATGCGATGGCAAATATACATTGGCTTCCTTAAATAGCAAGAATAGTTTCCAATGAAACATATTCCGAGGGCTCTGGTCAAGATATGAAGGCTTTAATAGGTGTCAAAAATATATCATTATAAACATTGTAAGATACAGTTGAAAAATAAGATTATTTAACCGTGTTTAAGGATTTGCAACTGTATATATATATATATTTCGTTAAACAGGATTCAGGGAGGCAAAAGTTACATCTGTGTACATCAAATACGGACATGAATAAATAGAAAAATAAAAATGGATGCTTTCCCTATTTTAGAAGTTATAGTTATTGACCTAGCAAGTCGGTATAATGGATTGAATCTGCACAGCTTGGGTTCCCCTGATGAACCCGACTGATGTAGGAGTTTGGGTTTAAGGGTCACACGAGCGTGCAGATTAAATACAATAAACCGATTTGATTGGCCAATTACTGTTTTAACACATGACGCTCTCAATTTGCGTGAACGTTTTAGCAATATGCAAACGATGTTCCGCAATCCACGGCTCCTGCATAAAGTTTCTTGTAGAGTAAAGAAAGGGGGAACTGAACCTTTATGTAGTAAGAGGTTGGTAAGTTTTAAATTATTTTTTTTTTTAAATTTAGGCTTCTTCCTTAATTTTTACATTATTTTCGATTTAATTGCAATTTTTTTCTATCGTTTCTGTTAAATTTATTTGTATTTTTTGCTCTTGTAATCAGTGACGATTAATACTTTGACATATTGTATTTTCAACCCCCTCCCCCTACCCAGACCCCAAATTTAAATTCGAAACCCAAATAATCCCTTTACAGGAATAAATATGCCAAAAATCGTAATGAAATTTATTTAGTCTAAAACATATCAAACCAGATTTATTTGAATATTCTTAGAATTTCTTTTTTGGCAGAAACTACAAATAAATCGTTATTATCTGTTCTGACTTTGAACCACTGATTTAAGATTTACACTGTGTATACAAAATAAAATAAAATATGTCATGTCTCAGTTGAGATAATAAAAAAGAAAGGAGAAACCTTTCTTCTTTCATTAGAGGCCTCGTTTGCCAAGAAGTCTAAGTAGTTCTTCTACAGTCAACACTGAGGGTTTGAGGGCGAACTCCGACCTTGCTCGGGTTTTCGACTCCAATATTTATTGATTATTACTGTAAGTTTTCGTATCAAATTTGTGTGGTTTTTTTCTTTGCACTCTGGCTCTCTCTACCAATAAAAACTGGGCGCCACGAAATAGCCGAAATGTGGGGCTTAAAAGTGACGTTAAACTGAACATCAACAATCAATCCATCATTTTTTTCTAATTCTGAAACTGTGATTTTTGTACAAAGTGTTTAATTTATCAACTTTTATGTAACTTCAAATCAGATGGCGGATTTTGTTTGGAAGGGGGGGGGGGGGTCGAATAGGCTGTTCCTCCTTGAATTGGAAAACGAAACGTTTTTAGTCTCGCTAAAATCGTTGATATTTTTTAATTTTATAGAATACATGTCAGACCCATTTCAGAATCCAGGAAACGCCTGGAATAGAATAGATTTGAACTGTGCAGTATATATGAGGTAGTTAATGTACAACTTAGCTGTGCATTATCCAGATTATAGCACAATAAGAACAACGAGGTTTTACCCATGTCATGTGTTAATGGTATTTAATTTTAAAGGATAATGTTATTCAATGGATCGTAACAGCTTATAACCACTTCTATATATTTTCTTTTACTTAACAACTAAAGGACATTTTATACTTGAAATAGTTAACTAAAAAGTAAAAACACAAACTAAGTTATCTTTGCTGAGGAATACATCCAGATAAGGACGACTCAGTTAACAGTTAGTTTATTTATCACAATTTTTTTTTCAATATTGCTTTTCTATTATATTCCAATGGACTAAATATATAGTTTGTATATGCTTTGAATTATCGGTCACGAATATTGCGGTGTAAGCATTTTGAAATATCTACAAAAGAGACGATCAAAGATCAAGTAATTCAATAGATAATATCGTTTAAATAGTTATTCTTTACATATACATTGCATACATCTAACTATTTGTGACAATTAGTAATTGTTATATCTGATTAGGAGTCTTCCCGATTATAATAAGCTTGAAATTGTTGACTGTATATCTTTATGAATACGGCGGTTACGTTCGAATGACAACGGCTAATAAGAAAAGAATCCTCATTCAAAATGTTCTATCAGCACGAATTGTGCATATCTTATATTTTACACATCATATTACTACTTCAAATGAAGCTTTATGATATGTATTGAACAGTTTCGCCAGTAGGTCAGTATTAACTTTTGCGTTTTGTAATTTATGTATTTTAGATACAGTTTTAACCTTTTTATTTTGTATAACACCGAAACACATCTCCTGAGAGTTCTGCTAATGTATCTTTTTCGATTACAATTAGTATGCCGTTTTCAATAGGATGTCGTTATGTTCAATTTTGTTTACCGCAGGAATTTTCATTATTTCTATTCAACTGCATTAACCTATTGGCTTGTATGACATATTGCTATTTCAAAAAATACGAATTTAAAGTAATATAGAAAATCATGACATGCTGTTCATGTAAAACATTTCACAAATGCACTAACTACATTGAGTGTAGATTATCAACGCATTACTTTTGTTTTAATCGTCAGGTTCAAAGTTTTGAATTAAGTTGTTTAAATCACACCTTGTGTTTTCATTTAAGGCGGGTCGTAGTAGTTTACATGGAGTGTTTATTCCTCGAGGGTATAACCAGATCAGTAGTCATTACTTTTTTGTTAACATGAATTATCATTGATATCAATATAATTATGAATTTACTGTTTAAAACACATTTTTTCTTTAAATATCGAGGATTTTCTACCTCGGAAATAAATCACTAGCTGCATTTGACTAAGTTTTCAGTAAATTTGGGCCTCAAAGCTCTTCAACTTCGTACTGTATATGGCCTTTTAAAATTCTAGCATTACTTGTAAGTCGTTTGAAAACCATCCAAACTATGCTGTATGTTTAAACGCAAAAAAAAACCAAAATTATATAGAATTGATTCCTTAATTTTTTGGGAATTAATGTATTATTTGGGTCAAGCCGGGCTATTTGTCAGATAGGAGTCAATGGACACCTCAATTCATCTGTGTATATCGTAAGCTTTGGTATGCTTCATGATTTTATTCTAAGCTGATATATATTCTTATATGTGATTCAAATATTGTGGTACAAAATAAGAACATTTATTTAATATATTAGCATCTCTAAAGCCGTTTGTGACACAGCTTGTCAAAAGCTTGGATTCGAACTAGGACAAATTGATGATTCGAAATTTAACACCATAATTTTGTAAAATCATCCTATAGTGTAATTTTTTTAATCCAATTTTAACATGTTTTTATTTACTTATCAATATATTTAAGTCTTTTGCACGGTAATGTATTTGATAACAAAAAGACGTTACAACCATTGTCCTTTAATTTATTCTGTATGAGAATTCGGGACAATGTCAGAAGTTTAAACTTTCCACGAACTATATACGTACGTATATTGATGACGTAAAAGTAGATTGAGAAAAGGAGCAAACTACTATATGTGACATTCAAAAACATATCTCTTTAGTGTTTACTACTGTCTAAAAGTCAGTTGATGACATCGTTCATATAAATCCTCATCTTTTACGAACTTAGCTTTGAGCGTTCCTGTTGTAGGTAAATCCAGAAAAGCACTTCTATACTTTTTTTGTTATATATGCCCTCAACTATGTTGATTTTCGATACATCATCGGCTTTTAAAATTCGGTTTCGAGCGTTTCTAAAATGTTTCTGATGATGGTAAATAAATCCAGGACAGTGTATCGAACGCATGAAATAAATAACGTGGTATTTTTTTTTTCACAGCACTGGGTCGATACTTCTTTTGACATATTATAGGCCTCTGAGGGAATCATCAGATAATAAGTAAATACGTCGGTACAAGCAGATTTCAACTCAAATAGCGAGTTTCATGCTTCAATAAAAAATAAAATATCAAAACAGTGTCTGTTTTACTACAACTGTATTTTTTTTAATCCGTAATTCAAATGCGATCAAATCTTGATGTGACAGGATAAGGGTTCTTCCTACATATGTCATTCTTATATCATGTATATATACTAAGAAATAAATTCGAACATTTAATAGTATGTACATTGAAGACCTGTTGGTGACCTTCTGCTGTTGTTTTTTTTTATATGGTCGGGTTGTTGTCTCTTTGGCACATTCCCCATTTCCATTCTCAATTTTACATCATAGATAATAGTCGGATTTATTATCAGCTGAAGACAGAAGTATTAATATTAAATCTGTGATGTTTTCAATCAATTTATTAATATAGTGTGAACTTTGATATGTTAATGCATCGTGAAACATGATAAAATGGCTATTTAAACTAACTTTCATTACATTCTAATTGAGTAAAGGAAAAATAAACAGAGTTTAAGTGAGAGACACGGGTTCGCGTTGATTTAGGAAAAACAAAGCATTCGCCTATCGTGCTTTTTTCTTCTTTAAGTCATATGAAACCTCAAATTAAACAAAAATAATGAATACTTTTTTTTATAACTAAATGACTAGTTTTTGTTATCAAACCTATACAGATACTTGTTTTTGAAGAAAAGTCTTTAATTTGTCCACATTTGATAAGTTTCTTTAATTGCTTGCTTCTAGGAAGCGATTCGCCGACATATTTTCTGTATGCAAAGTAAAAGAGGGACGAAAGATACCAAGATTGCTCTATAATTGTGATTTTTATTTAAATTTGATTCTTTTGAAGGTCACCTCACACTATTAGGGCAATATTGGAATACGTTCCTTTCATGTATCTATGATGAGTTTATTTACAACCACTGAGTCGATGCCACTGCTGGTGGAGATTTATTTCCCCGAGTGTATCACAAGCCAAGTAGACAGTACTTTTTGTGCTGACATGAATTATCATTGATATGGTTTTATTTATAAATTTACTGTTTACAAATTTTTGAATTTTTTGAAATACTAAGGCTTTTATACCTCAAACATAGATTAACTTAGCTGTATTTGGCAAAACTTTTAGGAATTTTGGTCCTCAATGCTCTTCAACTTCGTAATTTATTTGGCCTTTTAAACTTTTTAAGAGCGTCACTTATGAGTCTTTTGTAGACGAAACGCGCGTCTGGCATATATACTGAATTTAGTCCTGGTATCTATGATGAGTTTATTTTCAAAGGGATTGATAAAATAGTATGATATATAGTTCTATACAAATTCATATTTTAAATGTTGCGTTGATGTTAAATCATATTATACGTGAATAGTTCAAAAGAATTGTAACTTAACACTAACAGATATTGGCGTGTAAGGTTTTGTGTATGTCTACAAAAGAAACAAAATGAGATATTGTTATTCAATTGAGAGCATTACTTTAAATATCTTCTTCACAAATACATTTTGTACATGTAGAAACTAGTGGATATTTGATATTTGATAATATCTAAGTAATTAAGATATTTGTCGAGACAAGCTTTCCCAAATACAGCGACTATAGGTTTATCGATTTTAATGGTATGTTTTGGTGCTGATGACGAAGGATAATACGGTTATGACCCTCTTATATGTGTAATATGGCTTACTGTGATTAATTTATAATAATAAGATACATATGCCATTTAGAATATAATATCAGTTCATTTTGTCAAGGTTAAGCATTTATTTATACAACTTAAAATGGAGATTTAATATCAATGCATTCTTATCGAATCTTCATGTCAGTAGGTTAGTATTACCTTTTCCGTATGTGGGAGCGGATTGATTCATTCACACACAGTACTGTCGTATGGTGGATTTCAATATAATATAGATAAGTCTTTAAAGTGTCCCCAAAATCAGAGGTAACATTTTTAGGGAAAACTGGAAAATTGTTGAACTTTCCCCATTAAATATTTTTAAAACTGAAATGAGGTCTATATCAAAGAATGTCAAATGAACATTGGCTTCCATAAATCGCAGTCGTATCCTTTCCGGTTGCTCTGGTCCAGATATATTTTATAAAGGCTTTAAACGGTGTGTAAAATATTGTAAAATATGTATTATAATACAAATGGTATGATACATTTGATAAATATGATTATATGATGGTGTATAATAAGGATTTGTAACTGTATGTTTTTTATTTAATTTTAAAAGGATTTAGGTAGACAAAAGTTACTTTTTGCAATAATGACATGAATTTATAGAAATCTATGATGGATGATTTTCCCTTTAATAATTGTTAATGGTATTCAACATTGTTTAGTTTTATTTACAAATATTGCTGTATAAGCGGGGTCGTATTTTCTGTAGAGAAACGATCGGGGATGATTTTATTCAATGGATGGCAACAGTTTATAACCAGTTCTACAGAAATTATTTTCTATAATTGAAACACTATAGGACATTTAATATTTATAAATAGTTAATTAAGTTATCTTTGCTGAGGCATTCATCTAGGTATGAACGACTCAGTTAATAGCAAGTTCAGTCCATATCAATTTACAAAAATATATTTTTCAATTGAATCGTGCTTTGCTATTTATTCCAATTTAATTATATAGCTCGTATAGGCTTTGAATTATCGGTCAGAAAAAATGCTTTGTAAGCATTTTTTAAATGAAACGATTTAAGATCAAGTAATTCAATGAATAGTATCAGTTTAAATATTTATTCTTTACAAATACATTGCATACATCTAACAATTTGTGTATATTTGATATTTGACAATAACCAAGTAATTGTTATATCTGATTAGAAGTCTTTCCGATTATAATAAGCTTGAAATTGTTGATTGGATATCTTTTTGAATACAGCGGTTACGTTGGGATGACGACGGGTAATAAGAAAAGGATTCTCATTTAAAATGTTCGATCAGCACAAATTGTTCATATCTTAAATTTTACACATCATGTTACTACATCAAATGAAGCTTTATTATATATACGTTTGCATTGAACAGTCTCGCCAGTAGGTCAGTATTAACTTTCGTTTTTTTGTACTTTATGTATTTTAGATACAATGTTAACCTAGTATTTAAGGGCATCCGATACATTTCCTCGATAAAATGTCATTTTTATAATTTTGATATATGTGGTCAGAAATCAAAAGCAAAATCTTATAAAGGAGAATCTTTAATTTGCTAAAGAATGCTTTAGTCCAAACAATGAAACTATAACTTTGATTTTTTTTGATTCGGCAAAAACGATTGGATTAGTTGCAATTAAAATACTTCTATATATATAACTATATATTGTTTTCACCATATAGCGTGTACATAAAATATCGCACGTCCATTCCTTTGTCTGTCCTTCCGGTCCTTCTGGTTTATTACATTTTTCAAGTATACAATTCTTGCCAACTTTCTATAAAACTGATATCGTATGGACACTTTCGAAAATAAGTGCATATCAACTTATCATTTGGAAATATTGATTATATTGGAAATTGCATTGTGTGTTTGCTGTCATTCCGTCATTTCTCTAATATATTTATAAAAAATATAAAAAAAAAAACAAAATAAACAACTGCGCCACGAGCGCATGATACACCCGTCGTGTTAGGAAAAAACATAATAAATGTTTTTTAAAATAACACGGGGGTTGTACAGACAGTCATGCTAAGTATATTTTGACTCATTCATTATTCTTGCTCAATAGGAGGTTTGTATATCACAACATGTTTTATATGATCCCCAAATTGAAGCTCAATAAAACTTCAAGAACTCAAAAATGAATTAAAGAATCATCACGCAAAAGTATACAGATCTTAAGAATAATTTAATTAAAAAGTATGTGAAGTTTTATGCAATAATTATCAATAGTTTCTGAGATACGGCGCGACATGTGAAAATCCCCTCTTTTTGTCATAAACTCAATAACTCTTAAATCAAATTTTGAATCATCCTCAAAAAGTATATACAGATCTTCAGATTAATATAACTAAGCAGTGTGTAAATTTTTAATCAATAGTCATAAATCATATTTCAGATACAGTGCGAACTGTTAAAAAAAAAAATTTTTTAGTAACAAAGTCCTGTAACTCAAAAAGTTCACCAAAAATTAAACAGATGGTTTGACCATCATGACTGAAAAAAGAACCATTTTCAGTTCAATGAAATTTGGATAATACGCTGTACCATGTTTACGACGGACAGACGGACGCGGGCATTTGTATACCATAATACGTCCCGTCAATATTTTTACGGGTGTATAAACATATTCTTGGCTATTGCCTTTTGGTAGATAAAATACGTGCAACCTGGAAGAAATAAGAACTTTGTTCTTTTATAAAAGTTGTATCATTGTTTATATTAGCGGCGTGTACGTACATTTTCTGTATTAGTTTTAAAATATCACTGGTTTCCTGTGCTGTAATAAAATGTCATGGATGATGAATGATAATAAAAATGATAATTAACATGCACCAAAAGGGTCAGTCGTCTTGAGACTGCTCACTATACGATATTTTTTTGAAGATCTCAAAGAAACAGTAATTTGTTTTATTTCTTATGATTTTATTAGACTGTTATCCTGTTAGAATCAAATGCACTAATATTAATGGCGTAGAAGTTAGCATGCGCGAGAAACAGAAATTGGAGCATCGAAATTCCACATTACGTTCCTTATTACGGAAAATAACACGCACTACGTCCCGCAAAAGCCAAGAGTTAACTCCCTTGTAGCCTGATTTTAGAATAAATGTGTTAATTCCGATGCAAAGAACCTATACTTGAATCACTATCAAAGCCAAAATATGTAATCTTTAATAACCATGACAACAGTATTGTAACTATATCTCTTCTTAATATTTATATTTAAATGTTTTTGTTAGCTTTTGAGGTGAATACTGATATTGAAGTGCTTTGTAAAGAATATTACCATAACAGATTGGATGTAAAATAACTGAACGTATACGATGTCTGCATGTTGAGTTATATTTACGAATGATGTTCTTCTACCGATGATTAAATTTAGTAGATGTTTTTACTAGTTTTTGATATCGAAAACCCTGGTTCCAATGCAATGAATATGATAAACATATTAACTAGATGAGAGAGAAGTAACAAGGTTGCTGTATCCGAAAGGCCGAATGTTACTTCGGAACATCAACGGATGGTATTATTCTCAATACAAAGACAAAATAAAAATAAGCAACTGAAAAAGAATGCTTTATGTGCAACATTGGAATAGTTAATGAAAAGTTCAATATGTTAATGTAAAAATGTCTGTAATAAATGTGTGTTTTTAAGGCCTTATTATTGGCATTGTATCATCAATCATTGCTATTGGAGTAGTCATTTGTGAATTGATAGTCTGTTGTCAAAGAAGGTTGGTTAACCCCGAACACGTTGACTAACCATGTCAACTCGCCCCCAATCGGCCCACTCTAGATCGCCACTTTATACAAAAATCGCCCACTCTTCTTTACCGACTCGTCCAACTTTTGAAAAAGTCTTAAATCAAATTGAACAATAAGTCTGACAACTCACTTATTGACGAAAAGGGTTTAAACTCAACTGAATAAAGGTCTGCCAACTCGCCCCACTTATATAAAAATCTTGCTTCCTTTAAGTATGTTAAATTACTGATAATTGGTATCCAGTCGTCCTGGTTTAGTGGTATGTGTCGGGGGTTAATACGTTAAAGGTCTTGAGTTCGAATCCCAGCATAGACACTGGATTTTTCTACGTAAATTTAGATAGTTAGACTTTTTAATTAATTAAAAGTTTTAAAGTGAATTTGACATTCCCGCCAAATTGTCACAGAACAAAGGAAAGCATGCAAAAGAAAGAAACTCAAGCTGGGTGATCTGATAGGGGTGATCCGTGCCCTGTTAGAACAAAGGACCTGGGATGCAAGTTGTTTAAATCACACTGTATGTTTACTTTTAAGAGGGTTTATAAAGCAGTTTACACTTGTACATCTTATATTGTCGTTTTATGATGTTGAAATGTAAGGAAGAACTGGTGTTTTACGTAATTATTGTCAAATTGCTATTCATCTGAAAGCTATTGCGTTTGTACATAGGCGAACAATGAAATACACGTAGGACGGATTGTTTCCCTCTAAAATGTGTTTGGGTTTTTGTGTAATATGAGTTAAGATACAAAAAATGGAAGCCATTTTCTAAATTTGTTTTTGCATGTCATAACCTTTAATGTGTTTGATAAATGATAAATAAAATAGCTAAGAAATATACACATGTATATGTGATTTAGTTTCGTATAACAGAGCTAGATTTTTTATTGCATATTCTAGTATCTCCAAAAAATCCTTTGCAATGCAGCTGGTCGAGGTTAAAAAACATGTTTGATATTGACTTGTATGATAAATTGACAATGAAAAATTACACATCATAATTAGTATGCAAAATCAAAACATGTTGAATGTTTTTCAGGTTTGTTAAATTACATTCTATAGCTACTTTCTTAAAGTTTTTTGTTTTAAATCGGCCACTCATAATTGATGTGTTAAATTTGTTCTTTGTATATTGATTCCGTACAATATTGAAAACAACACGTTTAATATTTTCTTGCACCCAAAGCGCTTTTTCTGGATTTACCTTCATCAGGAATGCTCAAAGCCAAACATTTGAAATCCGAAGATAGATAAGTACCGAAAATAGGTGAAGAGCTATATGTCAAAAATACCTAAAATAAATACAAGTAGCCAAATTCATCTAAAGCCAACTTTGCCTGAGGGAGTTTTAACCTTAGTTTCATAATAATTTAAATTTTTTATTAACGGACTATTTGAGTAAATTTATGTTAATTCATGTCAGTACCGAAGCACTGAATACTGAGCTGATGATACCCTCGGAACTGATAGTCCACCAGCAGAGGTATCGACCCAGTAATGTAAAATATTTGAAAACAACATAATTTCTTGCGCCCGAAGCGCTTTTCTGGATTTTCCTTCATCAGAAACGCTCAAAGCCAAACATTTGAAATCCGAGGATGTATAAGAACCGAAACCGTTGCAGAGCTATGAATTATGTTTTATTCAATATTACAAACGTAAAAAAAATCTATAGGTAACTGTTTAATTTATGTGGCGTACTAAATTTTAATCCTGGTACCTTTGAAAACTATTTATAATGTTTTATGTATAAGACAATATCCGAAAATGTAAATTTGTTGGTAACGGTACAAAAATGTCTTTCGAACCGGTATTTAGTAGCTCAAATCGAAAAACACATTGAGGATCTAGGAACTGCTGTCTGTATTTCAAACAATTGTTAAACAAAGTAAAAATTCCAGTTTTCTCCTGCTCCCAAAGTGAATCAATTTTAAAAGGTTTCTAATGAGAATAAGGAATAAGTAACTATTTACACCACTGCTGGTGGACGTTTCGTCCCAAGGGTATCACCAGCCCAGTAGTCAACACTTCGGTGTTGACATGAATATCAATAATGTGGTCAATTTTATCATGTTTATATATTTCCTGTTTACAAAACTTTGAATTTTTCGTAAAACTAAGGAATTTCTTATCCCAGGCATAGATTACCTTGGCCGTATTTGGCACAACTTTTCGGAATTTTGGATCCTCAATGCTCTTCAATTTTGTACTTGTTTGGCTTTAAAAATATTTTGATATGAGCGTCACTGATGAGTCTTATGTAGACGAAACGCTCGTCTGTCGTACTAAATTATAATCCTGGTACTTTTGATAACTAATTACAGATAATATTTGCGGTTAACTTATATATCCTGCAATATTTATATATTTTAGCATTTTCAATACAAAGAGTTAAGAAATATACTATAATGTAGTCCGATATGTCGGTAACATGAAAGAATCATGACTAAGAGGACAATGTTGGTAACAGTAAAGATTTTTCTTTTTCAAAATAAGTGCTTTGTTTCATAGTTTAGGTGAAATACATCACTTCAAATTGGCCGCAATTGGAAAATAATATCAACCAATGTCATTTACCGTCTGAAAATCTGCCTAGGTATACGAAAAATTCTAAAATAAATTCCTCTATGTTACCATCTACTAGAATTGCACAATGTTCTCTGCTGTTATCAAAAGTAAAAAAACTGATTCTTCATTAAATATTCTATATATTATGTTGAGATTTTTTAATATGATGTCCATAACTTAAACTAAATGAAAAGGTTGGCATATAGTAGATTAACTTTGTGATTCATCAGTAAAATTGTCTTTACATCCTTCCTGCTGCTGATTATGGCTATGCTCTTACTTTTTATCAGGTAACATGGCAGAACGTAACAGAAAGGAATTACGCAGTGCTTTTTGTCCCTTTATTTGAATTGCGTGGACGTTTACTTCCATCTACATATCAATTTAATAAGATACTATAAAACACATGTTCTGTTATAGTGTTGACAACGAAATATTCTCAGAAAGTACACAAAAAGGCTGTAACAGGAGAGAACAACAACATTATTCTTCTCTAAATTCTTATTTTTAGGGAGTTCAGATTTTTCAAACTAGCTGCCAATCGCCTATACATGTGGAGTCATATATTCAGGAAATGATGCTCTTCTGATTTCCTTACAAGATGAAAAATCTAGGTTTTTCAAACATTTCCACTGGTGAAAAAACCAAGCGGTAACAGGAGGGAGATGACCTCTTTGGAACGAGCTTTAAAAGCACTTTAAAATGCAATTTTGTTTCCATACGTTCAGTTATAATAGAATCAGACCAGTAAGGGACAAGTTGTTTATATGATCTATCATTATTGTAAAAATACGGAAGCCTGTTTACTTAATTTGGATATTCTTTGAATGATTTACTTTCAGAAAACAACAATAGACAATATGAATGTTTTTTTTTTTTGGGAGTGGGGGGAGGGGGGATTAAATTTATAATATTTCATAGGAAGAAATATAAAAAAGAGTGTTTAAGGAAGTTTGCTGCTCTATTTCAAAATAAATAACTTTCCATAAAAATTGTATAAATTGATAGGAGATTAATTGTAGAATAAAAAAAAAATAAGAATAAAATATAGGGGTCAATAAGCTTCTTTTCGAGCCATTGGAATATGTTCCCTCTTGATATTTCATAGCTTCATAATTGACAAGTTAAAGTTCTCAAAAACTATAAAAAAACAAAACAGTTGACAAGACATTTACACATGGCTTATAATTATACATGTGAAAGATTTAAAAAAATAAAAATGGGGGTCCATGAGCAAATTTTTTTCAGATAAAACCAGATGATTTCGAAACTCTGACAAAAAATGCAAAACATGACTATCAAACATCCTTAAATGGCAAAATTAGATGCATTTTATACTCTTATTAATACAGAAACTAAAAAATGTCCAAAAAGATGGTTGAATAAAAAAATAATTCAGATAGTCTCGTATATGATTTCACGAATGTCGTTGAAAGTACCATTTTGCAAATAAAATACACGCGAAGGAAATTAATGGAATTAACCATATACAAAATCCTGAAATAGATATCATTGGATTTTACGACTGTACATGTATAAAAATAGTGTGCAACTTAAAACCTCGGCTAAACTTTTAAACGGTTACAAAACATGAATTATCCACGAAAAAGCACTAAAAGTTAAAATGACATTATTTACTCAAGCGAAACATATGATAATCTTGTTTGGTAACTAATTATTTATTCCGATCATGACCTCTATCAAACAGATGACTAATTTGTTATCTTAAAATATTTCTTTATACCATTTATAATTGGTGAATGTTTAGATATGTAAATTCCATTATTTATGTCTTAAATATTTGGTTATACTGTAAAATTCAAAGCATGCGAAATTTTTGGCATTATTAATTAACGAACATACCATGCATAAGTACATTGCATTACTAGAAAATGCAATCTAGTCTTCATATAAATTGACTATTCTTTCTCACAAAAGTAGGAAATCGAAATCAACACTAAACAACACAAGGGACTACAACCAGGAATAAAGCAAATAGACAAGACAAGAAAGGTGTTTTGTGAATAGAGAGATGGACAATCGAAACAGATATCGAAAGACAAAGGAAGAGAATCCCAGGTATTGTGGGAAAAGTTAAAAATAAAATGGTATATTCTATTGACACATATGCGTTCATCTTATTGAAATGGACCAATATAGTGAAAGATTTACTACGTCAAGAGAATATAAGCATTTTACGAGAAAATACACGCTCGTGAAACTGAAAATCATCACAACAAGGACACGCAAACAAACGATGCTAAAATGTGTTATATACGCCTTTTTTGTATACTTATTAAACATATAAGAACAATAATTATTGTCATTTAGATTTAATGAAACCTATTTAAATATTTTATTGTTAATTGTTTAAGCATTTCACTTATTCAGTTTGCTCCGTTCTTTTACGTCAATTCAGTAATGCCTTCAACTAATGCTCTTCGATTCAAAATAGTTGTCCTATTAGAAACGAAATAATTCATGGGGGGTTCAACATATCGTTATTTTATCACGGGTTGGCCCTTTATGACGATATCACACACACACGGGCAGAAAACAGGAATGTTGCAGACCTGAGGATTCTTATCGCTTTCTTTTTTCATACTTATTTTGTTATACTGATGATAACAATTGTTAACATACGATGTATTTCAATAATTTGACGATCAACTTTATTTGGTTAAATATGTTCCTTCGTTTGTACAGAGTAAACATAGAAAATAACAAATAGAGTTTCATATGAGTATAAAAAAAAAATACTTTGCGGTATACACAACAACGAGATTTAGAAATATGGGTGGATTTAAGTTATATAACCATACTCTTTTACCTCTTGATTTGTTTATTGTACTTGATTATAAGAAAAATACAATGATCGTTGCGTTTAGTTTAAAATTAACGAATTATTACTGAGATAATTATTTATCAACATAATGGTAGCTAATTTTGTTATAGTCTGAAAAAAACCCCGCATACTTTCGACTGATTTTTTACTATTTTTGAAACATTAAGGTACCTCTATATAAAGGTACCTGAGAGTTTGATATGTTCTTAGGCTTTTTCTTTGTAACAGGGTGTAATGCATGCTTGTGTGGGCGTGATTCAAAACAAACGAGATTAAACTAAGGGAATACTTAGTTTAATTTTTTTCACCATATCACTTAAAAAAAAAAAAGGGCGGAATTTTCTTAACATCAGTTTTTGCATAAAAAGTAGATGTGGTATGATTTCCAGTAAGACGAACAAATGACACATAATTATATAATAACAACATAGGTCATTGTTAGCAAAGTCTTCAACTATGAACGAAGCCCATATCGCATAGTTTACTATAAAGTGCACCAACATGACATGGTAAAACAAGACAAACGAGAAAACTAACGTTCTAATTAATGTTCAACAAATGAACGAAAAACATTACACATACATAAAAACGTCAACCACTGAATTACAGTTTTTTGACATGGGACAGGCACATTGATAAAAAATGTGGTGTGGTTAAACCCTCCACCTTACATGAGACAGTGGTGTAACAGTACAACATTACAACGAACTATAAAATCCATTTGCAAAAGACTTAACTCATCTGATCGATAAACATACAAATATTACAAATACAAGTGGACATCTCAGCCACAAAAGCCACTACGTACAAATCTGAGAGTTCTCGCAGTTACTGACAGCTAGTTCAAAGCCACAGACAACAAATAAAATAAATCATGCATCTAAGGCAAGAGTCGGTTTTACAAAGGTCATGAACAACTCAGTATACCTACGATCAATCTTAGTCATACGTTTTTTGTTTGTTTGTGAAACTGATTATTGTAGTACTAGTATAAGATACATTATGAAATACCGCTAAGTTGAATAGCGTAAATGTTAAATGTATAATCTTTTGAGTATCTTTTGCCCTCAAACAATTTGTATGAAATTGAGAATGGAATCGGGTAACTTTTTTTTTTTAACTAAATTAAAAAATTTAAGTCACAATACTAGTTCAGACACTATCAACTTTGAATATTAATTTAAAAATCTTTTTTGTTGGGTTCGTTTTCCTTAGACTTCAGTTTGTTTTAATTTGTGTTTTGTGTACAATTGTTTGTCTGTCAGTTTTTTTCTTTGTTAACCTGGGTTGTCAGTTATTTTCAATTTTTGAGTCTGATTCTCATCCCTCTAGAACCTTTCGCATATCTTCTAGAACAGTTCTGAAATGACTTTTACTCTTAAATCATGCTTTAAAACATACATTTGGTGGAACTGTGCATTCTGAAACGGATACTTTTTGCATAGCAATACGCATGATACGATAAAACCTGTATAAACCGGCCGGCTACGGGTAATGTATATTCTTTTAACTCGGCGGGTTGTCTGAAAGACGGTGTGTCCTTGTTATTTTCATTTTATCGTTATTTTATGCTTCTCCCTTGAGTTGGAAAATTATCACTAGAAACCAAGGAGGCACGTGAGGTAACTAATGAAATTGACATGAAATTTACAACGTCGTCCTAGGTTAATAACGATAAACAGATTATTATTGGTCATCACAACTCATACCCGCTCAAGCGAGAAAATCAATCTCGTTGAGATGATCAACGAAAATCTATAATTAGACACAAGATAATATCAGCAATATTGTGTATAACCAAAAAGTATATTTCTACTTACCCCTACTTAAGTCGTGAGGAAAAAAAATATGTCCTTATGTTAATGATTACAGGTATGGAGACATTCACCATGAATCCTTTATACTGAAGAAGAAATCAAAATTTAGGCAAGTGTCTGTGAGTACTATTCTTTTGTTCATATTATCTGTATGTGTATATTTTTATTGATAACTAATAATTGCAGGGGCCTGGTTTTAATTTTAACTTAAAATAATTAGATACACTTCAAACTGCTTAGACTCTGACAAAACTCTACTTTAAACCGATAACATTATAAAAGTTAGAAAGTCTAAAAGGACCAAACTTTTTTCTGAATTTGCAAGAAATTTACTCGATATTCTCCAAAGTATGACTTGTGTGTATTATTTCTTGATCATTTTTGATTTACATTGAATTTGTATTAAATGTACTCGACAACAATTCTGAAAAAGCTGACTGGCCATTATGACAAATGTAAGTGTGTCAGAAATCATATCTGATATTCTTCCTCAATCATAATAACATTCCATCATTACAGACATGAAGAAAGAAATAACACGATGGGTGTCGTATTTGTCTACTCCTTGGTTATGATTGTTATTTTTTCTGATATATAAAAGAATATTGTCTTCTGGACATTTTTTTGGCAATATGGTTTGACATTTTCTGAACATTTTGAATTGTGTCCTAAAATTTCTTGACAACTTTGAGTTTTACAAATCATGACCAAAACACCTGATATTTATCTTGAATGAATATACTGTTACATTTGTAATTCAAATTACACCTACAACAACAAAAAGAAAAGTTGGGCATGTAAATATTTTTAGAATAAAAACAATTAGGTGTAATGACATTTTATTTATTGTGGGTTTGTAAATAATTACAAACGTTGAATTTTAAATCTCATAAAAAACGAAACTCCTATTGATATTGATCCTAAACTTTTTTTTAGCAATAAACCAAATAAACAACCAATCAGACTTAATTCAGATGAAACCATATGAACAAATTATATAACTTTATCAAATCAATTTGAATGTTCCTAAACAAATCAACGGCTATCTCAATGCAATATATCAGTTCGAATCCCGGAGAGTGAAATACACAAAATTTGCGAACGCGATCTTACATTGTTGGGCTGATGTTTATACAAATCATATATACAGAATGTACACAGCCTTTAATCACCATCACTTCTGATAATCCGGTCGATCAATCTATTGTAGAGTTGCCACTGGTTCAGATGTCTTTAACTATCTCCGTGACTGTATCTTGCATTGATTTGTAGTGTCCTTTTCAATAGATATTTCAGCTGATCTGTAACGATTCCATCTTCATTCCTTATATATCGTGTACTGTATTACGACGCTAGATTAAAAATGATGAGGAGAGGTAACGTTCGACCACTGAAAGCTTTATACAAGTGAAGCCTAGGTGGTCTAGTGGTGTAGTGTGTTTGATACAGTGTGAGTGCGAGTACCGGAGGGGGAAGAAAACATAAAATTTGCGAAAGCAAATTTACAGATCTACCAATGTTTGGCTGATTTTAAAACGAACTAAATAAATATGAATATATATAAAGTGTCAAAAATAGCAACAATCAACACTAAATCCATCTAGGCGTGCATCAATTTTATTAATATCAAAATAACCACATTTGTATCTTTAATTACAATGAAAGTACATACACATAATGGTATTTAAATGGTAAAAAAAAATGCCAGGTTATTATGATAGGTTGGTTTATTGCCATCAAATTTAAGGATAACCTTATCGGTATTGATCAAAACTTTAACCAAATTGTTATTTCAAGTACAATTTAGTCTTATCGTGTTGATGTTTATATTCTATTTCAAGTGAAAAAAATTAATTTATGTATATCCACCCCTCTTGTATTTGATTTTTTGCCAGATACTCGAATTTATGTGGTTTTATCTATGTAGGGCCATTATGCATTTGTCTAACCTATTCTAACTTTTCTTTTCTAAATTTGATTGCATATAGCTTAAAATGTCATATTTGAAAATCTTATAAAATTCTATGGTTTTGTTCATCTTTATTTAAAGAGAAGGAGGTGCATGTAAATTCCAAAGAGAATTATTTCCTTCCAAACTCGTAATGACTTATTAATCAAAAACCAGCACATGGTCCCTTCATATTTTCTGCTTTTCTATTTTCTGTATTTTTATAGTAATAATCTTTAAAGACTTTCCCAAAAAGATTGTTATTTTTGAACAGAGCGGGAAACATCCTTATCAATTGATTAACTGACCACAAACAAATGCCAACGGTGATACAAGTACGGAACTTTGTAATAAAATCCTTTAGGCGTTTTTTTAATCATTGAAAGGGGGTAGCCATGCAAAAGTTTCTTCCTATCATGGGGGCCATATTTGATTTTCAAAAAAGTTCTATCAATACAAAATACATCAGACGATGTACGTTTTTTTGAATTTAAAAATAAAGATAGACATCTATTTTTTATTTAGACCTTTTTCTCGAAATGACTACTGATGGTAAGTTGAATACCAAAATTTCTGACAAACGCGATGATTTTAATTTTCCTATAGTCAACTTTACATTTCTATGTAGCAACATCCCAGCGACACAAGCATACAGGGTATATGTGTCTCAATTGTTTCGTTACTCTAGAGCTAGCTCAAAGTACGTTGATTTTGTTGAATGAGGAACACTGCTTTCTTATAAGTTGGTAAGACACGTCTATGAATCAATAAAATCACTCAAGAAATTTAACGGTCGCCATCATGAGCTGATTGGCCATTATGACAAAAGTGTATCTGAAATCATATCTGATATTCTTCCTCAGTCATTAGAACCTTCCACAATTACCGAACTGAACAAAGAATAAACACGACGGGTGCCGTATACGGTTCAGGAAATGCTTATCCTTATTATTATTGTTACTTATTATTTACAACTGTTGATGTAAATGTCCTTTGGTTTTTTAGTCTTTGTTTACTCCTTGGTTTTGATTGTTATTGTCCTTGCATATGTATATGCTCTTCTGATATATTTGATGATGGTACAATACTAAACCCCTAACGGGGTTCGTGAATATTTAAGTCTCCCAAATAAAGTTTGGAGACTATTGTTTTTGCTTAGTTCTTCTTCTTCTTCTTCTTCTTCTTCTTCTTCTTCTTCTTCTTCTTCTTCTTCTTCTTCTTCTTCTTCTTCTTCTTCTTCTTCTTCTTCTTCTTCTTCTTCTTCTTCTTCTTCTTCTTCTTCTTCTTATGTCACCCTGACGGAGGTCGGGTGACATATTGTTATTGTTCCATTCTTTTTATGTCACCCTGACGGAGTTCGGGTGACATATTGTTATTGTACGATTCTTTTTTTCATATTCTTATTCCACACTTTTTTGTCCAGCTTAGTTCTCGGAACTGAATGGACCAATGTTGATGGAACTACACCATAATGATAATGTTTACCCCCATGTGTACTTGTGCACCTGACATCGGAATTAAAAATATGGCTGTCATTACCATGGAAACAGCAAAAATGTAAAAATATGATGGAACATTCTAGAACATTAGTGTTAAAGTAATTCTACGGCCATTGAATGTTATATAATCAGTCAGGGGCATTACTTAAACAAGTAATTTTTTAAAGTTACTTATATAAGTATTTTTTGTTTTTGAAAATAAAAAAATTACTTAATAGAGTTATTTTAAATTTCAATAAAACATAGACTAAATGTAGTTTTGATGAGTTTTTACATAATTTCATATCATAAAGTTAAGAATTCATTATATTTGAGAGGATTATAGAGATGAAGGGTTACTTTAAAAATTATGACATAAATATTACTCGAATAAGTTATTTGATACATTTTTAATAAAATTAGTATTAAAACTTATTTAAGGAACATGTGCACTTGGCTTGGGTTACAAATTATAAATAACTTCAAGTCTTAATCAATTCACAAGTATCTATCTATTTATATCAGTCTACCTTCAAGATTTTGGAGAAAAATGAGAATTTAATTGTCCCAAGATACCAATCTTTGACCAAGAAGCGTCGGTATGAAAGATAAGTGCGTCAGAAAGGCAATTAGTGTTTCAGAAGGATTAGATTTAATATGTCAGGGGAAAAATAACCAGTTGACTGTGAAAAATTGTTAAACCTAGTAAAATCTGTATTATTGGACACCTATAAAAATAATATTCAGAAAAGTTACTTATATAAGTAACATTTAAAATAGCCTCGTTTTCAACATTACTTGAATAGGTAATTTTAATTGTTACTTGTTTAAGTAATGCCCCTGACTGATAATGGTATAATATAATGGGGAGAACAATATGAAGCAGCAGTTGACTTTGGAATTTTCAAATGTTGCCATGGAAACTGTTCAAAAATAGAAAATTTTTGAAAATTCTTCAAAAATGAATGAAACGTTACAGAAATGTAAACTTGTTAATCTAGATGCGGCATTCAACTTAGGAATTTCCAAAATGGCTACCGTTACCAAGGCTGCTGTTTAGTGGCAATAAGTGGACCAGGATGACATCCGCTATTGCTTGCAATGGCAATTCTAGTTTTATTATGGCACCCTCAACGGAGTTGGGGTGACATATTGTTATTGTTCGTTTCTTTTTTTCTTATTATTCTTATTATGTCACCCGATCGACAATGTCGGGTGACATATTGCTTTTCCTCTGTTTCTTTTTCCCTATTATTATTATTATTATTATTATTATTATTATTATTATTATTATTATTATTATTATTATTATTAATATTATTATTATTATTATTATTATTATTATTATTGTTATTATTATTTTTCTTCCACCTAATTTTGTCCGGCAATTTTCTCAGAGCCAAACGAACCAATCTGAATGATAGTGCACTATAACAAGGAACCCTGACTTTCCTGTTTCTTTCCGGTATTGGAACTAAAAAAATGGCTGCCATCACCATGGAAACGAAAAAATGGTGAAAAAATATAATTTTAGAGTTAAGGGAATTGTTTGAGAATGCTTAAGCTTAAAATCTTTAGATTTTAATACAATGTAGGTGCCCACTATATACTGCTTTGGGATGATTTTGGCAATCATTGGAACTGTTATGTTGCCATGGATACCACACCAAAAATTTCCAAAATATGGAAATGCTCCAAATTTAATAAAACTTCACAGAAACGATGAGCAACATTGTAAGATGTGGAATTTGGCGTTGGAATTTTGAAAATGTCTGCCGTTACCATGGAAACAATGCAAAACAGGTCAAAATGGTCCAAAAACCTTAAAGTGGCATTAACTTTCTTAAAATGGTAGGTCAAATGGATCGAAACTTTGATAGTATGGTCCCTCCCATGTACCAATGTGGTATATGCCATTAAATTTTGGGAATGGTCTCTGTTGCCATAGGAACCATCACAAATGTCAAAAATTTCAAAATGCTCCAAATTTGATGAAACTTAATATGATTGTAAACTGGCAAGTCTGGATGAGACTTTTGAAGTTGGAATTTCCAAAAAGGCCACCGTTGCCATGGAAACTGCAAAAATGTCAAATATTTTCAACTTGCTCCAAACTTAATGAAACTTAATATTATTGTAAACTGGCATGTATAGATGAGACTTTTGACTTAGAAAATTTCAAAATGGCTGCCGTTGCCATGGAAACAGCAAAAATGTCATGTTTTTAAAAATGATCTAATTGTACTGAAAATTTACAGAAAAATGTATAGCCATGCAAATATGTGCATTCACTGTTAAAAGTTTTTGAAATGGCTGCCGCTTAGTGGCAATGGGGGGAAGGGTGACATCCGCTATTGCTTGCAATAGCAATTCTAGTTATATTTATTCTTCCACACTTTTTTGTCCATTCTATTTCTCAGAATTGGCTTGAACAATGTTGATGGAACTATACCATAATGTTGACCACCACATTAAATAGTGCAGTGGGGTATGGCATCATCAATATGGCTGCCGTTGCCAAGGAAACGAAACAATTGTGAAAAAATCCAGTTTTTTGTTTTGGTGAACTGTTTGGATATGCTTGAACTCAGAAACATTATATTTTAATACAATGTAGGTGCCCACTATATACAGGTGTTGGATGATTTTGGCACTCATTGGAACTACTATGTTGCCATGGAAACTACACCAAAAATTTCAAAAATATCAAAATGCTCCAAACTTCATGAAACTTCACAGTAACGATGAGCAACATTGGAAGATGTGGAATTTGGAGTTGGAATTTCCAAAATATCTGTTGTTACCATGGAAACAATGCAAAAAGGTCAAAATTTTCAAAAAAAATTAAAATGCTGCAAACTGGATGAAACTTTACAGGTATGGTCACTGGCATAAGCAGAGTTGACTTTTGAAGTTGGAATTTTCAAAATGGCCGCCGTAACCATGGAAACAGCAAAAATGTAAAAAAATGCAAAATGCTCCAAACGAGATGAAAGTTTACAACAATGTTAATAAACATGTGTAAAAGTGCTCTTTGACTTTGAAATTTTCAAAATGGCTGCCACTCGCCTGGCAATGGGGGAAGGGTGCCATCCGCTATTGCTAGCAATGGCAAATATAGTTTATAATGATTATTATTCCACACTTTTTTGTCCAGACTATTTCTCGGAATTGTATGGACCTATGATGATGGAACTTTACCATAATGTTACCCCCAGTGTGTAGATGTGCAATCGGGGGTTGGCACTTTCAAGATGGATGCCGTTGTCATGGAAACAGAAAAAAATGTGATAATCGGAAAGTCTTCCAAACTAACTGAAATTTTGTAGAAATGTTACTTGGCATGCGAAAACATAACTTCCATCTTTGGAATTTTCAAAATGGCCGCCCTTGCCATAGAAACAGTACAAATATGAAAATTTTCAAAAATGCTTTAAACTGTCTAAAAATTAACAGAATGATGTACCTGATGTACTGTGAGATATATATGTTAATTCAATGTTAAAAGAAATCAAAATTGCTGCCACTTAGGGGCAATTGGTGGACCGGAGTGACATCCGGTATTGCTTGCAATGGCAATTCTAGTTCTTCTTCTTTTTCTTCCCTCAATTTTAAAAATGAACATGTCCGCAGCGTTTCTCCAAAACCGCTTGTCAGATTTACTTAGAGTTTCATAGAATGCTAGACTAATATGTCTAGGTGAGCCATCAATCTTTCGTTTGTGCATTGGGGTCTATTAAGGTTTTTTTTGGGGGGGGGGGCAGAAAGCAGGGAGGGGTTTACTATAGAACTCTATGAGATTTAATTTCTAACATTTTCAAATGAATATTTCTTGAAAACTGTAAGTGATAAACACATGCAATCTTCAGAAATGATCATAGGACAATAAAACAAATCACATGAAATATATGGTGAGTCCATGGGGGTCATCCCCACCCCCTTGAATTTGAAAATATGCTATTATCTTGTAAACAGTCCAGATCTCCACCCCTAAACCATATATATCCTATAGGAAACAATAAAACTAATGACATGCAATTCAAGGTAAGTCCCTGGGGTCACCCCACCCTGTTCAATTTGAGAATATGCTATTATATTGTAAACGGTCCAGATCCCCACCCCTAAACCATATATATTCTTGTAGGGTACAATACAACAAATGGAAGGAATTTAAAGGGAAGTCCCTAGGGGGTCACCCTCCTCCTTGTTTGAAAACTTGTTAACAGTCAAGATCCCCACCCCTAAACCATACGTATTCTTGTTTGGAAGAATAAAACACATCAAATGACATAAAGTCCATGGAAGTCACCCCACCCACATGTATGAAAAACTTTTAAATGGTTGAGATCTGCATCCCTAAACCATATATATTCTTGTATTTGACAATAAATCAAATCAAAGTCCCTGGTGGTAACCACCACCCCTCCTGTTTGAAAACTTGTAAATGGATGAGACCATATGAATTGCGGTTTATGGGAGCTTTGTTTGGGAGACTTCGTAACAACATCCTGTTACAATTACTTCTTGTTCATTACAGGAAAACATGATCTTGTAGTTACAAAATGTTAAAAAGCTGACTTGACCTGTACAATTTGTTAACTTGTAGCTGTAAGAACGAACATTATGATAACAATTGGAAAAATATTGCAGAATAATACATCATGCGACCTTCATGCTTATCTTATATCTTATATAATTATCTCTATATGGCATATCTTCACCCCCATTATTTTACTCGATTGTATTATCTTTTACCACCCGAACTGGAAGTGGTGATTTTTTTTGCAATTCCTGTCTGTAAAACATGTTTTCATGCGGTTTTGTTGCATTTCAAATTACTTCAAATATTTTATAAATTAAAGAAGATGTAGATCTGTTTTCATTGACTACTAATGAGCACTATGATGTCAATATTATATTCAAGACGCCATGAAAAATATAGGGGTTATCCCTCTAATATGCTAAAGTAAATGTATTGGCCAAATCCTATGATTGTATCACCATTTGCATATCAAATTTCGGCACTATGCTCCCATCAATCGTCTCCAAAGTTATTAAAAGTAAAGGTAGATATAGATTTACCGACACACAGCTGATGATTTGCATGGGTCATCTTGATTTTTTGTAAATATTATGGGACTACATGTTACAGCCAGATGACTTAATATTTGTTGTTTTTTCCGAATCATTCAAATAAATGGTCGTTAGTGCTTGCTACTTTTTCTAACTTTCCTTTCTTAACAAACTTTGTTTTCATAATATTAGTGAATATGATGCGCACATGTGTGACCGATTTTTAACGTTTTTAAAGTTGAATACATGTAGACCAAAACGAGATGTTTAACTTATCGTATTGTAAGATCTTTCAGCGACGTTTGTGAGCCTATTTTGATTTTAGTTCTGCAAATTTTGTTTTTAATATGGCCCTTTCTTTAACAGTTGTTACTATTAAAAAACAATCATACTTTGATTTGCTTACCCTGGTCGAAGATAATACTCTGTTTTGCTTTTTGTTCATATAATTAGTAAATCTTTTCTCAAAAATACTAACCGATATATAGTAACGAACGTTTATTTCAATATAACTATATAATAATAGGTTTCATAACGAGTGAATATTTGACACCACTTGATATTAACTGGAGGTATTTGATTTACATATGAGAACAAACCAGACTTCCACGAGTTTTTTGTTAGTTGTTGTACAAATAATGCGAATTGATATCAAGAAATATTCACTCCTCTTGAGCTGCTTAACTTATTCTTTTAATGATTTACACTTCTATTGAATAGATTGGTAATTCCGCGTATCGTTTGATCGAATAATTTGCACATGTACCTGTATGACGTCATACGTCTTATTCGGGCGTCATACTTCAACATCCGACATTTTAAGACGTGTATGCCGATGAAAGGGAAAGAAAATTAAGATAAAATATTTTAAGGTAAAGAGTCAGTATTTTGTGCATAATAAATAAAATCAAAGATGTCCGTTGTAATGGCCAAAATGTACAGTATTAAAACCTTTGAATATCACCAGTATCCTAATAGCCGATCGCAATGTCGTAATTTCATCTCACAATGCGCGATAAGCCAATCGAATACACAGCTTTTGTATCAAACTATGTGCACTGTGTTACAAGATCTGTCATGTACAATAATGTACATTTATATATTAACATTTTTTTCTTTTTCTTTATTTTAATTATAGTTTATGATAAACACTTGTACATATTTGAATTTAAATAGTCAAATCAGCACTTAGGTGTTAGTACATATATAGATATAATAACCGGTACTTTTGTTTTGGAGGTGATATTATCCAAAGAGTTTCAATATTGAATTCAACTTCCTTAATGATCATGCGATTAAAACTTTCAAAATATATTGCACATTGAAAGATTAGGTCATGTCCTAATCTGGCCTTGTACCATACTGAGACCTCATCGTCCAAATATTGATACATTAATGAGACTAGGACTAAAATGGGAATGACAAGATCATATCTTGTCATCCTTTTATTGACAGAACGTTGTGAAGTTCATGAAGAATGACAGGGGGAAAGTTTGAGAGCAAGCGGATTATGCATGATTAACTAATAAAGTAGAAAATAATATATACTAATATGTTACCGTTTAATCTGTCTCCTGATTGCAATTACATTGACAATTAATTGTTAGAATATCTTTTTATTACCTTATTTATTTGTTATCAACAACATTTGATTTCTTACACGATATCAACGACTGATTCACTTTTAACACATGAATGCGGAAATGTCAATAAGATGTTAATGACTTCCCTGTTTTTATCAATCAATTAATTAAGATCCCTCCCAATATGTTTGACTTACCTGTTAGCTTGTTATTTTTCATCGATTATTATCCTTAGTACATTTTGATTGTTAGATATTTTTTTTTCTACATTGAACAATCTATTTCAGTTTGCTCAAATCTCTAACTGTTACGAACAACCACACATTCTTCGACGAGTACTGTCCAAACGTTGGAAAATGAATCAGCCTGAGGCAATTTTATCAATTACAGGAGTATACCATCAGTTCAACATAAAAGATAAGCTTAATTTGAAAAGAGAGTTAATCAAGGCAGTCATAAGTACTGGTAATATTGTGTATTATATGTACGAAAAGTAGCAGTCGTTGGCTTAAACTAACAATTTTGCACCTGCATTATATTTAAGGATATATGTCCTAACATTAAATCAATTGCATAGCGTTGTATACAAACGTCCTCTTATTCATAATTTTTTACCGTCTTTTTTTAATTTTTCAACAAGGACTTGATACTTGCATTATTGATAGCGATTTAACTTCATATTTATTAGATTTGTTGTTTGAAGATAGGCTAACGCTTCAACATATAAACCATGAGACCATGCTAATGTAGTGAATTGAGAAACAGACATTTCATATCAGTCTGCCACTTTATGATGGTTACTGTAAGACTGTTGATTTCATTTGTTTCGTTTTGCCTGTTGGTGCAGTAAGCTTAAAAAATCATATGATAGTATGTCTAACTTCACGAGCAATAGGCTGGGTGTTAACAGTCGGTTCAGATTGTGTTTCCCTTATGTAACTAAGGTACATATATATGTCTTGATTTTTGGTAGCGATATTGTTGTGCTTTATCCTCAATCTTTATTCTAATGTATTCTTAACATTGAGGTTTCTCTACTCTTGTTTTCTGGTATTTTTACCAGGATATCAGTCATCTTCGAATACTGAAATTGGAATGTGCCTTTGGTACCTTTAAAATCTAATTTATATAATTTTTGCTATAACATCATTCACGATAAACATCAAAAAGCTACTCGTCCAATCTAAATTTATAAAGTACAATAGTATTTGCCCTTTTCTCTCGTGGTCGATTCTGTGCAGACTGAGGTTGTCGTAAGAAAAGTAGTCAGTATCAACAGACTAGTTCAATCGGGTAATCCGTCTTGTGTGAATACTTATTTTTTTAAATTCTGGTATCTATGATGAGTTTATTTATGTGTGTTTCCTTTCTTTAAATTCTTTTACTAATAAAGATTAATCTTGCTAACTTAATTGGTTTAGTTAAATTGAAAAGTAGAAAGTTTGCATAATCGAATTGAGAAGGCATGATTTCCGCCATATGATAATGCTTGGTTTTAAATCATAAAGACATTTTCCTCAACATTGCTCATTGCTTCTCAACTTTGTACCTGTTTGGCTTTACAACTGTTTTGATCTGAGCGTGACTGATGAGTCTTATGTAGACGAAACGCGCGTCTGTCGTATTAAATTATAATCTTAGTACCCTTGATAACTATTTGTCACTTTTGTGTTATATGTTAGTATTTAAAATTGTAATACGAAGGATTTGAAAATATTTTGACCACAAGTGGATATTCATAGCTTGTTTTTCATATCGGTTCGTTCAATTTATTGAAAACAGTACGGGGATTGTAGTCGTCTTCTCATGTCTTCAATAGTTGACTCTCAACATCTTCATACGATCCCAACTTTTTTAAATCATAAAACGCATATATAGATGAAAAATATCTAAATTGTGGTGTAAAATAATATAATATCCGTAGAATACTTATTTTCGTATATTTCGCGGGTACAAATGGACCACGAATTAGAAAGGTTCAACGAATTACTTATTTTCTAAAGGAATGTAGGTATTATAAAAATTAATCTGAACTGTATACAACCTCTTTCAATAACATAAAAAAATATTTAAAAAATCATGTTATTTTTGTTTAATTTTTTTTTTAAAGTTTTATATTACTCAAATATTGTGTTATGTTGTGCATAGTATTGTGTTATCTTGACTATTATTACACATGTTACATAAACTCATCATAAATACAAGGTTTAAATTTTGTACTTACTTCAGACAAGCATTTCGTCTATAAAAGACTCACATGTGACGCTCGATGTGACATTAATGCACATTAAACATATATATGTGGCGATATATATAGCTGCCGAATGCATTCCAAATAGCAAATGTCCTATGACAAAAATGACAAAACGAGTAATAAAACATCGAAGAGATTATCTGATATTTATTCGAGTTTGTATTTGAAAGGAAACTTGAATTTTCGTTTGAGTTAGGTATTTTTGGCATTTGACTTTTTGCCAAAGTCCCAACTCCTTAAATGAATATTTGATTTAGGAGTTTACATTTATTTGTAAAATCACCATAATGAGACTAAATGTATTATATTAATTCATAAATATATGCCATATTAATTGCATTTATGAAAGAACTGTTAGCATTTTTTTAAAGTAAAATCGTCGCAATTATATCTTGACAAGTAAAGAGAAAATGTACTTGACACTTTCTGATTGGTTTTATTTTTTGATTATACGCAACATTTTGGTTTCTTTTTTTCTAAGTAAATTCTCATTTGCATATATATATTCATAAAAATTAGGATGTAATGAAAAAAAAATCTCAATATTTTCTATTGTCTAAGTATTTTCTTCTTTCTTTTAAAAATGCTTAACTTAACGTATTAATGAATGTTTACCTAAAAAAATAGCTTCGGACGAAATAGGGACATGCTGTTTTATTTGCTAGCACGGAGTCGATCCCACTGTTGAAGAATGTGAACCTCCTTAACTATAAACAGCTAAATACTATATATGTGCTGCGGTGTTTTTTTTTTATTTGTCGCTAATATATATTGCAAGTTTATTCAGCAGCTTTACGTTTATATCCACAAGTGCGTTTTGATCTTGATTATAACTGCCGGATTGTCTGCCGATGGTCAGTCATTTTTTCAAGGCCTCTAAACAAAAACAAATTTATTTCCAAGATATAGTCAATAGTGCCTAAACTGGTATTAACAAAATTATTTATATAAATACATCCCACCACTATCGACCTTATATTGGGGCCATTGTTGTAGATGGCGTATAATCATATAGCTCTTAATCAATTGATTCATGATTATGTGTGAGATTTCGTCGTGAAGTTCGTTTTAGAAACACAACATATAACGTGCTATTTTCTTTCATTATTTCTTCTTTCAAATCCTCACCACGTTATTGTATCTAGTTTGTGTTCATTTTGTATCTTTTATATTTTAGGATCGTGGATTGTTACGTGTGGAACGGAATCAGGAGTAGTGCAGTTTATTGAAGACGCTGTAAATGAATATGTAGCCCTCGAAGATTTACATATTCCAATAGTTGGACTTTTGTCCCAGGGAGTACTAGATAAAGTAATAGAAATATAGGGACTGTATCGTGATATACATATTCAATGTTTTAGTGATCTTTAGCGAAAAACAAAGTATTTTCACCTCTTAGAATCCATAACTAACAACAGGCAAGAAAATTTAAAGTTACAATATTTTTTGAAAAGGTTCAGTGTAGTAACACACCACATTCCCTTATTTGTGTATTGAAGATCAAGATTCAAACAAAATTTAAGCTAATCATGAAAAAAACATAAGTATGCATTTCATTACAAAAAGACACCAGCGTAACATATGCGTACATGTTTATTGTTTTGGGAGATTTTTTTTATAAATGTATATTGATGACATCTTATGTATTGATTATTTCCTGTTGTTTTAAAGATGTTAGAGACTGAGAGGAGCAAAGATTTTACGATAAAAGGCTTTCAGGTGAAAGATAAAACTGGAAGACGTAAATCGCTTACAATTCCAGTAATTCCAACAAGGGAGACATTAGATGCAAATCATACTCAGTTTGTCTTCCTCCGCGACTACCAGGAAGGAAACGAGGATTTTGAATGCAGAAAAGCTTTCGAAAATTTTTTATTGAATATCTGCAGTGTAAATTCTGGTATGTGTTTATAAGAGTTTAAAGTATCTGTGACCGCAAAAAACTGATGGTAAATAGTTAAAGCCAAAATAGTCGCTCAACACGTCACCACGTCAATTAAATTTTACTGTGCACGCACTATTCCACATAGTATTGTTTACCATTGTAAAATCAAATAAAATGGCTGAAGGCAGAAAACTCATGACTGCTTGGTATTGAAATATCGCTATTTATTTTATTTTTTTTTGGGGGGGGGGGGGGGGGGTAATTAAACAAATTGTATAGATATCACATATCTTTTAGATTTAGTTACTATGAGGTAGAAAATTACAAAAAATGCAAAGTACAGACACGCAGATTTCAGGCCTACAAAAACCATTGATAAATACTACTTGCATTTAAAACTATATATGCATGTTCACCTATCTTAGATTATCTAAATCGAACTATGAATATTTTAAAACGTAACAAGTTATAGAAAATTAAGTAAGAACAAAAGTGGAAACGGTGAAAACAACCTTTATTATAACCACATGGATGCTATATATGCTGATAATTTCTTTTTCTGCATTTTGCAAAATTTCTATAGAAGTAGGTCATAAAGGCATATGCATTCTTTTATATGGGTTTCCTTGTCAATTAACGTAATCAGATCAATTACGAGGTGAAAGTCACTAACTTCGTTCGTTAGATTTCATCAACTCTCCAAACGATAAAAAAATATCGCCAAATAAATCATTATTGAATTGATTAATAGAGGACGCGATTAACATATATTTTGGCATTAGAGCTTTCGAAACCTCTATTATTTTGCAGTATAAGCCATCAATCATAGATATAGAGACAAAGCGTGTATCAGTGTTGGTATACTTCATACTGGTATATGATAATACCTTGTCTGATTGTGACATGCTATAACAGTTTTCATAATTAAGATATCAATACATAGATGTTTATAGACAACATCATTGGTCAATAAGTGATTTTAATGCTATTTTGATGTAACAATGTTTTTCATTGGTTCAAAGTTGCCTTAAAATCCACAGTTGACCAGGCGTAACTAAGGAGTGCCTGCCATTTTGAATTGATAGGATTAACGAATGTTCGATAACTACAATATTTTCGAAGATAAAAAAAACAACAACCTCGAATTCGCCGTTTAAATGTGATTTTATCCGAATTTGAATCATAGGATACATAAAAACCTCCAGTTTGTATCTTTTTATTTGTTTGACGTCACGTTTAGATACAACGTCTTTGCGCCAAAATCATTCATGAAGATTCGCGGATTTTTTTTTATTTGTCAAATTTATCTATATATTCAAGCTCTAATGTATTTTTTTCTATTGCATAATAATCTGATTACCAGTACTGAAGTTGAAGAGTTACCACCGTCAATTTTGAGTGTACGGTCGCAAATGACCGTTTTACTGTCTCCGCTACTCGTCGCCAGTAAAATTGTATTTGCGACCGTCAAATTTACAATTGACGGTGCCAACTCTTCAACTACAGTACTATTATTCCCTTAAATCAATTTAAAAAAAAGCAGAACATGCATTATAATGATATTTGCTTTTATTACTGTTTATAACCTCCACTTTACCTGTCATTTTTTAAGAGGAGACGACCAAAACAGGTGACATTTTGCCGGTTGTGTTAGTACTGATTGAAGGAGATATTGAGGCGCTGGAAACAGCTATAAGAATGATTGAAGAAAATAATCATGTTGTTGTGATTGATGGTTCAGGCGGAGCTGCAAATATTTTTGCAGCTTGTTACCGAAATGATTCTCGGTGTGTGTAACTTTAATTGTATCTTTTCATTATGTGTTTAAAGTATTTAGTCCACATTTTAAGTAAATTTGTCAGTTTTGTTTCTTTTATAAGCACTGTATTTTCTAAAATGTTGTCCTCGAATCAAAAGAAATTGTCAAAGTGTATTATGTCATATCACAAGACATGTTCAGTTCAATTCAAATATTTTTGTCCTTTATCAGTTCGAATTGCATGTATCTCCAATACAATACATTTACAGCCTCAAATAATGATTTGTGCAACATCAAAAAAGATGCACCAATATTTTATCATATACTTCCGCTTGTAATAGCGATACCAGATAGTACATATACTAAGGAGAGCCTGATGGTATCTATCGTTTGGTAAGGTTTCGAATAACTTCAAGGCTTTACAATGTTTTTCTTCCATTCGAAATGCAAATACTTTCGGAATTCAGAGGACATTAGCCTTTGTTTTACATCATAATACTGTTACTTGACACTGCTCTAATGCAACTGTTTTGATTTTTAATAGAGAAAACCTTGATCCAAAAATAGAAGAATGGTTTGAAGACAAATCAAAACCTGAGATAAAAAAAGCAATTAAGAAATTAGAATCCTGCATAAATGGAATAGAGAACAAAAAGAAAAAGGAAAAGGTATGTGATAACCAACAATTATTTTGACAACCAAAATAGCCTGGTTGATTTCAAAATTGATATTCGTTCACGCTTTAATCTGGTCTAATTAATAGCTATTTAAAAAGCAATTGTAAAAAATTACAAGAAATGTCGTGCCGATAAGGATTGTGTAAGTAAGTTAACAAATTTGTAGCTGAAGTACAGGATCTGAACTTTTGTCTTAATTTTTTCAAAGTCTATATAATAACGGCACCTTACATTTATTTTTACAACGCTTTAATTAGGTCGTTATCATTCAGTGAGATAATTCGAAAATGTTTGGATATAATAACTATGAACATTTGAGTTTAATAAGTCGAAATTAAAGTTTAAGCGATACTCTTTCAAAATTTCTTTAAAAAGGCTACATGTATTTCAAATCCTTGATTTCCAAGTTAAGATCAATTTTTAAACAATTAAACTGTTCGATTACTTAAAAAGTAAAATTGTAAAAATACCGAAAAAATCGAAACTGAAAGTCCCTGATCAAATTAACAAAATCAAAAGCTCTTACCCTTCAAACAAATAATAACGGTCAGAGTCCCGAATATGTATAGTAAAAAATAGCGAGTGTGTAATCGATATAATGTATAAACTGTAAGGGTGTATTTTAGTCTGTATCACTTTAATTTTCCGTCGATCAACTCTGAAGACTGCTGGCGGTCACATTACCCGATATAAACATGCATATGATTAAAAACACACAGCAACATGTGTGATCATTGATATCATGTTAAAGATTACAAAAAGATGTTTAACATCGTTTTTTTTCTGTATACGATTTTTGTGTGGACTCTATCAGTCAACGAAATAATCCACCATTGTTCCTTATTTAAAGTGCTGCAAACGTTTAGGATATGCGTAACACAGGGCTTTAAATTAAAAGCCCATTAACACGAGTTCAATTGAGTCGAATATTTACCTGGAAATCAGTAATACCATAAAGATAAATTAGTTAGCGTATTTTGCAAATTTTGGCGAAATGGACTGCTTTGAACGATATATTATTTAATAATTCGTCTTGTATCATCAATACCTGTAACAAATACAGAATTATATGTTAATGTTTTGTCTAGTTGCTAATGCCAACTGTATCTTTTTATTTGGTAAATAATTTCAAATCTTGTAATAGCATTAATTTCTAGCATATTTTCAAAGAAAAAAACGCATTTTGTGTTTTATTTCGAACTTGTCATGTCAATCGACTAAATAATTCAAACTTCATTGTTGCATTATTTGTTCTTACGTATTTACTTGATGTTACAATAGATATAATTGCCGCATGTTGATCTCAATCCACTTACACATATTTGAATTAAGTGACCATATTATCATTCCATAAGTAACAGTGGCTTGTAAAAAGATAACGTTCATTAACTGACAGTGGAAACAAACAAATGACATATTTGACCTTGGATTCTTTAAAATCTGTAGTTATTTCTATGAAACGTTTATCCACTGTGAATACTATATCATGCATACGATATTCATCATTTACCAAATTGTAGATTTACGTGTATTCCCTGAAAGATAAAGGAGGTACAGTTAGAAAGTTAATTCATGATGCTATGTTCAGCATTTATAAAGGTATGTATTCTAATATTTTTTAGTTGTAATGTAGGATTCAATTGTTGTATTATAAACCAACACGTTTTTTGCAGAACTATTCAAATAGAAGTCTATATTATTTTCGAGTTTCAATTCTTAAACATTTATGTAGATGGATATAAGAAGATGTGGTATATTTCCCATGAGACAACTTTACATCCAAGTCACTATTTATAAAAGTAATCCATTATAGGTCAACGTACGGTCTTTAACACGGAGCCTTAGCTCAAAACAAACATCAAGCTATAAAGGACCAAACACAATGAGTAGTGTAAAACCATTCAAACGCGGGAAAATGGTTATATCTATATAAAAAACGAAAAACAGAAGAAAAAAAAATATGAACCGTCAACCAACAACAACTTCTAAACATCCGATTCTTACTTATGACAGGTTCAAATAATTGCAGCAGGTTAAAACGTTTTAAAAGGAATCAACCTTCTCTGAAACAACATGAACAAAAATGTAACATCACAACATAGAATGCTGCACTATAAAATATCAATGGAAATGGCAAGCTCGATCAAAAAACGTAGTAACACAAGTTACCATAAACAAATAAAGAAGTAGGGATAATAAGGGCCAACATAGCTCCCAGCTTAGACCAAATTCATTTTTACCTAACACATGCCATAACTATCGTCTTCATGGAACAGAAAATAGTTTGATTATATCTCAATCCGTTTTTGCGTAAAAGACTTTTAAAACTTATGGCAGATAAATACAAAAAATCCCCTATTTTCACGGAATATTTGTGGCGGGTTTGGAATTTTACTGAAGCATAAACTGTTTTAACATTTATTTAAATTTCATTAGGGAAATGTTATTTTTTCAACTCATAAAGAGTACATTTGCTATTTCATAATATTTGGTTTTCAATTCATTTTACTAATAATAATATAGGTACCTTTGGTATGGCAACAAAAAAATATTTAAAAAATAATCAAATTAATGTTAAGTGCTTTGCGGTAGCCTAGTTGATTTAAAGAGGGACGAAAGATACCAAAGGGACAGTCAAACTCATAAATCGAAAATAAACTGACAACGCCTGGCTCAAAATAAAGAATACAAAGAGACAAACAATAGAACACAGAGCACAACATAGAAAACTAAAGAATAAGCAACACGAAACCCATCAAAAACTAGGGGTGATCTCAGGTGCTCCGGAAGGGTAATCAGATCATGTTCCCCATGTGACACCGTTCGTGTTGCTTAAGTTATAACAAATCCGGTAAATAGTCTAATTCGGTAGGTCACATTCATGAAAGGGAAGGGGGTTGTAGTTACGACGTAAGGAACATATCCGATATCATTTGTGAAACGGTTATTCCATAACGGTCAACCAACTCGTGATGGCGTCCGTAAAATTTACGAAGGGATGATTTATTTCAACTTCACTATATCTCTTGGTATAATAGCTTCCAGGTGCGCAGCAACCCTCTATCAAGAAAACCATGATAGGAAATGAAAGCACGGGAATATAGTATCAATTTGGAGATATATACATCCCGTATGCAGGTGCTGGTGAAATGTTGCTACGTAGAAACGAAATATTTGCAGTTGGAAAGCTGTAATCATCTCTTTTGTCTTAAAGTGTTGTATAAATATTGGATGATACATTTTATAAACTTCTTTAAAAGGCCTCCGGATCATTCAATTTATTTTCGATTTTCAATATAAACATGATAAAATCTTGGGGTCATAGATCTTGTTTTTTTTCGAAAACAATGAAATTAACAAAACCACAATTATATCATAAGGTTTAATAGGAACAAACTTATCTTTCCTTAATAGTGAAAGATTCAACGATAGAATTGTTTAAATTAAAGGAGGTAACTGTTTTCCATGAATATTTCCGAAACAACAGTAATAGGCCGAATAGATTAAGTTAAATGTGAACTTCTGCGCTTGAAAGAGAACTTACAATAGGCTTATTCATACAGTATTTTTTTATCAAAGAATCATCATTGATATTAATCATTTGTGCATTAAATGACAGATTATGCTATATTTGTCGTTTCTTAGCTATGTTACCTGTATGTATGTGCGCAAGTGTGTGTTTTTGTGTGTGTGTTTAACTTTTGTTAATATACATGCGAGTTCCTTAACGAAATACTAGTTATGACATGTGCTCTATAAAACCCTGAGTGTCCATAGTTAATTATCAGTAAATGTTAAATTGGAACCTACTGGCAACAGTGTAAATGTCAGTATCAAAATCTTAGACAGTTGATAACAATAGATGAACCTTTTAACATATTAGATATACAAGTCAACCTACAAATATGAATACAAAAATAAAACAGATACACATTGATAGAACAACAATCCCCACCCCATAACAACATTCACACAAACAGAGGGAAACATATAATATTCAACAAAATAAAGTCTACTCAATATGTAAAACTCTAAGTCTAATAAAGTTTTTAAATGATCTACATTGATTTGCATAAAACAACTCTGCATCACATGGAAGTTAAGTTACTCTATACAAATTAATGAGGATAATTTTGATAGTTTATTAGTCTTTCAAGTCTTTGTTTATGGTTAATTTATTGATATGACTATGGATTGAAAAGAGATATAAACGTGTAGTTGTAAAACTTATTTTGACATTAAATTGAATAATTTGCGACACGTAAAATATTTGGTTTTGTATTTTGCGAGTAAAGTAGTTCTCTGAAAAGGTATAACATTAGATTTTCAAGGCTTCCGAAGAAGAAACGATTCTTTTTTTGACAAAAATAACCATACCTTTCGCAGGCATGTGCCAAAAAATATTTGCTATTATTTTGTTTGTTTATAATTCTGTTTATCGTTTAAAGGACATTTTTACAAATGCCTGCGGATGTAACGAAGTCTCGCAAAATTTACTGAAAATCTTTTGCATTCTAAGCAATAGTTGACGTTTTCGCGGTTCTTTTCTGACTTCACGGGACGTGTTTTTTGCCGACAACAAAATGTTTCTTAAATTTCACTCTATAATGAATATTTTTTTATATCATTCCGTAGTCTTTAATTGGTAATTATGTTGGTTTGTTCAGACTATGTTATTGTATTTATCAAACGGGAAATTTACCCTAAATACACTAATACCACCGTTTTAAATTAGTGCAGAACATGTTTTCTCTTCACTTTTAAATATAATTTCTCAAAATAGTGTTTCATAGTTATCATTTAAAATTGTACAAAAAAGCATTATTTTCTAGTGGCCATCGCAAACTTAACTTCCAATTGCCTACACATTTCGGAACTTCAAATAAACTTTTGCCGGTCTGAACTGTTATGTTAACATCCGATTTCGCGTCATTTCACTTAATGACAGACCAAACCCGAAATGCAAATCGTATTTTTATTATTTCAAAATGACGAGCATCTTACGTGTTTGAACGATCTTTCTGTTGAAAACCTTCCAAAATGAAAGAACATCTGTTTTTAGGCGTATTGAGCACATTTTTTTAATAGACTTTTGGGTCATGGTTTGGCTTTAAAGTACAAGTATTTTTTATTTGAGCTTCAAAAATGAGTCTTATGTAGAAAACACGCGCGTCTGGCGAATCAAAACTGTAAGCCTTGTACCTTTGATAACTATTTACATCACTGGGTCGATGCCACTGCTGGTGAACTTTTCATCCCCGAAACAAAATAATTGATGTCACCAAATTCAAAGCAATGACTTATAATTTGTTTTGATAATCAGGAATATAAAGTGTTGAAAAAGAGTTTAACACTGTCATTTGTATTTCTGGAAAGAAAATATGTTGAGTGGTGTTAACTTATAAATAGGTTTTCATTACACAACATTAAACTGTATAATTCTGTATTTTGTAGACGACTATGAAAGGAAGAGGTCAGACAGGGAGTTGAAAATCATTTCCATTAAGAAACAACTGCAACTTGTTGGGAAGTGGGAAAGATGTGATATTGCTGAGAAATATATCTTTATTGACAAACATAGAACCGAGCTTTTAACCATTCAGGTAGAGTTAAATGTTGTTTATTCTCCTTGTTATAATGGGGAATTCCATGTCAACTATATCGAAATGTGGAAAAAAAGTATAGTTTAATGAATTGTGAAACATTAGGAATGTTCAAACATGGAACAAAAACAAAATGAAAACAAAATACATGATCAAAAGAAGAAATCTTAATGAATTTCTAAACAGTGAGATTTTTACTGCGCTTGATGCAAATGTAAGAACAAATCGTCTGTAATTACCGAGACCACATTGTTTAAAATTCAAAATATGTGTGTTCATGCTTAACATGTCTACACTCTGACAATCAATAATTTCTTTGAATGTTTTCATTTAGTTTACTTTCTCTCATGCGTTAGAAATTATAAATATTACCATTAAAACCGATGACGTAACGTGTTTTCGATCCATGGGAAGATTAGTATGGAAATTAATTTTAGACAGATGATGATAAAATGAAGGTCAAATTGAAAGACGAAATCAAAATAGGGATCCATAACATGCAAACATTTAAATATTGATGTATTTGCATTAGATTATTTCTTGAAGAATTTTCCAGGAGTAATTTAATACTGTCTAGTACCTTATACAAAACGTAATATAATAGTGTTTTGTATTTAAGAAAACAATTATCACAGGAATTTCACCAATCAACTGATTGTTTACTCGTGTACAAGATTAAGTAACCATGTCCCCTCAAGTTTAATAAATACTTTTCTATATAATTCCCCCAAAATATAAGAAATCATGATAATAACCAAGGTATATATATGTATATATATGACCCTGATTTGTTGTAACTGCAATGCCTTGCAGGATAAATTTAAAATCTTTTAAATTTTGACCCTTTTTCGTGTGCAACAGGATGTTACTTAAAATAATTTGTTGGTTTTACACCTAGTTACAGTATACTAGTTGAATATCTGTATTAATTTGAAAATATTCTGATTGAATATTCAAATATATGTTGTATATATCTTAAAATCATACGACCTCTACTCTGAACTTTTTTATTTTGGTTAAAATGAAACGTGTGGTTTCTCTGGCTTTTTAACTATTTTGATCTGAGCGTCACTGATGAGTCTTATGTAGACGAAACGCGCGTCTGGCGTATAAAATTATAATCCTGGTACTTTTGATAACTATTTACACCACTGGGTCGATGCCACTGCTGGTGGACGTTTCGTCCCCGAGGGTATCACCAGCCCAGTAGTCAGCACTTTGGTGTTGACATGAATATCAATTATATGGTCATTTTTATAAATTTACTGTTTACAAAACTTTGAATTTTTCGAAAAACTAAGGATTTTCTTACCCCAGGAGTAGATTACCTTAGCCGTATTTGGCACAACGTTTTGAAATTTTTGGTCCTCAATGCTCTTCAACTTTGTATTTGTTTGGCTTTTTAACTATTTTGATCTGAGCGTCACTGATGAGTCTTATATAGACGATACGCGCGTCTGGCGTATAAAATTATAATCCTGGTACTTTTGATAACTATTTACACCACTGGGTCGATGCCACTGCTGGTGGACGTTTCGTCCCCGAGGGTATCACCAGCCCAGTAGTCAGCACTTTGGTGTTGACATGAATATCAATTATATGGTCATTTTTATAAATTTACTGTTTACAAAACTTTGAATTTTTCGAAAAACTAAGGATTTTCTTACCCCAGGAGTAGATTACCTTAGCCGTATTTGGCACAACGTTTTGAAATTTTTGGTCCTCAATGCTCTTCAACTTTGTATTTGTTTGGCTTTTTAACTATTTTGATCTGAGCGTCACTGATGAGTCTTATGTAGACGATACGCGCGTCTGGCGTATAAAATTATAATCCTGGTACTTTTGATAACTATTTACACCACTGGGTCGATGCCACTGCTGGTGGACGTTTCGTCCCCGAGGGTATCACCAGCCCAGTAGTCAGCACTTTGGTGTTGACATGAATATCAATTATATGGTCATTTTTATAAATTTACTGTTTACAAAACTTTGAATTTTTCGAAAAACTAAGGATTTTCTTACCCCAGGAGTAGATTACCTTAGCCGTATTTGGCACAACGTTTTGAAATTTTTGGTCCTCAATGTCTTCAACTTTGTATTTGTTTGGCTTTTTAACTATTTTGATCTGAGCGTCACTGATGAGTCTTATGTAGACGATACGCGCGTCTGGCGTATAAAATTATAATCCTGGTACTTTTGATAACTATTTACACCACTGGGTCGATGCCACTGCTGGTGGACGTTTCGTCCCCGAGGGCAACACCAGCCCAGTAGTCAGCACTTTGGTGTTGACATGAATATCAATTATATGGTCATTTTTATAAATTTACTGTTTACAAAACTTTGAATTTTTCGAAAAACTAAGGATTTTCTTACCCCAGGAGTAGATTACCTTAGCCGTATTTGGCACAACTTTTTGAAATTTTTGGTCCTCAATGCTCTTCAACTTTGTATTTGTTTGGCTTTTTAACTATTTTGATCTGAGCGACACTGATGAGTCTTATGTAGACGAAACGCGCGTCTGGCGTATAAAATTATAATCCTGGTACTTTTGATAACTATTTCGTTATACATTTTTTTGGCAATGATTATATCCAGATAACTCAAGTGATATACAAGATATTACATGTGTTATAAAACTATGACGAAGATGGTAGATGTCTGCCATGTATTTGCTCTTAAGAATTGATTTTAATGTTTTGTTTGAATTTTAGACAGTTGATAATAAAACGAAGGTCAAATTGAAAGACGAAATGTTAAGGTTACTGAGAAGTGTATCCAGAGAAATGACTCATAAAGATACAGAACACTTTAAAGAGCGTATGGCAAAGGTATAATTAAAAAAAAGGTTTAAGTAACAAACGATGAATTTTTAAACATATAATGACCACTTACTTAAGATTATACATAGCAGATAATAGTTATCGTAAATATGTACTGAAGAGGTCATCCCACGGATTTTTATTAAAAATTGCAAATTGGGTATTTAGGACTGCACATGAATACATGAACAGTATGTCTGTTAATTTAAAGATTTCGGATTTTTAGCACATTGATTATTCTGTAAAAAAAGCTACAATTGTGTAATATTAAAACAATTTAATAAACAAATACTTATAATTGCTTTTTTCTCACAACAATAGACAGTATAGAGGTCATCAAACTAGATTTTGTTTGCCGTATGAATCGTTCAAGTCATGTTTAAGTATTTAAACACGGCGACAAATAACATTGTTAGTGACGACATCATAAATATTTTTCTCTTTTTTTAATAGAAACTTGTTGATTGAAGTTTCATACTTGTCACAAAAAAAAACATGAAGTCTATTTTTATGACTGATTAATAGTGCTTTGCTCATATACAACACCTTGTATTTACAGTTTGACAGAGTCAAAGCAGGTTATTTCACATTCCTATTACAAGATTTAGAAAAACTAAAATCGCTTATACAAAAGGAGGAATACAAAACATTAATTAGGCGCACTAAAAACGAAATATTACAAGTAAGTACAAAAATGCTACCTTGAAAATGCATTGTATATTTATGATATATATTGGGAAATAAGGGCGCAGGTTAAATGAGCGGGATAAAGTTGTTTTACACTATACGTGTTTACACAGTTTGACGGGTAACTGGATCAGATCGATTGCGTTTTTACTTGAAGTTTGAACTTTATAGTTCAGATTAAACCGATATGAATCTTTATGATAACATATAATGTGAACGCTAAATTGTTTTATATAGATCGATTCCAATTAAATCGATTGAACACAAAACGTTTGTTTTCGTAACCGTAGTAGGCTTATCATTTAATGCCACTCACTGCAGTTTGTTTTCTGTACTCACCTCTCCTCATAGTAGAGCTAGATAGGATATTGTATAGCCTCTAATGTGGCTACGTTATTTTATGTTCATCAATATCAGATGCTAAGAGATCTATAAGAAAAAAAAAAACTAAAATCAACTTGTAATAATCAAATTTATAAATATTGGTGTACTGCCTGAGAAAACATAAGTTTATACTAATGATTGTACACCACTTAATAGTGCTGATTTGATAAATTGCTCTCTTGATGTTTAATGGCAAATATGTCAACCATATTTACAACGAGATGTTTAGTGGATCAAACTTAAGCAAATCATAACAAGTCCAGAACATCACTTTGATACGACACGACTAAGCGTTGAATAGAAGTAAAACGTATGCTGTAAAAGAATACAATCATGACGAAAGTTTTAAGTTAAATCTTGACCCCTCTCCTTTTTTCCCCAAGGTAAACAAATGTAAAAAACGCAACGAGATGAAATTAAAATCTATAACGGTCAATGAGATATAGACCCTATTCTAAAAAAATCCCTCTGAAAGCCTGAATTTCCAGGGCTTTGACATGTTTGTATTTCTACTCAAATACCGTTTGGTTATTGACAGAAGCTATTAAATCAACCAATACGTTCACCGTACAAAAAATAAACGAAAGATTAGTGTGTGTGGGGACCCCGTTTCAGGTATCTTGAATAACTATTTTGCTTTGAGAAACAATGAAAAATGCACGAACAAATAATCAACATTAAACAATTTCGTGAGTTAGATGTTAAACAGTATTTCAAATTTAAAATTATAATGAAAATATAAGTTGAAGAAGGAATAGTCCTAGGAAAATAAGAATACCCTTCACCTTTTAAACTTTGTTAGATTGGAGCGCTATTTTTGAAATGCTCATTTTCATCCTAAAAAATATATCACCTTAGCTGTATTTGGTTAATTTCTAAGGACTTTGGTCCTCAATGCTCTTCAATTTCGTACTTTATTTGGTCTTTTAACTTTTTCGGATGCGAGAGTCATTAATGAGTAGACGAAACACGCGTCTGGCGTAAATACAACATTTTGTCCTGGTATCTATGATGAGTTTATTAACAAAAAATGCTTCAAAATCACCTTTTATTTTTAGTTATGGAACGTCTAATGTTTTTGTTCATTGAATGGATCCTTGCATTTTCTACTTGAAGTAAGCTTCAAGATAAGTATTTATGTATGCTTTATCCTGGTATTAATGATTTGTTCATTTATAACCACTTGAACGGTTCCACTGCTTGTTGAGTTAAAATTTTCCCAGGGTATTACCAGCCCAGTATTCAGCACTTCTGTGCTGACATGAGTCATCATTGATATGGTCATATTTGTAAACTTAACTGTTTACAAAACTCTAGAATTTCTGTAATACTAATTTTCGTCCTCAGGAAAATATCACCGGAGCTGTGTTTGGCAAAAGTTTTAAGACTTTTGGTCCTCAATTCTCTTCAATTTCGTTCTTTATTTGGTCTTTTTTAACTTTTGGATGCGAGCGTCACTGATGAGTCGTTTGTAGACGAAACACACCCCTAAATAATATTTTTAGGTATGGAACGTCTAATATTTTTGCTTTGTTTAGTGGATTCTTGCATCATCTTTTTGAAGTAAGCTTTAAGATTAGTGCATATGTATTTTTGATTTTGGTACATTTTGTTCATTTTTCTTAATTTTCATCTAACATGCCTAAGCAATCCGATAACATTGAAAGTTATACTATTGGCATTTAAACATAGCTAACCCTTTTCACTGAATAATGATATGTAATTATCTTTTAGGGGAATGCAATATTATTAAATTACATTGAAATCCAGATACACGATTTTGGAGATCAAATATTGGATCTCATCGTTAGTTAGTAATTCATGTTTTTTTTATTTGCAAGATATGATTAACTTTATCTTATTCATGAATTATGTGTTTATAATTGTACACTAATCGTAAGAATGCATCTTATTATTGAAATTAAGATTTCCATTTAATTTAGCGTCAAACAGGGAAGACATAAATTTTAACATATAGTAGACAATAAACCGAATTATTTTGTACAATAGGATAGCATACAGGATGATGTTTCAGAACTGTTATTATCATCGCTGAAAGAAAATAGAACGGACTTTGTCCTACTGATGATTGACAGAATAGACAATTTTGAGGCATTTGTTATATTGTATATACCAAAGCTATACAATACGGTAGGTATTTTCTTTTTAATCATTTTTGTTCAATAAGTTTTTCACCAAGAATAATAATGAAATGATCTGGTGTCAAGTTTATTTGTTCGATATAAATTGAAAATTCTACAGACATATTGCAGCCGTGGAATTAAATATCTGTTATGTAATGATATGAAACATATGCTTATTCGTATTCAATAATACAAATGCAAGACTATTTTTTTTATAGAAAAATCAAATAATACATAAGAAGGTATGGTTGTCTTTCGCCATCTTGAATTGTAGAAAAACAGAGAACTTAAGGTTTAGATTTTCAATCAGGTTAGCAAAATTTGATGCAGGAAAGCAGATATCTAGTGTGATTTTTTATTTAAAAAGAAACAATGTATAAGAAGATAACTTATAGATTATAATATTTACAAGTGTAGATTATTTTTGGTTGCTTCAAAATGTTTTTAAATTGGTATTTTCAGACGAGATAACTCAAAAACAGTCCATTTTCTGATAAAATCTACATGAAATATTCCTATTTTTTATTTTAGCCGAGAAAAAAACGTACGGTGTCATTTTGTTACAACTTGTAGCGTGAGAAAAAGTGCGGTGACTTATCATTTTTATCATATGTTTACCATATATCAATAGTTATAATTATATAATATATAGATACTACGTTTTGGTAAAGTATGAACAAACTCTATAATTTTAATTTAGACTCTAGTATGACCTTAAGGATGTCACAACATTTAACATATTATTTTTAATCATAGTTTTAAATCAATTTATACACTTATCTTTTTACTTGTATTTCAGTGCAGTAAGGATAACACAGTACTTCAACTTGTTGTACAGGTACCCATTTTTCAGAAAATACATTTGTGTTTGTTTGCTCGTATTATGGTATTATTGCGTAACAATTTTCATATTGGCTTAGTTATAGGTCCGAGGGTACCATATTGGCCTGAGGCGAAGCCGAAGGCCAATATGGCTGCCCGAGGACCTATAACTAAGCCAATATGAAAATTGTTACGCAATGATACCTTTATTAATTAACCAGTCCAATATGAACTCTAGCCGGGCCAATATGAAGATTGAAAATAGTGTGAAAATCTGACATTCAGGACTTCAATAGTAGTGATTTGAATATGTATCAATGAAAATTGAGGATTTTAATCAAAACAATAAAATAGTAACAATTTTATTAAATAATCAACAGTAAATAAACACAACAAGTAAAAAACATGTTTTTATCTAGTTTTCAGATTAAAGCTCTTGGCTGCAGTTTATAGTATTCTTTCTTTCCCCTGAGTATATGTTAATATTGAAAACACCACCTGTTATAGTTGCACCTGCAAACATGGCCATTGGGTTGTCATGTTTGTTAGCAGTTTGATTATTTGTATTTGATACATTTGCATTTAAATTATTATGAACTAATGTATTTGAGTTTGAAAGTTCACAAGGTTCCTCTGAATCTGATGTCGTCTGTAAATCTGAGTTCGGCAACATGACCTTAGATATTGTGTGAGAAGCTTGTTGCTGTTGTTCAATAGACGGTACTGAATAATGAGTTAAGGTACTAATGCCTTTCCAGCCTCCTAATTGAGCAACTTCATTGGCAGGTCTACCATTTTGAAGTAGTGTGGTAGCAAAAGTTTTACGTCCCGAATGATTAACCTTTCTTCCTTGAAGATCTCCTTTTTCTGCCATATTTTTTACCATTTTACCTAATTTATCTTTGCCTATGGTTTGGCGAGTGTACCATATTTCCTCATGTTTATTATCTAAAGGCCTCAAATAAAATCTATGTTCATCAGTTAATGTGTCTTGAGGTCTATGCCGTTTGTATTCCTTGTAAACATGAATAGGGCAATTACTTCCTCCTTCCCCGAAAATCTTTGGCGTAATATCCCGGAAATCCCTGCTTTTTGCTCCACTACGGGTTTTGGTGCTTCTTTCTGAAAAAAGTATGCTTATGTCAATATTTAAAGAAGAATTATCCTTCCTGTCTGTACAAAACTTTCACTTTTATATAACAAAAAACATGTATTGCATAGTAAATAAGATTTGTTTTGATAAATATAAAACAATGGTTAATATCCTTAAAAGCACAAATTACCAACTTTTGTCAGGACTGTTGTACATGTACATCCATTATCCACAGAAGTATATATTCTGTGATTTCTAAAAGATTTAAAATATCAACTATTTAAATGATGGAAATCATAACATAATCTCACCATTAAATTCCAAATACTCCTTTCCATCAGATGTAGCTTTTAACTTGACATCTCCCCATGTCATGTTAACATGGTCTTGTCGACCTCGTAGACCAAAGTATGTTGCATTATTTAAAAACACAGCATTCAGTAATGCATCAGGGTTTTCTGGAAAAAGAAAAAAAAAAGAACTTTACTAAAATACATGTATCTTAATGTAAATATCCAACTTAAAATAGTATTTAAAGGACAAATACTGTATCAAAATGCAAAAGACCTCTGGAGACACTCTCATTGTTCAAGACCTTATGTGTATTTTAAACATTTTTTATTAGAACAACCATTTAATAATCAGGGATGGATAGAGGGCGACAAGGAAATAAAATAATTTGTTTGCCACAAGGTTAGAAAAATGTTTAATTAAAAGTTACTGACTGACACGCTGGAATACAACATTTTTTTTAAACTTACGTGTTCCAATAACGCCTTTCTCCCTCAAGATTTGGATTTCCTCAGTCGTCAAAGGTTCAGCTCTGTTTGGCTTACTGCCCTTGCCCAATGACTTTAATGCCTTTCGCTTCGCTTCTAATACCCGTCTTGTGTGGTTGAACTCAGGATCCTTTTTAATACTGAAACATTAAAGAAAAGATATGCATAATATCTGACATGTAATTTTTGTATGTACATGTTTTATACTTATAGCAAAGAGAAACCAAGGAATATTCATTGTACACAAGCTTAAGATCATCAAAACCACATTGACCCAGATGATATATATAGTTTTTACCAAAAAAAATGACACAAGGCTAAAATTAAAATATTGGCACTGAATATTCGAGTCATAATGCTTTGACAGAATAATGCAAAGGCTATCATGCTATATCAAGACAAGGGAGTTACATGTCTCACAGATATCAAATAATCTACATGAAAATAATCGTACCTTATACTACTTTTTGAGTCCTTCAAATGTCTATCCAAGCTGTTGAACATAGAGGATAAAGAGTCAGGCTCATATTCGTCACCATTTTTCTTCAGGACTCCAAGAAAAAATCTTGATAACAGACTGTCCAAGTCTTTGGCAGGTATTTCCACTGAATCACGCATTTCTCCAACAGATATGAAAAAATCCAGCATCACTTTCAAGTCACTCTTTGTTTTAGTTTTTGTGTTCTTGTTAACACTTAAAGCTAGAAAAGAGTCAGTGTCTTCATCAGTGACAGAGCGAAACCTCTTGCTACTCGAGCTATTTTCTTTGTCTGATTCGTCAATCTCATGATTCTGTGCATTTTCAATGTCCTGCAGAATTTCATTTGGGAAGTTGAAATTCGCTGAATCAACTTCTTCCAGAATCAAATTTCCTTCCCCATTGACATCCGCGAGATTTCTCTTGATGTACTCTGCCTCCCTATTAGATAAATCGTCGTAGTGAAAATAGTCTTCAACTAACGCATCCATCGCATCATCTATATTTTTTATAGAGCTATTGCTCCATCGTTTTGTTGTCATTTTCTCCTGTCAGACGACACTAGCCGTAGTTCTCTAGAGTTATCGGGATTTCAACCGATTAGTCTAGAGCTAATCGAATATGCTAACATTGGGCTTGCTAAACCCGGGCCAATACGGAAAAATCCGTATTGGCCTTATAGGACAAAATTATCGATTTGGCAGTTTTACTCGTATTTAGTCAAATAAGCTCCAGTTAATTAATAATAGTGCATATGGTGTTGACAATTTCTATTCTAATTTTTTTCGCAATCAGCAATGTTAAAATGTGTGTGTTGGTATATTTTCTTATATTTTTTAATTCATTGATTTTTTTTTTAATTTTAGACTAAACGTATGAAAAAGAACTACAAAAATACATGAACACATATACACTCTTATTTTTATTTATATCTAAAGTATTTTCTGCAATGATTTTAGAAACACGAAGAAGACCAACGATTAGCAATAATAGATACGATTACAAATTTTCTAAGGAATTTATTCGGGGATTCAAACTTTCCATTTTTTAAAGGTAAGAATTAACATTTTATCGAACATATCCACAAATAATTTTGAATAAAAGACATTAGCCAACTTTAACGTGAGGGAAATAGACGGAAATAATAAAGAGTTTAATTAGGGTTTTCGCGATATTGATTGGCTAATATATAAAAAGAAGATGTGGTGTGGTATGATAGCCTTTGAGACAACTCTCATAAAGAGACCAAAATGACACAGAAATTAACAATTATAGGTAACCGTACGATCTTGAACAATGAGCAAAGCCCATACCGCATAGTCAGGTATAAAAAGCCCCGAAATGACAATGTAAAACAATTTAAACGAGAAAACTCACGGCCTTATATATTCTTTGGTTGTCGTTTGTTTATGTGTTACAAATTTGTTTTTCGTTCATTTTATATATATATACGGTTGTCGTTTGTTTATGTGTTACATTGTACGAAAAACAAATATGTAACACATAAACAAACGACAACCTATATATATATATATATGTAAAATGAACGTAAAACAAATATGTAACACATAAACAAACGACAACCACTGAATTACAGGCTCCTGACTTGGGACAGGCACATACATACATAATGTGGCGAAGTTTAACAAGTTAGCGGGATCCAAACCCTCCCCTAACCTAGAACAGTGGTATACCAGTACAATATAAGAACAGAGTATTATACTCAGTTGAAAAAGGATAAAATCATCAAATGGATAAAAATGCAAGTTAACGTGGCCGGGTACTTGTACATTCAAACAATAAAAAGACACGAAGAACAGATTTGAGTAGTTAACTGACAGCTAGTTAAAAAAATAATGAAAAACTAAAACTAAAAACTAATAAAACAATCATGCATCTTAGACATTGTATGGGATTGTATAAGTAAAACAAAGTGCAGTTGTCATTGAAACTGAATACAATAGAAAAACAGAAGTTCGTCATTACAATGTATTTTCCTATCGCTGATTCTTTATAAAAAAAATTAAACAGAACAGTGGTTAAAAGACACCTGTAAAAAGACTGGTACACATGAAATGCATGTGATAACTACCGGTTTAACAAAAGAAATAAAAATTGGCTTTAAAAATAATAATTAAAACTTTTTGTATGATAAAATTGAGAATGGAAATGGAGAATGTGTCAACCCGACCATGCATGAAACAGAAAACAGCAGAAAGTCACCAACAGGTCTTCAATGCAGCGAGAAACTCACGATAATATGTTTGCATGGAAATAAAAAATAGACGTTATAATCCCTATACAACCCTTTTTCACAATTTTTCAACAAGAATTCTTAGACAACAAAATGAAAACTTGAGATTATCCACCCAACTTGTATTTTGTAAACGCTGAATGTACGACATCCGTTTCAGGTAAAACATTTAAAGGAATGTTTTAAGTTGATAATATACTTTGTAAACATAAAGTTCTTTCAACTTATATTTTCTCTCGGGTTCATCCTACTTCAACTCTTTGAAATTCAAGAGACTATCCTAAATTGATGTAAATGTTATGCGCTCTTAAATACCAGTTTGATCCAAAAATAAAGGCAACAGTAGTATACCTCTGTTCAAAATTCATATATCGATAATTAAAAAAAAAAATCCGGGTTACAAACTAAAACTGAGGGAAACGTTTCAAATATAAGAGAACTACGACACAATAGAGACACAACACCGAAACGTAACACAGAGAGAAACGAACTATACTGTAACAATTGCCAGTTTCCTGACTTGGTACAGGGCATTTTATGAAAAAAATAGTGGGTTGAACCGGCTTCTGTGGCATGCCAAACATCACCGAAGAGACATTAGTTGTCGAAATCCGAAAAGGGTGTTCAAATGTTTGCATCTCATGTTTGTGGTATACCATCCTTTCTTCCAAATTATTGTTTTCTGTTTGTTATTTGATTAATGTTAAGATCCATTATGTTTCATCTGGTGATCAATGTAATTGACTATCATCAATGGCAGTTCGCAGGGTTTTAAAACATTTGTTTAGACCTGCTAAGACGTACTTATCAAAATAATTATTGAAGTGACTAAATCTTGCATTAATTCGTAAGATTCTTTACAATAGATATTCAGCGTATCTGTAAAAGAGGGACGAAAGATACCAGAGGGACAATCAAACTCATAAATCGAAAATAATCTGACAACGCTCTGGCTAAAAGTCAAAAGGACAAACAGAAACACAATAGTCCACATGACACAACATAGAAAACTAAAGAATAAGTAACATGAAACCCACTAATAACTAGGGGTGAGCTAGGTTGCTCCGGAAAGGTATGCAGATCCTGCTCCACATGTGACACCCGTCGGGTTGCTCATGTAATAACACATCCGGTAACTAGTCTAATTCGGTACGCCACATTGATGAAAGGGAAGGGGATTGTAGTGATGACGTAAGGAAAGGTTGGAAAATATCCAAATCGAGGGTGCTCGAATAGTTACGGGATTAACACGTTACGCTAGCAGGCAAAGTATCTATTAAGAGACGGGAAGGGCCAAATTAAGCGTCAGACGAGCGGTTAAAAAATTGTCTATGTTTGCTAAGATTACAAATAACCAAGCGGCAAATTATGTACACGATTTGGTTCCGGATTTTGTATCAGATGTTTGTCATTATAATTTGTGTAACAGTCAAAATATTACTATTCCCGTAAATCATTTATCAGCTTATCATCAGTCTTATTTCGTCATCAATTGCATTGTAGAATTCTTTAGAATTAAGTATACTGTGAAAGTACTTTTATTCGTGGGGTACCAATTTACGTGGTTTTCGTGGATGACGTTATCCACGAATTTAAGTGTCCAACGAAATAAAACAACCATAGTCCAAATCAAGACTGGAAAGATCCCATGTAGGTTTGACTACTGAATATGATCTAGAGAATATATTGAATAACGCCAAATCTAAAAATGCTATATAGTAGTCATAGGGCAAACGCGCTATGAACTACAACTCCATGCAGGAGTATACCCATTTAATCTTTCAGATCATTAACTGTACAACTTTTGATCTTTTAATTCTCATAAAAATATTTTTGATCGATGAAAGTCAGATTTCCGGTATTGATATTCTTGTATGATAAAGTGTTCATTTTATATCCTCAAAATTCTCGTACATATGGGAAATAATAATTTTATGCTGGGCTTAATTTTGATAAGAATTATTTTACATTAAGATACGTTTGTAGCATTTTTTTGTTGTTACTGTTTTCTTTAGGTGACATGTTTATGGCTTAATTAACACCTTTGATGGTCTTAAATCTGTTGATCACTTTATCTTGGGTTAATTAGTGTTGTCACTACGCTTTACCATTTTACCGGGTCAATGTTTACTTTGCAATTTTCTTCAATTAAGACAATTTGTAACCTTCGTTTCTAAAGCTTCAATTTTCCAAATTTTTTTTTTAGAAAACTAATATCCACGAATTTAAAAACCCACGAACATGTAAATATTTCTCAAACCACGAAAATTGATATCCACGAATTAAAGTACTTTCACAGTAATACATATTCCTACATTTTCCTTTTTCAAATTAAACTTGCACACACTATACTATAGAAATAATAAATCTCTGAGATTTTTTTCTTTATGAGATTATTCGTATTCTGTTTAAAACTCAAGGCTGCGTAACAGATATTGCGCACTGCGTGCTGACTTGTTCAAAACAAATTTGATACAAAATTCTAATTGTTCATGTGGTTTTATTAAATAAGTGTAGTCAAATAATAATCGTTCATATAACAACAGACAAAAAAACAGTGCGTCTTCAAATTATTATTAATGCGGATATCGAAAATGTAATCTTCATGCCAAAAGTTCTAAATGTGTGACATGATAAAGTAAAATCAGACATCAAATGTTTTCGATTACGTTTAAAATCAGCACGAGTAATCCATTTCATTTGATACAAAAACAGATTTATAACATTTGTTCATTACACCAATACGGTAAGCTAGTCCTTCATGCTAGTGTTAGAGTTATGAACTGCATAATTCACACTATTTAAAGTTTATTGTACACCCCAGATTTGCAATTTTGACATTTAAAAATTAAGTAGACTTAAAAAAGATGTTGTGTTTTCGATTGCAACGTTGAACAATTTTCATTTCAAGTTTAAATTTTAATATATGTCTTGTTCAAAACTATGGAAACCATGACCCTTTCCGCCAAGTCGGTATAGAAAACTGAATTTTTGAAAACTGCAAAGATTATAACCTTGACAATTACATTACTTTTATTTAATAGCTACAGTAGCTACTTTGGTATAAAGTTCATTTGACACTGATACTGATACTCTTCACAAAAATCTTGAAAATTTATTCAAACTAGCTACTCTATCTTTTCTAGCGTTCATAACTTACGCCTCTATGAACGGACACGGACTTTGTATAGGTGGTCACATCTCTGTATGTAGTCACGTCCATATGATAACTACGTAATAATCTTTTATGTACTGGAATGATTCATTTCATATTTTGATTGAGCACATTGTATTTCTAACAACAAATTTATTACGTATGTTTACGTTCATAACAACTGGACACCTCGAAAACCTGATCGACAATTTGGTTAATGATAATTGTTCTTTGAAGACTACTTGCTTACCTTCAACTGCTTGCTCAATAATATTCGATTAAGAATGATTTTATTTAGTTGTATCTCTAATAAGAATGTAGACATTAAGATAATTTTGACCTTTTCTTCCAACGTTTAATTGGACACCGATGTTATGAACATGATTAGTTTGTTTGACGATATATTCTGACTTAACTCAATGATAGAATATGACTGTTGTACAAGAAATGGCAATTCATGTGTCAGTTTTATTCATTTTCATAAAGTGCTGTTAATTTTCCACAAACATATTTAATAAATAGGTTGATATATTTCTACGATGGTAGAATGTAACATTTCCGGATCGAAATTTAGCCATTTTTGGGAAAAAATGTTCAAATAAAAAAACCAAAGAAGAACTATATCTCCCTTCTTTGGTATTATCAGATTCCTTGGTTACAAATCTTTATTGCCATATACAGTTATCCAGGTAATAACATATGGAACCAATAGAAATTGACAAATGTTTAATCATAGGTAGACCTGTACCTATGATCAGATTATGTCTTTTATGTCAACATTACTATCGATTTATAATTATTTGGTGATGATGCCTTTAAGTACTGAAGAAAATGTTAATAGTTGTTTATCTATCCAAAAGTATAAAAACAATATCAAACGTTTTTCTCTGCATTGACAATCTTAACTTTGTTTACAACACATGTGATTAAAAGATTTCTATATACATGTAATGGCAATAATCGATGATCTTGACTAATAACAACTATAACCATGATAACGATTTTAACGAAAGAATATAAGAATAAGTTTCAAATTTATACTTACCATTGTATCGTTTTATTATGAGAAAAAACACTTATTAAAGTTATGTCTACATAAAAAGAATTTGCACATACTAACTATTCGGTGTGTTTTTGTCTTATTTCTACTGTAAAAAGATACACTCGATTAAAATCCATTGATTCGCTTCCAAAAAAAGTTTCCTTTTGTTTTCACATCTTTATTTTTAAATTAATTGTTAATATGATATATTTGATGTGTTGATTATGTAATGTGTTTATTTTTTGTTGTTTTAAAAAAGACGTGACTAAGTTGTAAAACTTGTGTCTAATCCAATTGTCATTTTGAACAATAAAATATGTTTATACTAAGGAACGTATCCGATAGCATCTGTGAAACGCTTTTTTCATAACAGCCAACCTAATTGTGATGGCGTCAGTAAAATTGACGAAGGGATGATTTCAACTTTACCATTTTGAACTCTTTATTTAATAGCTTTCGTGTGAGCATCAACCCTAAATCATAATAGGAAATACAAGCACGGGAAAATCGTTGAGATTCCGAGACCTGTCTATAGCTAGGAAAGCCCCCATTTTGGCGATCGTTCCCTTCTATCTACATGATTCGGGAGTTAACTGTGTTTCTTTTGAAGCTCGGCCTTCTCACAACTTGAATCTAACTGTCAAAAATGTTCACGTCGCTCAGTTACGTATCGCTAGGTGAACTAAATCATCTACAGTATAATCTAGATTTTACGTAGGTTTGGCTTAGCCTACAATACGATACTGTTATCCTCTCCTTAAAAGAAGGGGACTATGCATTTTGATTTGATCAGAAAAACCAGCTGTTTGTTCTGGTCTTCTGGGAAGCATTGTACTCTTAAATACCATTAACTGCATGTTGACTCATATTACAATGTAGCTAAATGCATGCTAAAGTATTGTTATAACAAGTAAACTCTTTATAGATATCAGAATTGCAATTTTATATTTACGCCGGACACGCGTTTCAAAAGACTCATCAGTGACATTTCTCGACTTACATTTTGATGTCTAGCAAAATGGCTATGAATTTATGAATTCAACATGAAAAAAAAAAAAATCAATGGAGGCATGACATATTAGTTTTAATTTTGCAGGCGTTAATGACTGGATATGCAAGATTGATGCAATGTGTATGTATTTACTGATATATGATCTTATGTAAAAATGTTATATCAAATGCCAATAGACCACATTGATTTTTATCAGATGAAGAGAGACCTGTATTTTATGAAGACGAGAGACCATTCTATCATTTTTTTGTTTGGGCAATTTTGATGAATCGTAGAGAAATGGCCGAAATATTCTGGGAAAAAGATACTGACTATATATGTAAGTTGTTTAACAAAGGACCAACAATATTGTGTTTATTAAAGTGATTGTCTGATATTGTCAAGCATGCTTTTGAAAATCATTTGAATTAGCAGGGAATGATTCAAACTATTTTTAAATATTAATGTTACTTTAGATGATGTTAAGTTTCATAATAGTTCCACATGCATGTAAATGTTAGTTTTTGTCTCGCCTTGACGGAGTCAAAAATCGAGACATCGGTATGCTGTTTTCGGCGTCGGCGTCGGTGATGTCGTCTACAATGTATTAGTTTGTGATTAGGTCTGGTTTATGGTGAACCACAAGTGGTAGGTTAATCATATTTGGTATGCAGTTGTATAAGCATTGCCACATCTCATTTCCATGGAGATAATTTGGCCCTGTCCCCTCAGTCATGGTTTATTGACTTTAAAACTTTTGCTTATATCACATGTATTAATTTGTGATTAGGTCAGTTTATGGGGAACCACAAGTGGAAGGTCAATGATATTTGGTATGCAGTTGTGTAAGCATCAGCATATCTCATTTCCATGGAGATAATTTAGCTCTGCCATCTAAGTCATGGTCTATTGACTTTGAAACTTTTGCTTATTTTACATGTATAAGTTTATGATTAGGTTAGTTAATGGGAAACCACAAGTGGTAGGTCAATGATATTTGGTATGTAGTTGTGTAAGCATCGACTAATCTCATTTTCATTGAGATAATTTGGCTCCGCCCTTTAAGTCATGGTCTATTGATTTTGATTTTTTTTCTAAATTATCATGTATCAGTCATGGTTTATTGACTTCAAAACTTTTGCTTATATTACATGTATTAGTTTGTGATTATGTCAATTTAAGGGGAACCATTAGTGATAGGCTAGTGGTAATTGATATTCAGTTGTATAAGCATTGACACATCTCATTCCCATGGAGAATATTTGGCCTCACCCCTCAGTCATAGTCTAATGACTTTGAAACTTATCTTAGTTTACATGTATTAGTTTGTAATTATATCAGTTTAAAAGAGGGACGAAAGATACCAAAGGAACAGTCAAACTCATAAATCTAAAACAAACTGACAACGCCATGGCTAAAAATGAAAAAGAAAAACAGAAAAACAATAGTACACATGACATAACATAGAAAACTAAAGAATAAATGAACTGCTAATGTTAAGTCAATGATAATTGGTTTGCATTTTTTTTTTACATTTGCAAGTATCGTTTCCATCGAGATTATATAGCCCCACTCCCTCTTATTGACTTTGAAAGTTTTCTATAGTTTACTTGTTAATGTTTCTATTTAGATTTGGGAAAGACTTATAATGAGTCAATGATCATGATGGTTTTTGGTATGCAGTTGTATAAGCATTGGCACATCTCTTTTACATTGGGATAATTTAGCCATGTAACTCAGTCATGGTTCATTGACTTTGAATATTTTCATAACTTGTGCAATGTTGTGTAAGATGTTAAAGTATTGCTATTTTGATTTCAACATTTGCATAATCAAAAGTACACAAAGGCGAGACATATCTCTGTGATAACGGTTTATGTTAATAGGTTCCGCTTTGTTCGCCAGTGCAGTGTTAAAAGAATTGGCAAAACGAGCAGATTTTTCGAATCATGTGGAGCTCAGTGGTTCATTGAAAGATAATGCTGAGTATGTATCTAAAATATACCAATTAAATATTAGCGAATGTATTTATATGCATCTTAGTATAAAACACGACTAACATCTGTGCAAAAAATTTTCATCAGGTGCAATTGTACAAATGATGTAGCTGCATATTTATGGACCCATATTTCTTTTATAACTTGCAATTTTTCAATAGACTATCAAACCTCACTTTCAACGGTTATTACCAACAAAACGGTTGTATCAAAGGCCTCGTTTGAATTTTAAATACGCATATTTTATGTATCTTTCTAAACCAAAAAATTGACAAACTGGACGATTTTTCTTTTCATATTGTTATTTTCATTTTGTGACAATGATGACCCTTTGGAATCGTTTTCTATAACTTATAGTTTTATATTGAGGTATCTAAAATTTGTGCCTTTACAAAACTCACCATCAATGAAAATTGTATATATTCAGTTAGCTGGATAGCGTTTGATTCCCCTGCTACGCCTCATTTGTTGAAACAGTGGTTTTGAAATCAAGTAAAGTAACATTTAACGAACATTTCAAACAAAATCACATAGTATGTGAAATGCTATTTTATACATGAATATGCACTTGATCATTTGACCTATTTGGGTTTTTTTTCTATTTAAATAAGCAAATCAATATCTTGATACAACGTATAATCATGTGACTTTAAGTTATTGTTTTAAGTACATTGCACTATTTATTTCACATTTTTTCTCGAAGCATACCGGACAGATAAAATTAACATATAATTTATAAAATACAGATATTTTGAAGATAAGGCATGCAAAATGATGACACAATTGTACGAAACTCATCCAAAACGAGCGCTTGAACTTGTGGTACAAAAAGTGACTCGTTATAACTGTACACCTATAGCGATTGCTGCATCTCATACGATGATGAACTTTATTGCAACGTCAGCCTGTCAAGCAAAACTCGATGGTATCTGGATGGGTGATATTGCACTTAACACACCTTCATGGAGGGTATGTTTTTTTTTAATTGTATAATTGAACCGATCGTTCTAAACAGATACAAACGAAATATATCCATTGTATTGACCTTCGAGTCTGAAAACCAATACACCTAAGCTCAGGAAGTAAAAATACAATCAAAAGAAATAGATCAGATAATAAGTTTAAAAAAACAATTGAAAAAGTAGTTTTAAATCATGGCAAAACTGCAAAACTTACCATTTAGCCGATAATACCATAGGGGACTAGTAGTCCATCAGTAGCGGTATCGACTCAGTGCTGTTTATGGAAAAATCACCTTACATCAAATGCAACAATAAGTATTACTTGGAGAAGTGTTGATTCACTGTATGTTATTAAACAAACAGCAGCATATTACGTAATATGCAGGTGATTTGTTTTATTCATTTTAGTATTTTTGACGTTGCAAATATTAAAAATTTTGGAAACATTTGTTTTTAATTTTCTTTCTTTATGTGAGTGAAGAAGACAATTTGTGTGCTACAGTTCTTTCTTTGATTAAATAATTTAAGGTTGTTTTAGGGGGAGCAGAATTGTCGAGGGGTTCAAGGGTTAGAGTCATTTAATGGTATTTTTTTCTAACGAACCGATATTTAGCAAATTTTGTAGAATTATTCCCTTCCACCTGGCGGCATTAGATTTAACCTATAGTACGTCCCAAAATCTTAGACCAGTCGAAAAATCAATTTGTGAAGTGTAGTTAATTGCTTGAAGGGCAATAGTCTTTTAAGGCTAACATTAGGTTCAAACGCCACAGAAGTTCCATGAAGATTACATGTCAAATTAAAGGATCCCTCGAACGAGTCTTAAGTATAATTTGTCAAGCGGACATACCTGTCATCAAATTGTAAGACAGCTTTATTAAATCAAATACGAAACTAACGAATATATATATATATAACTGATATTGTAATGTGAAACAAAAAACTCCTTTACACGGTTATTTCTATTCAATTTAGTTGTAATGATAATAATACATTATATAAATTACTTCAAACGCTCTATATACGATTATTTTATCATTGCTTCTTCTATTTGGCTTATAGAATACTAGATGAATAAACATAAAATGTACATAATGCTAATCACATTATTATCAAAGGTCCCCACGGGACATTTTTTTTTTTATTAATGTAGATCATAAAATCAATGGCCCCATGATTGCCTAAGACATTAAAGTCGCGTATTGTCATCAATGTCTTTGACTAACGTTTAGATATTCTTATATGTTTTTTTAAGTTGTTGTTTGTAGATAGTATATGAATAATGAATGTTTTGTTTTTAGGTTGGATTAGCTGTTTTGCTTCCTGGGTTGGTCATACAAAAACTAGGATTCATTACTATTGAAAATTCTAACTCAAGTCGTATTAATCCTTCTCAAAACGATACTTTGGCGGATAACAAGAATGAAATGAAAAAACGAGACCATGATGATGGAAAACCACCTACCTCTAGGAGTCATGGAAAAGAGTTGATATGGTCTAGTTTTTACTCTTTTTACAATGCGCCAATAGTCAAATTTAGTTTCTATTTGGTACGGTTATTTCTTATTACAACATGTTCAAATAAAACAAACCGATAATCATGATAATAAACCTTTGAACCTAAGTCAGTCAAGACAACCATATACTGTTCTGAGGGTATTTCTACTGAGACGTAAATATAAACTTTACAAAAAATGCACGACAAATACATGAAATAACCAACGAAGTTTGATAGTGTTTAAAATTAAAACAAAATCCCTTATCGAGTGCAACATTGTGAAATTAAAGTATTGTCTGACATAGTTGTTTACCTCCTTACCGTGTGTCAACACTAAACTTATTATTATGCGTGATGTTAAATGATGCAAAGCATTTTTTAAAGTTAGTTTACAGATAGTTTAAACAATTTGGTATTACTATTCTTTATTTAAAAAGTAAAATAACAAATACAACTAGATTTGCTATTGCAAGCAATAGCGAAGGATGGCACCCCGTACTGGACATTGTCACAGTAGCATCAACACTTATGAGTGTACACAAGTCAAATGGCATATCTATTATACATGTCGGAATCAACATTTCTTAACACCCCCCCTTTTTTTCTCTTCCGTAGAATACGTTTCAGTTCTATACATAGTTTGAGAATCCTTTTAAATTTAAAATTAGACACGCGCGCAAGTAGGAAGGTGGTGTCACGTGATACTCAAGTATATTATCGTGGACTTAGCACATTAATATTCTTTTTAGAGGGGACGTTGGACAGACAACATGTGTATATATTGACAGAGCGGCGTACTAACTGTTGAATTTATTCTTCAATAGCTCGCGTATCACACAATACATGTAACTTATCGTGTACAATTTAATTACACGCTCATCGATTGATTTCAGCTAATGTGTATAATTTAGCAGGTGTGTCATTCGCGGATATGTACTTTAACGCAAGTGCAGAAATGTCAGTAATTTGTACTCTGACTGTTTCTCCTTCTCTCGGTGGCGATTTTGTCTTTAAAGCACGATTTTTGTGTAGAAAAGAAGCACGTTAAATAAAATACATATTTTTATTCTAGCATATTCTAGTACATGTTAGCAGTACAGCATTGCATGTGACCGTATGCACCGAATTTCTTTGGGATTGATGTTATATTTTTAAGAAAATGCAGCTTTAACGTGTTTTCCCATAGGTCCAATGTTAAACTTTCGCGCCCTGTTTCCATGACAATGGCGGCCATTTTAGATATGTACTTTAACGCAAGTGCTGAAATGTCAGTAATTAATACTCTGACTTTTTCTCTTTCTCTCGGTGGCGATTTTCTCTTTAAAGCACGATTTTTGTGTAGAAAAGAAGCACGTTAAATAAAATAAATATTTTCATTCTAGCATATTCTAGTACATGTTAGCAGTACAGCATTGCATGTGACCGTATGCACCGAATTTCATTGGGATTGATGTTATATTTTTCAAGAAAATGCAGCTTTAACGTGTTTTCCCATAGGTCCAATGTTAAACTTTCGCCCTGTTTCCATGATAATGGCGGCCATTTTGGAATATCATAATATTGTCATAACATCTAGGCATACCATGGAACATTGCCATAAAGTTTCATCCAGCTAGGTCTTATAATGAAAGATTTATAATTTGCATTTTTTTCACATTTTATCAGTTACATGGCAACGGCAGCCATCTTGATGATGCCATACCCGTCTGTACTATTTAATCTGGTGGTAAACATTATGGTATTCGGAGAAATAGTATGGACAAAAAAGTGTGGAAGAATAAATATAATAATAATAAGAAACTAGATTTGCGATTCCAAGCAATAGTGGATGGCACCCTTCCCCCATTGCCAGGCGAGAGACTGCCATTTAGAAAATTCCAAAGTCAAAGAATGAATCTACACATGCAAATTATCATTTTTGTAAAGTTTCGTGAAGTTTGGAGCATTTTGATATTTTAAACAATTTTGTTGTTTCCATGGTTATGGGGGCCATTTTAAAAATTCCAACTTCAGAAGTCAACTCTGCTTATGCCAGTGGCCGTTTCTGTAAAGTTTCATCCAGTTTGCAGCATTTTTAATTGTTTTTGAAAGTTTTGACCTTTTTGCATTGTTTTCATGGTAACAACAGATATTTTGGAAATTCCAACGCCAAATTCCACATCTTCCAATGTTGCTCATCGTTACTGTGACGGGCCATTTTGAAAATTTGAAACTCAAAAGTTAAGTCTACCTAAGGTAGGCAAAATTTGTTATAAGTTTCATTAAATTTAAAGCATTTTGAAGTTTTTCATAATTTTGCTGTTCCCATGGTAACGGCAGCCATTTTGAATATTCCAAAGTCAAACCCCCGCTGCATTTTTTTCCCTCCATAATCATATATACCATCATATACCATTTAATGTCTCTAGAATAAATTTAACATTGATGTTCTGGAATGTTCTGTGAAAATTCAAAGTTTTGACCTTTTTGCATTGTTTCCATGGTAACAACAGATATTTTGGAAATTCTAAAGCCAAATTCCACATCTTCCAATGTTGTTCATCGTTACTGTGAAGTTTCATTAAGTTTTGAGCATTTTGATATTTTTGAAATTTTTGGTGTAGTTTCCATGGCAACATAGTAGTTCCAATGAGTGTCAAAATCATCCAACACCTGTATATAGTGGGCACCTACATTGTATTAAAATATAATGTTTCTGAGTTCAAGTCTATCCAAACAGTTCGAGAAAACAAAAAACTAGATTTGTTCACATTTCTTTCGTTTCTATGGAAACGGCATCCATCTTAATGGTGCCATACCCCACTGCACTATTTAATGTTGTGGTCTACATTATGGTATAGTTCCATCAATATTGTTCAAGCCAATTCTGAGAAATAGTATGGACAAAAAAGTGTGGAAAAATAGATATAACTAGATTTGTAATTGCTAGCAATAACGGATGGCACCCTTCCCCCATTGCCAGGTGAGCGGCAGCCAGTTTGAAAATTCCAAAGTCAAATAGTGCATCTACAGATGTCTAATAACATTTTTGCAAAGTTTCATTAAGTTTGAAGCATTTTGAAATTTTGGATATTTTTGCTGTTTCCATGGTAACGGCGGCCATTTTGAAAATTCCAAACTCAAAAGTCAAGTCTTCATAAGCTAGGCAATATTTGTTATAAGTTTCATTAAATTTAAAGCATTTTGAAGTTTTTCATATTTTTGCTGTTTCCATGGTAACGGCGGCCATTTTTAATATTCCAAAGTCAAACCCCCGCTGCAATTTTTTCCCTCCATAATCATATACCATTTAATGTCTCTAGAATAAATTTAACATTGATGTTCTGGAATGTTCTGTGAAAATTCAAAGTTTTGACCTTTTTGCATTGTTTCCAAGGTAACAACAGATATTTTGAAAATTCCAACGCCAAATTCCACATCTTCCAATGTTGCTCATCGTTACTGTGAAGTTTCATTAAGTTTTGAGCATTTTGATATTTTTGAAATTTTTGGTGTAGTTTCCATGGCAACATAGTAGTTCCAATGAGTGTCAAAATCATCCAACACCTGTATATAGTGGGCACCTACATTGTATTAAAATATAATGTTTCTGAGTTCAAGCATATCCAAACAGTTCACCAAAACAAAAAACAGGATTTTTTCACATTTGTTCTGTTTCCATGGAAACGGTAGCCATCTTGAACCATTCCATGCTTACTGCAACTCTGCACATGGGGGTCCTTACTATAGAAGAGTTCCATCAACATTGGTCCATTGGATTTCGAGAAATCACCTGGACAAAATTTGTTGCAAGAAGAAAAATAATAATAAGAAAAAAAAGAAACGTAGAATAACAATACGTCACCCCAACTCCGTTGAGGGTGCCATAATAATAATAAGACAAAAAGAAACGAACAATAACAATATGTCACCCCTACTCCGTTGAGGGTGCCATAAATAAGAAACAAACAATAACAATATGTCGCCCCAACTCCGTTGAGGGTGCCATAACTAGATTTGCCATTGCAAGCAATAGCGGATGTCACCCTGGTCCACCAATTGTCACTAAACAGCAACCATTTCAAAGTTTTCCAGCAGTAAATGCAGATGTATGCATGACAACAGATATTTCTGTTGGTTTTCATAGCGTTAGGTTCGCATTTTCAATTTTGAACTTTTATACTGTTGTCATGGCAACAGAAGTCATTTTGAAAATTCAAAAGTCAAATGCCATATCTATGAAGGGTGTTTAACATGTTTGTATAGCTTGATAAAGTTTTGAGCATTTTGATATTTTTGCCATGTTTCCATGGTAACGACAGCCATTTTGGAAATATTAAAGTTAAATACCGCATCTAGATTTGCCAGTTAACATTTCCGTAACGTTTCATACATTCTTTGACATGTATGAAGAATTTTCAAATTTTTTTTTGAACAGCTTCCATTGCAACATTGTAGGTCAGAGGAATATGAACATGTCTATAGAGGAGGGCTACAATGTATCAAAATTCCATGTTTTTATATTAAGGCATACTCAAATTATTCACATAAAACTAAACTTTCATTTTTCACTCTTTTATTGTTTCCATGGCAACGGTGGCCATCTTGGAAAGCCAGCCCCCGATTGCACATCTGCACATGCAGGTCAACATTATTGTATAGTTTTTTTTTCTCAATATAATTGGTCAATCCAATAGATATAGTCTGGACAAAAAGTGTGGAATAATGATAACAATAAAGATAAAAACTATAAATAAAAAAAGAATCGTACAATAACAATGTCACCCGACCTTCGTCAGGGTGACATAAAAATATCTTCGAGGAAAATTCAAAATGGAAAATCCATAATCAAATGGCAAATTCAAATGATCGTACACATCCAACGAATGGACAACAACCGTCATATTCTTACTTTAATTTTAGTGCTACAATGTTTGCAGAAAGTAATGTGAAAATAAAAATAAAAAATTATAAACCAAAAAATAAACTTCAAAAAAGGGAGGGGGTTATGGTTATGTGTCGAATCATTTTTGTTGTTCGACGCAATCAATCATTTTTTTCCTTTACCTCTAACATTATATGGTATAGGGAAGATCTGAATTCAGAATATTTTTTTTGCTTGACCTCAATAAGGGAATCAGAGTATTTTAAGGGAAGAAGCATAACCTCCTTGAAGATAAATGCTCGTTATTCAACACTCAAAGTAAAAACGAAAAGCTTTGGTGTCTTTGGAAAATTAAACCGTGTCTTTCTCTTTCTCTGTTACATAATTGTATATAATAGATCATGGCAAAGATCTAGAACTGGGGTCTTGGTGTATGTCTGTGGAGTAGAGGAATTCTGGTACACCTCTTTCCTTAATCTGCTTTTAGCTCTGATTAAAGATCAACTTAGTATATACATGAAGATCGTTTTGTTCATTTCCATACATTTCGAACCCTTAATTAAATATCAAGAAAATAAATCTACAATTCTGTATCATATATATTGAGGACTTCATAATGATGTCTCAGATTTCAGAAAGAATGTATAGAACAAATGTAATACCTTATTTAACATTACCTTCTTTTATGTGGTTAGGAGGTATACACTAATTAACGATTTATGAGAGAATGGAATACCATAGGGACAATTTGAGACAACCTATTGAAGCCCTTGATGTGTTGATTAAGATTTTGGTAACATTTTCTGTATAGTTAAAGGGATGATAGAGCTAAATTTATTCAAGTGAACTGACCAATTTTGCGACTAATTACATAATAATTGATTACATAATGATTGCATAATAAAAATGTTGCATTCATTTAAAACATTAATCTTTTATCTATGTATATATACCTATCTTATTATTTTTGATGCATTCATAAGAAATTTACAACATTTTAAAGGTTACTGTTTGGAAGTAAAAACATCTTTGTATTGTGCTACCTTAATCATTTGTTAATATCAAAATATATGTTGTATTAAATGATAATACATAGCATATTTCCGAGTACACAGTTGTCGTCTCTTGATTGTTGTTGTCCTCAATTAACAAGGTATTAAATGAAACTGGAAATTAACATCAAGTTTAGAAAACCTTTTTTCATCCCCTAATTTCATGATGTTAGTTCATTTTTTTTTAATTTGGTGTAACTATGTTTTTTTCTTTTTAGTTGATTTTTTCATATTCAACCTATTTATTATGATTTAAAGACATATTGTGCATTATAATTTACCTTACGAAATCAATTGCAAACACTTGATAGTATGACATGAAAAGTTGGGAACTAAGCTTACTCCATGCATGCATGGACGAAGGCAATTAACGTTAACATAACAGACTTAGTCCATGCATACATGCGTGTTTTTTTATTTCCATTTATTGTCTAAAAGAAATGCACTACGTAATAATTGTGTACTCGGACCTCATATAAACATGTTGAGAGTGAACAACTGTATGGACCATTTGTACATTTAGGCCTGCAATGTATATTTAAATTAAGTATTTTATTCGTATCTGTATCTTATAATATCAATACTTGTACAGACTCAATATTTAATGGCTTGATCTTATTGCCGTTTCAAAGTAAACTGAAATGAAGCTTTTATATAAATATTTGTAAAATATCTTTTGTCAGGTCACTGATATCCATAACAATAACTAGATGTAAATACGAAATATTTTGGCAATTGATATTATTGCCTGACTAATGAAACATCGATGAGGGCGACTTTTAGTCTAAGGAGAAATTGTATATAACTATCATTAATTATAAGTTTCATTACATTTTAAGTATTTTGATTTTTTTCAAATTTTTGCTGTTTCCATAGTTACGGCGACAATTGCAAAAATTCCAAAGTTGAACTGCTGCTGCAATCAATTCTCCCCACAATTATATACCATTATATAACATTTAATGTCTGTAGAATAAATTTAACTTTGATGTTCTGGAATGTTGAATGAAATTTCACACCCTTAAATTACGCCAGGGAGAACCCTTATTGAAATAAAATAAGTAGCATGTTGACGCAGACTGTCTCTTGATATTCATAAGTAATTTTGATTCTATCTTTTCTACATGAAGCAGCAAATTTTAGAAATGTATAAAAAAAAAAATGAAACGCTTTCTGTCGGTGCATGTTATGTCAATAAGTTCAGATTTCATTGGTAACATGCAAAAAATCTTGGACGATTTACAGTGGAACTGACCCAACAGGAAACTATGCAGATGAGTGACGAACATATCACATTGGTGACATTCATCTTTTATCTGTTGATAATGATTTTGTTTAAATGTTCGGTAGATGGAATCAACGATGACCATTTTCAAAAATAACATTGTTCGTTCAGATTTATGCTTTTTTTTCCTTCGAAATATGGATAAATCAATAACTGAGAGAATACACTTGTTACATTATGACTTTGTTTTGACACTTTATAGAAACGTTTTATGATTTTAAGAAAACATATATAGATCCGATTGGAACGCTGATGTGAGATGGTCTGCTGAACGCATTATTCTTAGTTTTAAATTCACAGAAAATAATTCTGCATTAGCATTTTGATATTTACGATGTTTATCTCATGATTAGCTCATTATGTAATATTATAAAGAAGAAAGTCTATCTGTGTATCTTTAGATGAATTCACGCTCAATCGTACGTAACACAGAACCTTTTGTAACTCACTTCAACGTCAAACCATCGCACCTCAGCGTCACCATCGCGGTTCGGAGTACCGTCGCCGTTCAGAGTCCTACGTATATATATATATATATCAACGTGATAGTTTAATTTGAACTGCATTTACTAGAAATTCCAAACAGAGCCCATACACAATTTCGTACAGAAACATAGTTTACGAATTATTCATGATCGATCACCATGCATTTTTCTTCCAATTCAGGTTACTTACTTGGCATTCGTGGTGATTTTTTCAATATTTGTGTTGACTGATTTGCATCCTTTGTCAGAAAGGTCACCATCCGTGTTTGAATATTTGACTTGGTTGTGGACTCTATCGCTGGCTATTGAAGAAATAAGACAGGTATGTTTCATGTGTTTATGTTTGAACTATATATGTTAAAATACATTTCAATGTTGTGGTTCTGTTGTGTCGTTGTTCTCCTCATCTGCATAATGAGTTTCCTTCAGTTTTAGTTTGTAACCCGGATATTTTTTATCGATTTATGAGTTTTGAACAGCGGTATACTACTGTTGCCTTTATTCATTTACAATATTTGGGGCAGAGACAGAACACTAATGATATTATAACAATCCTTTCTCTTTGTAAACAGCTTCTCTAATGGCCACAAAACACAATTGTTCAGTACACAATTTTCATTATAGTTTTCCATTCACATGTACAATGTTTCGTTTATGATTTGCGTAACATTAATACGTTTAAATAATATGTAATTGGGAGCATTAAAAAAATCACTAAAAAGGGAAATATCAACGAATAAGAAACTTAGAATTATTACCCATTCCTAGCCTGAGACCTCGGTATAACCACATAAGACAAGAATAATAAAACACCACAAACAAAAAAACTTATATGCATAACAAAAATCACTTAATAACAGGTCACTAACTTAGAACAGACACATGGAAAATATACCTGGATTAAAATGGTTGAAAGCACTAAACCTGCTCTCAACCTGTGAACAACATAAAAAAGGGCTTATTTCATCAGATTGATACAAAGCAAACAAAACAAATTATTAATAAAACACAAATTGGACGTGTGGTATTGTATCATTCAGTCATAAAAATAAGAAAAAGAAACAAAACACAGAGCAAAGAGAACTCACAATTATCAACAGATATTTCCAGTCCAACAACAATTTATAACCATATCATGTATTCAATATTAAGATACCAACCAGTACATATCCAACATTAAATAAACTAAGCATAAAGACGTCATTAGAAAAACATGACATTTAGCAATGCCAAAATATAATCCAAAGTGAAAAGATAACATGGTTATCAGCATTCTTATTTTCCAACAATAACCTGTAGTGATTGTCATCAAATACGCTACGATGATTCACACTAGTGTGTCTTATCGAAAAAAATACGTGTGTTTGTGCAGTACACATATCATTACTTCAAACATATTTTTCTGTGTACAGATATTTACTTCATTGAGAATATATCATCATGTAAGATCGTTTGGTGATTACCGTAATATAGTTACTATTTTAGCAGAGGTCCCTTTTTAAAGCAAAGGAAGCCGATGGGAACATTAAACAATCAGCAGAAAACTAACAAGCCTATATAACAACAATTATGAAGTTACAAATTCATGAATTTCATGCGCCCGAAGCATTTTTCCTGTAATAACGATAGAAGGATGGTACTTACTTCGTATGTCAACCACGTAATTCGAGCTCAGTATTGGTACAAAATGTAGGCCAGTGATAGAGCTGTTGAACTACTGATATCGATTACTAAAGGCCTATGCCTCTTATTTTTAAAGTTGATTGCATCTAAACATCATATTGATAAGACATAGATTAATTTAGTGAAATCATAATGTATTTGAAAGTTAATGTCCTCGAATGATTTGTATCTTTCCGCAGATTTTACAAACAGACAAGGGGTCACCAACAAGAAACATCAAGTGCTGGGCTAAAAGTGTGTGGAATATATTCGATCTGCTGATGTATCTACTATTTTTTGTGTCGGTTATGGCAAGATGTTTGCTTAATTTGGATGACTTTTACTATGCCAGATTAGCGTATGCTATCACACTGGCAATGTTTATCTTCCGGACCATGCACTTCTTCTTTGTAACTAGGTATCTTGGACCTAAGGTCGTTATGATAGGAAGAATGGTTAGTATGCCGTTACATATTTTAAGAGAAATTCAAATGTACGGGAAGTTGAATGTGTTACTTAAAAAATAGATGGTAAAGAGATATGGAGTATTTCAAGCGTATTCCCACTGAGCAACATGTAAAGATAATAACAGACCACTAAACTACCTTAGATAAACATTATCATATATGATAATACATAAAAGGTCTGGGAAAAATTTAGTTTAAATAAAGGCAACAGTAGTATACCGCTGTTCAAAACTCATAAATCCATGGACAAAAAACAAAATCGGGGTAACACACTAAAACCGAGGGACACGCATTAAATATAAGAGGAGAACAACGACATAACACTAAAATATGACACACACAGAAACGGACCGAGCATCAGACAAAATCCCACGAGAATAACAAATATAACATCAAAACCAAATGCATGAATTTGGGATAGAAAAGTACCGTGACACATCATTTCAAAAAGACTCAACAGACTAATTCATACTAAGAACCATGAATGCACAATCAAAATGACAGAGAGCATCTCAACCAACCATTTGATACAGACTAATAAATGAATAGAGATACATCATGTGGTAGGGTGGAATATGCTTTTGATTTTGGAAATAGTGTTGGTATTTTAAACGACAATTGTGTTGAAGAACAAAGTTTTGGATATTTTGAAAATACCGAGCTCTGTCTTATTTGTTATATTCCAAAAAATCTACCCGAAAATATGTGTTTAATTTAAGCCAATTGTGTAAAGATGATAATATCAGTGAAAATACATCTACTTCATATAATTGCAGTAATTCCGAATACATTATGGTATTTGGCACAACTTTTTAAAATTTTTGATCCTCAATGCTCTTCAACTTCGTACTTGTTTTGCTCTATAAATATTTTGATATGAGCGTCACTGATGAGTCTTATGTAGACGAAACGCGCGTCTGGCGTACTCAAATATAATTATGGCACCTTTGATAACTATTTACACCACTGGGTCGATGCCACTGCTGGTGGACGTTTCGTCCCCGAGGGTATCACCAGCCCAGTAGTTAGCACTTCGGTGTTGACATGAATATCAATAATGCGGTCATTTTTATAAATTTCTTGAATATAAAACTTAGAATTTTCGAAAAAATAAGGATTTTCTTATCCCAGGAATAGATTACCTTAGCCGTATTTGGCACAACTTTTTGGAATATTGGATCCTCAATGCTCTTCAACTTCGTACTTTTTTGGCTTTATAAATATTTCGATATGAGCGTCACTGATGAGTGTTATATAGACGAAACGCGCGTCTGGCGTACTAACATATAATCCTGGTACCTTTGATAACTAAATGCACCCATTTCCCATGTTATAACCGGAGATCTTAACAACGTTCAAGACCGAGAGTTAGAATCATTCCTCAGTAAAGGACCTAAATATCGTCCCCGTCAATAATTAATTGGAATGAGTGTCGTAATATCATCCACGACCCACTTCGTACTTTCTGTTTGAAATGGATAAAGCGGGAACCAGCTGACAAAAAATCTGTGGACTCTTCTTTTAATTCAATAATAAACATAGTGGATATACGTATACAACATTTCAAGGGACATTTTACCCTTAACAACAACCACAATAAAAATAAATTCGTATTAAAAATCAATTAAAAGATCTAGTCAAGGAAAGTTTTTGTCCCGGCCGATAAAGCTGCCAATAATATTATTATTGTTTGACGTAGAATTTACACTGTGGTTCTGAAAAAAGAAATCAACATTGCAACTGACTCCATTTTTCATAAACCAACATTTGTAACAAATATTAACTTTTAGATATGTATTTGGTTTTCATGTATTTGGTTTTCATGTTATATTTGTTAATCTCGTGGTGTTTTGTCTGATGCTTGGTCCGTTTCTGTGTGTGTTACGTTTCGGTGTTATGTCGTTGTTCTCCTCTTATATTAACTTTCAGATATGTATTTGGTTTTCATGTATTTGGTTTTCATGTTATATTTGTTAATCTCGTGGTGTTTTGTCTGATGCTTGGTCCGTTTCTGTGTGTGTTACGTTTCGGTGTTATGTCGTTGTTCTCCTCTTATATTTAATGCGTTTCCCTCGGTTTTAGTTTGTTACCCCGATTTTGTTTTTTGTCCCTGGATTTATGAGTTTTGAACAGCGGTATACTACTGTTGCCTTTATTTAGATACATCTTTACAAGCAGAACCAAGTACAATGAAAGTCCCAACTATATATTGGCTTCCGAAGCTACACAAAACACCTTACACATATAGATTTATTTCGTCTGCAAGTCTTTGTTCCACTACTCAATTGTCTTTTCTTCTTACCAGTTCACTTGGTACAATCAAAAACCTAATAAGAAACTGTTCAATTAAGGCCTTTGAAAATAGTGGAATTAATTACTTTTTGAGTGTCGAAAACTCGTTGAAATTACTTGATAAATTGCATGCTTATATTGGTGATTTTGAATCTGTTCAAAGTTTTGATTTTTCTTAGCTATATAACACATTGCCACACATTCTCATTAAGAAAAAAAGCAAATGCCTAATTAAATGGGTAATTAAAAAGTGAGAATGTGAATATACATGTTCAAATTCATTTAGGTTATTTGTGAGTAGCAATGAACAAAAGAACTATGTTGATTGAACATGCTTTGATACTATATCTGCCCTTGAATTTACTAGATTACATTTTTGTTCGCTTTGGAGATTCCGTATATCGTCAGGTTATCTGAATTCCAATGGGGATTTACTGTGCACCACTTATTGTGGGCCTGTTTCTGTCAATAAATGTTTCGGCTGTCAAACTTTTTCATCTGTGCGTCATTGGTTAGTCTTGTGTGGACGTAACGTGCGTCTGACGTATTGATTTTTAACCTGTGTCCTTTTGTTGGCTATTATTCGTTTGTTTCTCTGTCCTATATTTTCTCCACTTTATTTATCGTAGTCTTTTTCACGTAATGTTGTCATTTTGATTTTACAATTAGCATTCCCATTAAAGCCAGGGTTTGGCATGCCACAAAATCAGGTTAAACCCACAGTTTTTTTTCTTAAAATGCCCTGTACTAATACATGAAAAAGGCCATTGTTATATTACAGTTCGTTACTGTGTGTGTTACATTTTAATGTTGTGTGTCTGTTGTGTCGTAGTTCTCTTATATTTGATACGTTTCCTTCAGTTTTAGTTTGTAACCCGGATTTCTTTTTATCTCTCGATTTATGAATTTCGAACAGCGGTATTCTACTGTTGTCTTCATTTATATTGCTATGAGTTACAATTTCAAAAAATCATCAAAGTCCCATCGAAACAACATCTGATACACAAATTTAAAAAGACATTTAAATATTTGGATGATATATAGGCTCTCAATAATGACGACTTCAGTATATATACTTAAGCAATGTATCCTGTTGAACTTACTTTAAAGCTTATACTAACAATGACGACTGCCCTTTCCTCAATCTTGATATCTATATCACTAATAAAAAAAATAATATTAAAATTTGTGATAAAAGAGATGATTTTTCATTTCCTATCGTTAATTATTCATTTGAGATGGTGACGTTCCCTTGTCCCTTCCACTCTTACGGTGTTTATATATCTCAACGTGTATGATTCGCTCGTGTATGTAACAACGTTTTATATTTTAACGAGATACATTTCTGTAAAAACACACCTGTTTTTGTATTGCTATGAGTTACAATTTATGACAAAAATCAGCAAGACCAATCGAAACAATATCTGATAAACAAATTAAATAATACTTTAAGATATTTGGATGACATTTTTGCTCTCAATAATGACGACTTCAGTATATATACTAAAGAAATTTATCCTATCGAACTTATCCTAAAAAAGCTAATACTAACAATGACCACTGCCCTTTCCTTGATCTTGATATCTATATCACTAACGGAAAGCTTAATACTAAAATTAATGATAAAAGAGATGATTTTTCACTTCATATTGTCAATTATCCATTTTTAGATGGTGACGTTCCCTTGTCACCATCTTACGTTGTCTATATATCTCAACTTTGTATTTTGCATATGGCCTTTCAGGATTGAAGGTCGAATTTTGAGACCCTATTTTCACATGCAACTTTCTAGATTCTTTTGCATAGTTACAAAGTCTTACCTAGTTTGTTCTTATTAATACACAATATTTCCTTAATATCCACTAGAAATGATAAAATAAGATACGATTCCATTTTAAGTGAGCAAATATTTAACTTAATTAAAAAATGGTTTTCCAGAATTTCCAAAAAATCTCACTTCCGAAAAGTATGAAATATCAAACTCGGTAAAATATTTGGCAGAGCAAAATTCCGGACAAGACAAGTTGAACTTTCCGGAAATTCGGGCCAACCAACTATTACCGAGTATGACATCTTAAACAAGAAAAATGCAGTCATGCTGCTGTGTATATGTACATTGAACACAATATAAGACTTGTCGCGTTTAATTGTACCTTAAATAGTACTTAATCACGCAATACTACCTAGTGTTATGGCAAACAGTACATCTGTATCTCTAGAAGTAATTGTGTTGTATGTAAAATAAAATCAGCAAAGTAAATGTTTGCATCAATTGGGTTTTTATTCTTTGATAACAAAAATTAAACGACATCTATAGAATATTAGTCTTAACTGTGAAATGTCCTCTTAAAGTGAGAGGGTTAGCGCTATAGAACCAGGTTTAATCCACCATTTTCTACATTTGAAAATGCCTTTACCAAGTCAGGAATATGACAGTTCTTGTCCATTCGTTTTTGATGCGTTTTGTTATTTGATTTTGCCATGTGATTATGGACTTTCCGAATTGATTTTCCTCTAAGTTCAGTATTTTTGTGACTTTACTTTTTTTGGACCAGTATTAAGTTGCATCATTAACATCTTCTAAATGTTTATTTTACAGATTGAAGATCTTGCATTTTTCTTTGCATTGTTTGCACTGTTCGTATTCAGCTTTGGAATAATGTATCAATCCATTTTGTTTCCGAATTCTCTATCAACGCCTTGGGAACTCTTTAAAGATCTCGTTTACTTACCATATTGGCAGATGTACGGCGAACTTAATTTAGAACAAATTGAAGGTATTATCGTTTTATACTTACTATTGTACAGTTTTGTTTGACATGTCAGAAAATTTTAGTTCGACTGATTAAAACATTTCTGTCACATGTATCTCTGTCAGTCTTATTGGTGTATAACTTTTATTCTTTAACTGACATTTGCAATGGATAACAAATTCATTAAGTAGAAATTTTGAACAAAAGGTTGTTTTAAAGAAATTTGTAAACAATAAATATACCAGGGCAAAAGATTCCACACATCATAAATGGACTAAATCAGACGAAATATTATTCAAGTTGCAAGAAGATGTTTCTATAATGTAATAGTCTCTTGCCATGCATGCGTCGACATTCTCTATTTTGAATATGTGTTGACTCTTTTAAAATATCCTATATTACAGCTTTACCTACATTTTCTTAAATTTAAATGTGTTAATTTATTTTTTGTTTATTAGGGTCTGTTTGAAGGTGTTTAATTTTGGGGTTTTAATATGAAAAAAAATACACTTACATGAGCATAGTTTACTTTATACTTTGAGCATGGATATACTTTAAAAAGAAAAGATGAAGTTGAGTGTATATGAAAGACACATCAACTGTATCATGTTGATGACATTGGCATCTAGGTTTAATTTAAATTGCAGCATGTGGTCGTTGACTGATTACGCGTTCCATACAATATGAAACGTTCTGTGATGTCTCGATCAACAAACAAATATTTATACCATACATCAATTCATTTTTAATGGTTTCTACCATAGATACACAGTTTAAGAATACAGTTGAACGTATGCGCTGCAAATATATAAGTATAGACAATATTACAGGAACTTCACTATCTAACAAAATATTTACGAAATAATATTTAAAAGGTCTCAAGTTATTTGTGGCAACTTAATTTCATATGTTATAGAATATGATTCATATTCTTAATACTTCCAAAGATATCTTGACTTCGGTTACCAACACTAGTAAAGATAACACGTAGGAAAATATAAACAAATGTAAGACGAGTTTATCTGAACAGCACTGCACATCACACAAATATAACAATACGAAACAATAACACGTACTATTTAAAAAAAAATAATTATTATCCCATGTAAAATGGACATTTCTAAATCTCGAAAGGGACATTCAATGCTCTTTATATTTAATTTATCCATGGGTATTTCCTTTTAGTTTATTTCTGCACTGTTCATTAACGTTAATGCCGCTAACAGATCAAAAGTTCAGGGGCGTATTTAGGCGGGGCGGGCGTCCGCCCCTCCCCCCAAATTTGCAAGCATGGGTTGTCCTCAGCTCAAAAAAGTATCTGAACAGACGACGAAAATTAATGTCGTCGCATTGCATCTGTCTTAACATTGTAAGAAGTATATGAAACAGTAAGATTAACAGATTAAACGTGATTACTTATAAACTGACCTACGTTTTATTTATAAGTTCTATAAATATTATATACTTCAAAGAAAGGTGTCAAACGTGGTACTGTGTTACAAATATCATAGGCTGTTAGCGGTTAAAGTAAAACAATTTTAACAGTGTAGTTGCGGATTTTATAAACAATTTCTATGATACTTGAAGTTTAAAAACATCCCTACCTGACTTTCTCAAGAAGTAGGTAGAAGTGCCCTACCCACGGTTGGGTTGGTTATTTTAAAATTGCACGGCAAAGAAAACAGTACAGACTCTTTTTAATGAAAGATAGAAATACTGTCTCTTTAGTATTGTGATAGCGAGCTAGCCGCGACTATTATCACATCAGATTTACCGGGTAATAGAAATATGGTCATTATTGGTCTTGTTCCGATCGATCGGTATTTTAACCATTATCAAAGTTGAGAGTCCGTTCGACTATGCGGGATGTACAAGTATACAGTGCCGTCCATTCAGAATGGGGACTTAAATTTTAGGCTCCTGGTTGAATTATATTCATGCCTACTGCAGGTTTTTTTATGCATGATATACTAATTATTGAATCAATCTACGATAGCGCTATTTAGTTTTTATTCTTATGATGCAAAATGTTTGCATCTTGGTAGTCAAAGACTCATTTTGGTCAAAATATGTTAATGTAAATAGGAAAAGAACACTAAATTGAAAATATAAATAGGTGTATGTAACCATTTTCGAGATAGGTCACACACTAGGAAACCGATCTTCGGTTATGAAAAACTCAGATTTGTAGAATGTTATCATGAAATAATAATGCTTGTGCGAATTTATTTGATATATTTCAATGTAACTGCCTTTTAAATATTTAATTCTCAGTCTATAGTTACTTGCAGGAACTTGTCAAAACAAAATCCATTGATATATTCATATGTATGACCGCCTCTAAAAAGCTTTTGTACAGATTTGGGAATAATGTATTCTAGATCCACTATGTCGTTTACATTTATGCATGTACCTTTGGTTTTTGTCAAAATGTACGGATGATACTAACTGGATTAAAAACGGAGTATTGCTTTTATTCCTCATGGTAGAAGAGTATTACAAAAAATGTAGGAATTTCAGGTGTCTGTCAAATGTAACGAGTTCGCTGTCAAAAATATCCAAGCATAATATCATTTTCACAATAATGACATCCTGCTTGAATCAGTTGTTTTCAAGTATACTTTTTTTTTATGTATATGTATAACAGATATTTGCGACTTCCTTGTTCATTTCATATATGATTGTTGTCAAGACCTTACTAATAATGACTAAAGGAGTAGGTCCGGTAAGGACTCATTTTGGCCTCAAATTTCAGTTTCATCTGACGAAAGATTTTGACCACTTTTTAAAGACTTAAGTGTCTATTTCACTTGATTTAATTAATATAAGTGAAAGATTTTAACTAATTTAGTCATTAAAAACGATCCGATTCAAGCTCAAATATGAAAAATCTCTCAAATATGCAAAAAAACGTCACTTTTCAGATGGTTTTTGTCAAAAATGAAAGTGGCCGCATCCGTGTTCATCCACAACCTTTATATATGTTATGTATTATCATAAAATACAACTTATATTTCAATATTAAGGATGAACACGAATGCGGCCACTTTCGTTTTACAAGGAAACCGTCTAAAATTTAACTAAAATGATAGAATTTTGAAGATTGCAATAATTTAGCATGACTTAATGGTGCTACAACCCGATATATGTGCATTGTATTGTCAAAAACAGCCCATATTTATGTAGCAAAAGAGTCAAGCAGTTTTTATGATGAACCTTCGTCATTCAGTATACTTTTATACTATAATGAACACAGTACACAATTGCCTTCATCTCTCTTTGTTAAAGATTGAGTCATTGCATCAACGAAGGTTCGATGACTGTTTGCGTTCGGAAAGTCTTGGGTTCGATATTCGATCGTTTCAAACAGAAGATTGCATGAAGAGCGTATTGAAATATAATAGTCATGATCAATACAATGATAGATATCTCGAATCGTACGTAGGCTATGTAAGGGATACATGTACGTCTGATTATACATGATCTTTTGTAAGTGTAAATTAAGGCGGAAATCGGGATAACAGATCACTAGATAAATAATATGCTAATATAAGATTATACAAATTCAAATTCCAGCTTGTGATCTTAAAAATTGTTGATAGGGCAACGTATGTTACCAAATTCAATGGTTGATAATAAGCATTCTCTTTATGCTCTTTCGTCAAAATTAAAAATATGCGATAACAGAAGAATAAACAACCAATTTGTTCACTTTTAAAAAGTGAATAATGCTTAAATGCACATTTGGATTTTTCAATACTTAAGGAAATGACTGTATTACAGCAATCACTTAGGACTGATATGATATGTGTTTAATTCTATTTTAATTACTTGTAATATCATATATATATATATATTTATTTATGTATATTTATGTTATTTTTTCCCTGCATTTATCAATATTTCACTTAATCTCAGTACTGTCCTAGTTATTGTTGGTTTTTTTCACACAGGAAAAGAACCATCAGAATGCACAAGTAACCCTGTATTGTACACAAATGGAACCTTGCCGCGATGTGCACAAACTAACCAGTTCAATTCTCTAATCTTGGCTATATATTTGGTTCTAACAAACATTGTATTAGTCAATCTTCTTATTGCCATGTTTTCGTAAGTAACATATAGATATTAAAAAAAACGATACAAAGGTTCTTTTAAAAGTCGTTGAAAAACCTACAACACCGTGGCAATACGGAAAAACGACGAACACAATTATTGTTTTCAAATCTTTTATAATGGAAACTTTAGACCTGAAATGGTATATTAGTTCATATTTTTCGTTTATTGTACGTTTTAGGTGATAATATGTTAGCTTACAATTCTAAATTTTATTAACATTATAGAGGCATATTATCAGAACTTGTCGTGTGAAATTAATTGCTGTTCATAGCTTCAACAGCTCACGCCTCTTTGTCCATTTGGTTGTTTTTTTTTCTCATTTACCTTAGTAGAAGTGTCAGAAACCTGTACGATTTATGTTAATGAGCCAATCCTTTTTGCATGAATTTTATTATAAAAAGGAATATGCGCACTGATAATTACAAACGACTTGAATAAGGTGAACCTAAGATTTTTAAAAGATGAATTTGTTTGATTTAATTAGTATATTCATCAATGAACGGGACCATTATTGTTTCAAAGCATCCATATGTTGACCATTGTGTTTTATGCCTAAAGTTGAAATGAAAATACAATGTGTCTTTTTTATCATAGTTTTTGCTCATGTCGTATTTAAGACATGCATACGATAATAACGACGTACAATGATATATAGTTTTATTGCCAATGAGACCAATTTCCAAATGAGTTCAATTTACGTTGTTGAACACAAGTATAGGTCACCAAACGGTCTTTAGCAACGGCCAATAAATGTTTTCAATTTTACTTTTGACTATTACTAACAAAGCAAACCCTTTATATCATGTTTTTTTTAGGCATACATTCGACAAAGTACAGGATAATTCTGAAACAATTTGGAAGTTCAACAGATATGCCTTGGTTTATGAATACCAAGACAGGCCAATGTTTCCAATACCAATAATAATACATCTAACTCGAATCATTGTATTGTGCTGTAACACCTTACGTAAACATTCGCCTGACAGCCCATTTGGTAATTATGGCAAGATTTATTTTGTGTTTTTCATATATCTGAATTTTACAAAAAAGTATTTGTTGTAAATGACATATTAGGTGATATTGTAACAACTCTATCAGTGTATAACCTGATGTGAATTATAATTAATCAACCTCTTAATGATAGAGTTAACAAATAAATAAAGGAAACCTTTTTTTTTTCAAAACTAGAAATTAAACAAAGATTGACTTCCTCTGTCGCATTTTCAGACTTTAACCTCGAATTTGACATTATCAGTCATATCAGTACTAGAATCAAGGTCAAATGACACGGTTTAATTTGGAATTATAGATCTCCCACCTAAGCAGCATGGAACCAACTTCATCTGCATATAAGATGTGGATGTCCCGAATCATTCGATATTTAACATCTCGGAGCAGGCTACTAAGACTTTTAAAAAAACCACTGGTGTCTAAATGGAAGGTTGACTAGCAAAGGTTATGTTAAAGAACGTATCGACTTTTTTTTCTGAGAAAGTGGATTGAAAGATACCAATACCTTGTTGATAAATCAAACATATCGACTTCACACATGACATCTGATGGTATCGATTTGTAAATGTTAGGTACTGAAACTGGTTGTCATCAAAATCACGTGTCACAGTCTTTTTATTTGACCTTGTACATTGTTCATCTCTACTGACTAGTAATTTTTTAACAAGTTAGGGGTTGCTCGGTACATACACATACCACCAAAGCGTTATTGTGCTAATGTCAATTTTGTATTCTTGTCTTTTATTGTTGCTTGTGTCTTTTTATTTAGAGAGATTATGCCATTTTTCTTTTTCTAAAATGATATTTTTAGATATTTGATTTTAACACAATGTTGACTGCAATAAACTCATTTTAACTATTATATCTCTTTCGCGCATACTCTTTTGTCAATACCAATAATGGAATTCTATGCAAAAGGGATACAAGTGAGAAATAACCACGTTCAACCCATTTAAATTTTCTACATGAAGTATGACACGTTCCCTTTCAGGATTTGACAGTTGTTGTTCGATGCGTTCGAGATTTTGATTTTGCTGGTGAATTTTGTGGCTGTTATTTTTTTATCTCATAATTTTTTTTAATCAGATTCGTTAACTCCTATCTAAAAGATAGACGAAAGATACCAAAGGGACAGTCAAACTCATAATCTAAAACAAACTGACAACGCCATGATTAAAAATGAAAAAGACAAACAGACAAACAATAGTACACATGACACAACATAGAAAATTAAAGAATAAACAACACGAACCACACCAAAAACTAGGGGAGTTCTGTTGTATTTTACATCTGTAGGCCTTTGATCTAGTGTTCAAATATATATATACCTATATTACTGCAAAGATAATATTAACGACAAACAATATAATCCACTGTTACATTTTCGCTGCTTTATACTTTCTTTTTTACCATGTAATTAGGTATAGTGTTTCATTAATGATTGAATACCTCTGAACTTGATTAGTACCTACTATAATTCAACGTTTATTCCGAGTTTTTGATTTACTAGGTTTTTAATGTTAGTTACGTACCTACATGGATTATCTATAACTCAGATCAATTTTATAATTCATACATGCGTAAGTGATATGTTTTTAGATACAAAAATACATGAACATTAATTTTAAAATGGACCACGTTATTCTACAAATTTAATCGTTTGTCAGCTTACTCGAGAATAAAAAAAAATATTCTGGACTTCGTGAATAACTTTCCATGCTTCTGGAATTTGCTACATTTTTCTGGATATTCAGAAGTTGTCGTTTGTTGACGTGGTTCATAAGTGTTTCTCGTTTCTCATTTTTTATGTGAATTTGATCGTTGGTTTTCTCATTTGAATGGGTTTACACTTAGTCTAGTTATTTTTGGGGCCTTTTATATCTAGCTGATTGGTGTGAACAAAGGCTGCAAAGACCGTACGTTGACCTATAAAGTCAAAAGTAGTATATTCATAACTCATAAATCGTTTAAAAAAAATCCGAGGCACAAACCAAAACCGAGGGAAACACATTAAATATAAGAGGAGAAAATAATGGTTTACTTTTATAACTTATGACTTGGATAGAGATTTGTCTCAATGGCACTCATACCACATCTTCTTATACAGTTATATTTGGTGAACGTGAAACAAGTGTAAATAATTTAGTTGACTGACTCAATCTACAAACACTCATTCTTATACATATACAACCGTTATTAACCTATTGGTTTAATCTATAACATGAAATCAAACAGGCCTAGAAAAATAACTTGAAGGGTAAAATATTAAAAAAGGCTTCATGTGCACTTTGACGATTAATATGCAATGGTTCCCCTTCAATGACTACTTATGTATTTTTGCACTTTTATATCATCACATTGTTTTCAAAATAAATATGTCGGAAACAATAAAAATATAACAAACAAAAAGATATTTTTCTTCATTTTTGTGTTTTGTGAGAATAAAAGGTATAAGCACAACAAAACTGAACATTGAGAAAAATTCGAAAAGAAAAGTCCCTAATAAAAAATTGTAAAATTCAAAGCCCATAGATATCAAGCGAATTGATAACAACTGTCATTTTCCAAACTTAGTACGAATATGTATGTTTTATTTGACTATATTGACCCATTAGTTAATAATATCGGAGACAAACAATGTCTTCAATAAAATTTGTATTATGCGACTTAAATTACTGATTAGTATTACCAATTTGTTTGTAGCATCAATACTTGATGACGACGAACGGCTGAAACTTCGCATTGTTGAACGCCTTGCGTTAGCGGAAGTACAACGCGAACAAGACACAAGTAGCATGATGGAAGAAGGAAAGTATGAAATTTTTTAACAAATAAAATCAAGACACGTACCATAACCATGATAACCAGATAAAATCTGGGATTTTGTCTTTATTTTTTGCTATCCTTTTTCATTATGTGATGGTGTTTTTGATATATATTGGGTGATTGCATCTCAATTTTTAGTTTTCTATGCAATGTTTTTTTTTTCGTCGTATCGTTTATTTGTCGTGTTTTACATTTATCTTTATGAAATTTGAATGTCGCATTGAATTATTCTGCACCTTCTTATCATACTATATTGTACATTCCTATAATAGTTGCTCATAACAAATCAAACGAAAGAGAACATATATTTACGTAGTTCATGACTTACAATGATAAAACATATCGGGCTACTTTTTCTAAAAACATTACAAATGTATGTTGCTCTCTTTTTGTCTATGTCAGATTTAAAAACTAGAGAAATTATCAGAATTTACAACTTCTAAAACAGAGATGAAAGGGCATATTATTAATTTCATTTTTAAACAGAAGCCATTATCAAATGAAAATCGTAAAAAAATACACAATAATCCTCAGACTTTCATTATCTGTGTAACTGCATAAGACTGTCCGTGTAAAATAAAAAGACATGAATGGAAATCATTTTTACAATGCGAAATGTAACTGAAATTGTAAAATTGAAATCGGAAGTCTAAAACCACCAAATATGAATACGTTTTGAAAATGACTCTCTTTAGTTAAACAATTTTGCTTTTTTTTGTATTGACATTTTATTTTTTTCAGGGATGTGAGCAAATTAAAATCGACCAATACCAAGCTTGACATAGATGGTGTATTCGAGGCAAAATGAAAAAAGTCAAATATTCATGTTAATCGGATATATGCCATTTGAACTGAGTCTTGAAAGATTATTCTGAGGTTTCCAAGACAATGACGGGGAAGATAATTGATACAATTGTGATGAAACATTGCTGATTTGCTACACTTATAATTATACAATACCTAGTTTCAATATCATTGTAGCAAATGTCAAGACTTTTGAAAACATATAGCCTATCTGTAATAATTTAAGCAAACATGTGTTGTGTATAATGTTGAAATAAGTGTTATTCAACGTATGTTGTAAATTCTAATTTCATCAATGCATATCATTTATCAGTACAAAAACTATTCGCAATACAATATTTTTTGTAGCATTCACAGTACTATATAGAGTTGAAATACAATACCAATTTTTATGGTCGACATCACTTAAAGTGACCTAAGAACAAAAAAAAGTATGTCTTATCCAACTGATCAAAACGGAACAATCGCATCGCTTTTTATAGTTGATACGATTCCCTATTTTGTGTTTGCTATCTTTTTGAGTTGATTTGATAGTTTAATTTTGTATCGTGTAATTAACATTGGAAATATCATTACTCTTAACATTTATATGAACGTCTCAAAGAGTGTACAAAACAATGCCAAAGTTAAAAACAACGAAATATTATCAGTATAAATCTAAAGACTATTTAAAAAAAAAATTAAAATGGATCAAACTGATTCAGTTTCCATTCATTATACGGATGAGGAATATTTGTTATCCGGACAAAATTATAGTAACTTATATTCAATGTTTTCTTTATTTAATTATAGTGTTGTTTGTACACTTAAAATCATTTATATATATATATATATATATATATGTACCGGTATAATACTCTTAACGATAGAGCACCCTCATACATTTCGTCGACTTATATCTAGACGTAATATATATAATATTAGTAACAGGTTTCGATAGCCTTATAATACTATATATATAAGGCCCGAACATGCCATATGGGTTGAGTACACCGTGTAACGAATTTATCTTACCGACTAACTGCACATGTGTTTTCTTGACTAGCGACCTATCGAAGTGATCAAGTCTTCAATACTTAGTATTAAGGATCTTATTTCCATTTGTCTATACAGAAAACAGTGCCAACAATAACAACTAATTAGCTTTAAATTTCATTTATAATTTATTTCAATCTTTTATTACATGTATGACACGTCTGTTGAATCCTTTCAGAATTTTCCTCAGCACCGTGTTGTTTTTTTTAAAAGGGTTGTGGCATCTTTTTTTAGTTGAAAGGGAATACACTCCTGTCTAACCTTATATGGTAACTAACCATGTATGGGAGCGAACCCTTTATTTTCTAGGACTTGAGTGGATGTATTTCACGGCCCAAAACACCATTTGTATTCATAACATATATCAGCACAGCACTTTTTTTGTTTTTCACTAGTCAGGATTCGAACTCATGTTATTGGGATAGTGTAACACCGCCGCCTGCACTTCGGAAATCGCTCTAGACCACTCGGCATACTAGACGGAACTAATAAATATAGCTGTTGGTTGCCTTTTGTTACATTTCCTTGTCAGTAGAATCAAGAGTTGTAACACAGAACATGATATATATCTGAGTCTATGTATGATAGTTACATGTATACGATAATATAATATTAGATAAGTACGTCTAATACAATCGTTAAAATACAAACATACATACATACAACGATGTTGAAATACTAAAGGTACATATATAGAGCGAATGTTTAACCATTCAAATGGGAAAACCACCGGTCTTATCTACATAAAAACGAGATATCGTTTGAAACAACACGATTTACACCATCCTGCAGTTCAAGAGCTACAATGTATTAAAAACAGACACATCAGCTCTTCCATAAGTATTTCAGACTTGTTGGACTCTGAAAGCTAGGACAGGAGGTTTTGGAAAGATTTTGCCTACTTTTTGGTGTTTGACAAAGATCTGCCAATCTGCAAGGATTACTAGGGAATTTTGATAAAGTTTGTTCACGCATCGTTGTAAATATAACGAAATTTGATGAGACTGTGGTACAAGTAAGAGGTTAAGCGTTATTAAACCAGGTTCCAGCCACCATTTTCTACATTTGAAAATGCCTGTACCAAGTCAGGAATATGACAGTTGTTGTCCGTTCGATTTTGATGTGTTTTGTTATTTGATTTTGCCATGTGACTAGGGACTTTTCGAATGAATTTTTCTCGGTGTTCAGTATTTTTGTGATTTTACTTTTTTTGCAAGGTAGATGAAGTCAATTTTATTCCAAACGATTTTATCGAAGTAATTCTGAGTGACAATCATCGTATGAACTGTTTTTGAATAAAATTACAACTATTACTTATTAAATTTACTTATTTTCCAAAAGATACACATGATCTTGACATTTTGGAAAATATTTTATTGTTTGAAGGTTTCCTGTTTTCTGTTTCAGTTTCTTCCTATCTACTTTAGTGTTCAATATAATTTGAATCGAGTATATCCATGTTCTCATTGCGTTCATTCATACATAACGTCCTTAATAGTTGTTTCCGTTTTTTTTTCCAAATTTTTATATCCTGTATTTAAAATGCTGATTTTTACTTTTCACAATTTTACTGATCAATTTCTAGTTTGAAGATAATCAACACATTTTCATTTATAGATACAATTAGGACAAAAAATACTCAGTACTGGTAAATGTAGTGCTTTCCATCCCCGAGATAATCACACACACTACAATATAAACGTCAAATGGGACGACATATAAAATAATTTTGCCGTGCAATATTTCTTCAAAAAAATAAATAAAACAAATATATTATAATTTCACATGGGTAATAGTAATATACACGATTAAAAAATCAAAAATATGTAAAAACTAATTTCAGAAACATATCGAGATTGAACACCATCCAAAAGTTCTTTAGAATATTTAAGAATCCACATATGGTCAATATCCCTTTGCGAGTAAAATAATTTAGTCGTTCAAAGTATTTTCAACTTTATAATAGAACAATAACATAATGACATATAATTAAACAATAACACATTGGCGGGATCTTTAAAAGTACAAAAAGTCGCACATACAAAAAACACCAGCAAAAATGTTTTTGTATTATATAAGTACCGAGCCACATCAAATACATATCACAGAAAACAGACCAAACAGTAAAAGTAATATTTATAATAGAACAAAGCCAAATGAAAGAAAAATATAACACGTTTTATTTAGTCCTCCATAATCATTGCCTTTGACCTTTATTTGGCTTCATCAGGGTCATTTACACATTTTAGATCGAGTGTCACTGGCGAGTCTTTTACAGACGAAGCGTGCCTCCGAAACTTCTAACTCCGGGTATCTTCAATAAATTCATCTTCTTTATGGAGTCAAATCATAATTATGGTCTTTATAGAAAAGATGAAAGTTTTTTCATCTATCTATCATTAGATTTCAAGATATTTGACATCAAAAGCATTTTTTTAGCCATGGCGGTCATTAGTATTGTTTGGCCGAAAACACTTTATACTAGATACCCTTTGAATCATTTAGTTAATGTTTGGTCTTAATGTTTTAGATGAGAGTATTTTTAAATGAATTTACGACGATGACGAGTAATGACCATGATGTACAGCAAGTATTGGCAATACCTTAAATGGTTAACTCAATCAATTGTTTGCATAACATGTGGGAATCATAACGGTGGTCGTCTAAAATAATTTTCAAATGCATTTACCGATGCAATATAGAATGATTTGTTAAAAAGGTTATCGATACTGTAGAACTGACTAATGTGCTAATGTTTTCGAAGTTCTGATCGCCAGAAATATGTTACTCAGGTACTGGCATGAACATAATGTTTGAAAGTTGAATAGAAATATACTTTCGGTGATAACAGGTTTTTAATATTTGTATAGTAATGAGTTAGATAAATACGGCATAATGAGTTGCTTTATCATGTTATTCTTTCGTAATTATAGGGTAAACTATAAGGATATAAAGTAATTTTTCATATGATTTTTTTAAATGTTCAGCTGAAAAACATCTATTATCATGATTATGTTATGCTAGTCTGATATAAATGTTTTTTGTAAGGTCAAGTAAAATCTGAAGAGCTCTTATCGCTATTTTGTGCATTTTTCCTTTTATTTTTTTTGTGATAATTTTTCATATCATGCTACTCGTTTGAGATGGAAAATTATCGCTAGAAATTAAAATTGCACGTGGCTTTGCTAACGAAATTGACATGAAATTGACAACGTCGTCAAAGGTAAAATAGCGATAAACAGATTACCATTGGTCATCTCCCGGCTCAAGCGAGAAAATCAATCTCGTTGAGATGAACAACGATAATCTATAATTATACAACATCGATGTTATTTACGATTATAGAAGTGAGTGTGGTATAATTTGGCAAAAAAAAAAAGCAGCAGTGTTCTCGAATAATAGTAAATGACGATACATCAAATCCGAATGTTTGTAGTTGCCAGTCACGAAATATGAAACAATAAACTGCAAACCAACTAACTCGCCGATACTTTGTTTCGCTTTCTTATTTATTTTTAGTCCACTCGCAGCTATTTAATATCGAGATTATCGAATTCAATTCATGTAGTTTATTAATAAAAGAGATCCAATGTTTACATATTATCAGTTTATATTTGCGTTATCTCTCTACTCACGAAGTACGCGAAAGTAATCATTAATTGCTTTAAAAAAATAAGCTAGTTAACAGTACATGGGAATTAATTTATGATTAAATAGCAATTACTCAATTACTAATTTAAAAATAGTAATGTGATTTTTGTGATTGGAAATTGGGGATGTGTCAACCCGTCCAAAAACAACATAAGGCAACCAATTGTTCTTCAAAACAGTAAAACAAATCAACATATCTTTAAACAATGTGTTGTTGTTCAGTGAACATGAGGGTCACACTAAATTCCGAAAGACATTTGATGTTAAAAAGTTAAAAAAAAACTAAAAAGAAGCAGAAACTCCTGATTAAGGATCGACGGTCGCAGAAATGCGGCGAGATACAAAAAAACGAATTTGCGAGGTACAAATACACTTTATTTCACAGGGTAACACGTAATTAAAAGCAGTCTGGAACCAGTCTAAAATTAAATGTATCTGTTATTGTGATATTGGTTGGGATAACACCACGAACATGTTGGAAGAAATGTTCCTTATTCACTAAAAATTTACATACATATAAAATAAATTATGTGGTATGAGTGTCAATAAGACAACTGTCCAAGTCACGATTTGTAAAAGAAATAAACCATTATAGGTCAGCGTACGGTCTTTAATTGGTTGCATTGGCCCTCCCCGAATAGTAAACTGTAAAGGTCCTCAACAATGACTAGTGTAAAAACATTCAAACAGTAAACTTCACGGTTTTATCTATATAAAAAACGAGAAACTAGAAACACTCATGGCACAACTTTTTGGAATTTAGGATCCTGAATGCTCTTCAACTTTGTACTTGTTTGGCTTATTAATATTTTGATATAAGCGTCACTTATGAGTCGTATGTAGACGAAACGCGCGTCTGGCGTACTAGATTATAATCCTGGTACCTTTGATAACTATATATTAAATAGGTTACAACATTTCCTTTACCTGAAGCAATATGAATATGTAAATGCACATCAATAACGCAAGGCATGATATGTTTGATATACTCAGAAATACAACCATAACCTTGAACGAAATTGGGCCAAATAAAATAGCTTACACGGGTAGATAAATACACAACCACTTGCTTTAATAAGTGTTTTGTTTAATTACATACATGAAATCAGCATCGTTTTGTGTCTAGCGCTTGCTATCAGTTTTGTTTTGTGATGACTGGTAAAAAGTAATTGTCAATTTTAGAAATATTTTATTAATAAAAAAAAAAGCACACAAGTATTAGTTTAGTACAAATAAAACCTGTGATCAGGTTGCGTTGCTTTCATACGCCTAGATTATTTTCACACAATTTGGGGCAGAAGTCTATATTGCAAATAGACACATTTTTCAGAGTATTTAATATTCTTTCAGAATTAAAACGGATATTTTGTTCGGTGTACTCCGTTTTGAAGGCCGTACATTGAACTAGGATGACTTAATTTTATAAATTGTTATTTGGATAGAGAGTTGTCTCGTTCGCATTCACACCACATCTTCCTATATCTATAATGTAACTGTATAATTATTTACCAAGTTCAATAGTAGAGCAGTGACCAATAAGAAATTAATACTATTGTAACGTTCGATTATGAAATAAGATGGAAATTCAACATGTATTATTATCTAATCAATCACTTTCATATTGATAATGTCTTATCTTCATGTGCACATGACCACACAGGAAACAGGTAAAACGAATTTTCCAAATTGAATAGTGAATTTACATTAGTAAATTCGTTTTAAAGCAACGGAAACGTTTGTCAATTCAAAATCCTAATATTTCAAGACACACGATAGTGAATAAAATGCACATGTCTAAGTAACCAATCGAACAAACACACGAAACTCAATAAATAATCTAATACTCAACGACAAATCAAACTGATGTGGTTAATATATCTTTCCACATTGTACACTATAACTTCTATTTTTATATTTTAAATTAAATAGTAAAAAGGTTTGCATAATCACAAGCGTGCTCTTGATTAAAAAAAAATAATTATTTGCAATGCTATAATAAAAAGAAAGCAGTTTATACAATGCGTTCTGCAAATTGTATCCAACCAATTGTATATCTATATTATCGCCTTGGGTTATCTAATGCTAAAACTGGTTGCCGAATATCTAATTTTTGTATCTCCTGAATAAGCGATTCTCTCATTCGGTCCATTTCCTTTCGTAAATCCTTTATGTCGTGCTGGGTAGGTGTCGAATCGATTTCTTTATTTATGTCCCTGAAAAAAATATACACACTATTACAAATCAAAAATTTGTTTTTAAATTGATAAGGCAAAACAAATAGAACTATATTCACATAATGAGCTATGGCAATGTCAACCATGTTAATTGATAATTTGAAATATTCGGATGTTAAAACTATTCATAAAGAGCTTTACTCTCCGGAGCACTAGTCGCAGCGTCTTGCAAGACATGTTCTGGACACATATTATTATCATTTAAAATATATTGACGTGATTTTTTAAAACTTATTTTAGTGTAAGTGTGAGTGATACCAATCAAATACCCTTTGGTCAAACAAATAGGTCCTTGTTGGCTATAAAACTTCTAACACTTAACTGGCTTTCTTCTATGTAAGTATAATGATTTAATGACGAGAATCAATATAATCATCTCTTTAAATGCATAATATATGTTACAGTGAGGTTTTATAATCAGAGATTATTTAGAATCTTTGATGTTACTGGTATAATAAAGAATCACTGACATACTAAGTGATTATATATAATCCCTGAACATGTCCAGTGATCTTATATAATCACTGACATTCTAATATAATGTGTCTTACTTTTTAATATATTGAAGTTATCAGTTTAATACAATGTGCTTAATATTGAAATATATTATAGTTATTATTTTGATATACTGTGCTTAATATTTAATAATAACATGAGCAACACGACGGGTGCCACATGTGGAGCAAGATTTGCTTGCAATTACGTAGCGCCTTGGATCATCCCCAGTTTCTGGTTGCGTTCGTGTTGCTTAATAATTTTTTACTATGTTGTGTCTTGTGTACTATTATTTGTCTGTTTGTCTTTTTTTCTTTTTCAGCCATGGCGTTTTCAGTTTATTTTTATCTCTGAGTTTGACTGTCCCTCTGGTCTCTTTCGTCACTCTTTTAATATATTCTGCTTAATATTTTAATAAACACGTGTTGTCAAATCGAACAGTTTTTACCAACCGGTTACTCGGATAATTGTCAACCGGTTAATCGGTTAATCGATAGTTTAAGGTAATGATAAGACCTTATCTATAGAGTTCTACACATGTACGTTTTTAATATAGTTACGATAAATTAAAGTATTCCTTTGGCATTGTTTGTGATGCTTTCTGGCGAAGTTTGACTATTAACGATCTAATACTACATGTACCGTATCTGCTATGGCGTTTGTAACCGATTACTTCAAATAAAAAGATGAACAAACTTCTTGAAAATATCTGAAACCGACGAATCTTTCACTCTCTCTTGATATTACAAAAATAATCTGAGTGTTTTAATTTGATTTAAAAAAAGGCATGCTTCTCGTACCATCATGAAAACATTAATGACGTTTACGTTGATAAATGAATTTCACAATTTTCATTTCATTTAAAATATGGCAAAGCCTTGCACGATGGAGGTCGCTTATTCAGATGAATGTCTTCGCAATATTAGATCAAAATTATAATGTAGTAAGTCGTAAAATCAAATCGAATTTCTGATTAAAAGCTACTCTTTAAAAAAAAAAACATATATACTAATTATGTTTAATTACAATCTTGCCCCGAGGTGATAGACAAATTGTCTAGATTTTAATTCACTTGCTGTTTTTTTTTTTATTAACAATAGCAATCAATATTTTGGACAATTTATCTGTCAAATGAAATACCTCGACGATAATTTTTAAAATAGAAAAAAAATATTCAATGATTTCAATACATATTTATATCATATCTATTAAAATTGAAAAAGTCCGGTTAACCGGTTAGCGTTTTTTTTTTCATATTCAATATTCGGTCCTTCCGACGATAAACCGGTTAACTGGTTAACTGTTGGCATTACTATGATAAACACATATATTGTGCTTAACGATCTACAATGCATGTGTATTAGACATTTGCGGAAACTATGTATATACCTAGGATAACTCTTTAGACTTACGATTTCAGGTGACAAAAACAAGGGGTCACCTCAAAATACAAAAACAAACCAACAATACAGATACAAATAGTAAATGATGTTTTCTATTAAAAATAAGAAGATGTAAGCAGCACGTTAAAATTGCATGCGCCCGAAGCACTTTTTAGGATATATGTATATATATCTGGTGTACAAAAAAATATTGTCATCTTATGTTTTTGGTATAAACATCGTGGCCACAAGTTAATTGTTTTCTGTTAAGTATTAAATTTATATTAAGATCCATTTTGTTACACCTTGTGATCAATTTTATTTGACAATCGCCAATGGCAGTCAGCAGGGTTATAGAACATCAGTTGTTCGACCTGTTAGTCAAATGCGTTTTGTTTAAATATACGTTTTCAATTTTTTGGTCTTTTGGAAAATGTTGTTTGTGCTGTATTTAGACCCTTCTACAACAAAATTTGTTAAACATGCACACGTATAAAAATTGCGGTTTTTATCCAACGCAATCATAGGTTTGAACGTAGTTTTCAATTTAGACTCGTATATATGTAGGGCTCTAAAGTGCGATGGGGATGCTAAAGTACGATGGTCACGCTAAAGTGCGATGGTATACACTAAAGTACGATGCCTCCATACGCTAAAGTCCGATGGTCCGTGAACGTATAGATGTCAGAAACGTAGTTGGATTATGACGTTAATTGATACAAACTAAAAATGAACATGCCGGAAGATAAATTACAAATATTGTTTAATAATGTCAATGACTAAATCAATTAAAACCTAACCATGCTTTGTCGTCTGAAGCAAATGTGTTTTTTTTTATGCTGGAAAAAAGACTTGTATCCTTCAGTCGACCACTTTACTATTTAGATATAAAATAGCATTCGCATAAATATCCTATATCTTGCTATTATTGGAAGCGAACGAATTCATTAAAATCATTGTGTTTGTTGCAGTTTATTTTGCGGTCCCTGTTAAAATGTTATCGCTTTTATTGTAACGCCGGTAAAATAAAGGTACATGCTTTTAAGCGTAAATATTATAAATTTTGGACCATTGTTCTTCAGCAAACAAACAACCATCGCACTTTAGCGTGACACACCATCGTACTTTAGCGTAGACCATCGCACTTTAGCGTGACCATCGCACTTTAGAGTCCTACATATATATATACAACTCGTCTAAACCTCAACCCAACAATGTTAGATCTGTAAATTTGCTTTCGCAAATTTTTGGTTGTTCCCTCGCCGGGATTCGAACCCATGCTACTGTGATATCGTGACACCAAATCGCCTGCACTGCAGCCGTCCCGCTAGACCACACGACCACCTGGGCTCTACAATAATACAGCTTTCAGTGGCCGTGTGTTACCTTTCCTCGCCAGTTTTAATCTAGCGGCGTACTACAGTACATGATATATAAGGCATGGAGTTGTTATTGTTACAGATCAGCTCAATTATCTATAGTAAAGGGTCCTACAAATTAATGTAAGATATATATATATATATATATATATATCCGCTTTGCATTTTGTATCCTTAACAATCAATTGAACAACTTCGCGTTTAAACTTTGTGTTGAAATGAAAAATTTCGAAGAGAGAAATCACGGTCTGTTCCGGGGATTGGAACCCCCCCCTTCTCTTGCCTATCAATGCTTTTGAACATGGACATAGATTACCTTAGCCGTATTTGGCACAACCTTTTGGAATTTTGGATCCTCAATGCTCTTTAACTTTGTACTTGTTTGGCTTTATAAATATTTTGATTTGAGCGTCACTAATGAGTCTAAAGTAGACAAATGGCGGGTCTGGCGTATTAAATTATAATCCTGGTACCCTTGATAACTATTGACAAATGGTCAGACCCCCCCCCCCCCCCTTATCTTGGGGTCGAATCCCCTTTAGAAAATGGCTTGATCGACCCCTGGGTCGTCAGTGCTCTCTTTATTACAATTCCGTGAAAATAGTACCAGTCTCGGAATAGGGATTAAAGATCATGTTTCGAGCATACCAGTACTAGCCATGTTCATGTTGGATAATGTTCGCGTAAAAAATAGGTCCATACTTAATGCTTCCCAGGATCTCTTATAATAATTGCATAACAGAAAATGAACCTAGAACTTGTTTGTCACTTTTTTTTATTGCTGTTGAAAACATAGATAGCAAAAGTTTAACTTTTTGAGTGCACCTATTCTAACATTTCGATTGAGTCTTGTAAACAGTCTAAAATATATTTCCGACATAAAGAAGTTCGTATATTAACACACGAAGGGAACACAAATCAACTTAGACGAAGGCGACGAGTGTGTTACTCACCCTAACGCATTTACCCAAATGCAATAGTTTTTTTTTGTTTTGTTTCAAACTAAATGCATTATGATTCAACTGTGCACTATGTTATTTGAAAGACAATTGTGAAAGATTAAGCCATAACTTAAGATACTTTATAAATACATGTAACATGATAACACAAACAAATCACAGATGAAAACACTATAAGCTGTAAACTTTAGCTGGGATGGATGTTAAGTGATTCGAATTGTCAAACATTGCACAAAGATGTTTTTGGTAAGGCCTTAGCAGCCGTTGTTGATGTTATCGAATGTGTGGTCGGGACTGAAAATATGTTAGTGAAAATTAAAAATGCGTCGCATGTCCATTGAAATGAATGGATAATATCAGGAATTTGCATAAAGTATAAGAATAGTTATAAATACTTGATGTTGGTGTATTAATTCTACGAAATTATATAATTACATAATACTTTTACAATCTAAATGGACCGATCATAGAAAGAAAACAAATAGCATGGAGTAAGATTCTTCATTTATTTTGAGTGTTGAATGAATGATAATAGTACAGATATTTTTTACCTTTCATCGGTCATCATATTCTTTGTATCATATCTGCTACGTTTATACTCAGGTCCGTTCTGAAAAGTTTCGTATGCAATTTTTTCAACGACATGTAGTCCTTTGATTTCTTCTTGCTTAGCATCATATACTACAACATATTGCTTATACATTAATGTCAAATTTCAATGTTAATATGGTAAGATCAGCAATCCCTTTTTTCTAATAAAGTTGGACATACTAAATGTTCTGTTTTAATAATTACCACAAGAAGAATGTTAAATACAGCTGTTGTTAGTAAAGATTACATCAGATTATAATTTATTTTTTCCTTATAAGTCAACATTGGTTATAAAAACATTACGCATAAGAAGTCCACAACGTAAGTGTTTATAAATAGTCTAAAAGAGCAATACTAGTAATTCACCATGTCTCACGAAGTTCATTTTCTTCATTTAATATTTCTACTTCCTCGGTATGATCATTTTTCTTGAGTTGTTGCTTTGAGGATATATCGAAATATTTGATACATAAACATCAAGATTTACCTATAACCCCTTATGACATTAATGTGCCAGTTAAACGATGATATATTAAAGTTGATTATATGTTTCTTGTCACCGTTTAAGACTATTTCAGAACTGTTATATCATAACAGAAGTTGCGTGTGGTTTTTATTTTGTAGTATGGAAGTGGTTTGAATTCAAAAAGTGCTGTTATCTACCAACAATTGAATAAACTTCGAATGCCTCGAAGCAAAATAATATGTGCAATGTATACAATAAAAAGTTATTTGAGTGTAATTCATAAATCATTTTGATATAAAACAGTTGTTTGAGATTTATTTTGAACAACAAAAACACCCGATATATTTTTTTCGATTGTAAATGAGACAACTATCCAACAGAATTGAGTAAAGGAGATGTAAGCCATGTTATGCAATAGCATGGCCTTCAACAATGAGATCAATATATAGCTTATAATCTATCAAAAGACATGATAATACAAACAAAGATGTGTGTGTCCATGATACCCAATATCATATGAGCGTATCAGACTAGCGTAATATATGTGTAATACATACAACATAACAGTGCTTGTCGACCTCAAGATACAATATGCAATATTTACCAAAGGCGCCTCCAAACTTCCTAGGCGTACGTATGTTATAATAACAAAGTACCACAATTCTCCACAAGTGTACTACTATTGGTATAGGAAACATTGGTCTGTCATAGTATTCATATACCAATGCATATATATGGAATTTATAAATCATTTCAGAATTGCTTTGAACTATTTGAAATGTGTGCCTGTTAAACAAATACATAAAAAGCATATCAATTATTGTAATAATAGAGATTATAATTTTTTTTATATTTTCAATAATCTGTTTTAAGTCAATCAAATATTTGTGTGGGTGCGTGGGTGTTGCAGCCTGTAGCTCATTGCTATATTCGAGATGGCCATAGAGGGTGCCCGCACCTTGAATCAGAATTTTGGAATTCCTGTATCAGCTTGAATTAGAATTTTGGAATACCCATATCGGGCACTTGTTAATTTGCTGTCGACTAGAAAGCAGGTGTTACACAAATTAGTTAAACTATTTAAAACTCGACCACCCTCCCTATGAGAAAAGTTGCTGCTGTTTTTGTTTTATGTTTTCATGCACTTGTTTGCTGTATTTGATTGGAATATTATGATTACCATTATCCAAGCAGGACCTTTATAGTATTGGACCAATACAGGATAATTTCGAATACACTTGCACTTCTATGAATTGGAAATTTCCGTTATTAAGCACATTATTAATATATTATGAACTATTGTGATTTAAGCATCCAGAATTAATTTTAGGTTTTAGTAATTAACAATTTTATTAATTGGAAAGAAAACAAGTCAATTATCTTCTACTATTCTTAGGCGCAGAGTCAATTTTGAATGGGGGTGGGGGTTCAGGAATACTGGTAGTGATTGGGGGATTTTTGTCACTCTGCCCGTGCTCTGTGCCTGACAAGTTCTTAAATTTGCAGGTTTGGAAAATGTGGTTAGTGGTAATTGTGGGGTCTACATATGGGTGACTCTGGGATCTCCTCCACTTCATCTTATAGAGGGGAGGCCTACACTTGCCAACAGGTGGGGCACTAATAACTGAAGCATTGGTAATACGAGTGTTTTCCCCGGTCACTCCCCATGGTAGGTGGTGATGTAACCGTGTTTAACTACCAGGGGTTTTATGACACTACCTTGTATGTCAACATACGTCAGCTGATAGCCATTGTGTATATGTAATCGGTAGTCACCCCTGAAAGTAATGCCACAAAGTAAAAATATATATTCAAGTAATGAAAATGTAAATACAAGTTGGTGTAATAAAATGTATGTTTAATTCAAAGGACTGTTTTTGTATAAGTTGTAAATGAAATACAGAGGATGGAACCTCTACACACATGAGTATAGTATACAGAAAGTCTGTAGTATTATAATTTTGGTATTTGTGAATTATAATTAACAACAGACAAAGAGAGACAACTCTAGATTATTGTTTAACATAGTTTAGAAAATACGTCAACAACTCTAGATTATTGTTTAACATAGTTTAGAAAATACGTCAACAACTCTTGATCGTTGTTCTTCATCTCATTGTTATTCGTTCAGTATTGATATAGAGTCTTCTTATATGACTATAGCAATTAATACATTTATTTGACAAGTCACAATTGTAAGAAATAAGGACTTATCGTATGATCAGATAAAAAGTTGCTTTTAAAATAAGGGTGAGCTAGTTACATTTAGCAATGCTTACTTTCTAGATGTATTTGCCTACAATGTAACATAAGCAAAAACAAAAATGAAACAACCGTTTATCTTTTTTTTTGTCGTTAAGTCGAGCATGTAATTGTCTGATGCTAGGATAATATTTTGCCATACATTAAATTAACAGAACGTTACACCTAATTTTGCAAGCTATTCACGCATCCAAAGAGGGATATAGGATACCAAAGGGACAGTCAAACTCATAAATCGAAAATAAACTGACAAAGCCATGGCCAAAAATGAAAAAGACAAACAGACAAATAATAGTACACATGACACAACATATAACACTAATCAACGTTTACCTAATTTAAATATTGAACAAAAGACTTGATTGTGATGTTAGTTAAGCCAAAGCTTTAACTGCACAGTGCAATAAAGATTAGCAAACAGTACAATGCGATTTTCTCTTGTCACTTTTCAGCTGAATCTTCGCTATAATCAAAATATGATATCGTGTGATAAATAACAGTGAAAACCTGCCATCATGCAATACAACTGCACAGTTTGTTCGCTATATATGTATAAAATACTTACGAAAACATCGCAATTACCATATTCACTAACAGAATATTTGTCAAAATAAGAAACACAGCCGCGATAAGCACATTGAACTGGTTCTGTATTGGACAACGCTCTATTGTCCCGTTCGTGTATAGCTTAGGATCTTTTGTACAATCCGTAGGTTTTTTGCCTGAGTGAGAAAAATAGAAAGTAAAAACAACTACTTCTAAGTTAAATCAAACAAGTTATATAAACAGTAAAAATTATTACAAGTAGATGTAAGTGAGTATCCAAGGTAATTGAATAATGGTCGGGCGTGCAATGTAAATAATCTATTAATACTGTATCTTGTAGCTTTTTGTTTTGTTTTCTTAACGTTTGTCTAGGTGACCGCGTAGTTTCACTTCGGTAATACTAGACAATGATAGACATTCAAGAATAATGTCCCATTGGCTATCATTTAACATTTTTCGATTTATCTATAACATTTTTATTTGTGTTTATGCTATGGAGTTATGTATGGTTGACTAGTCGACTTGTTAACCATACAGTCATCTTGCACAATTCATGAAGTTGTTGAATTAAATATTACGTACAGCAACTGAACAAAATATTGATCAAAGTAATCTGGTTTATTTTTTTCACGCAATTCGGTGTTTCATCTACACGAGAATTCTCGGTCACGCTCACATAAAAACGGTTTAAATGCTAAATAAACAGTGAAATGAAAAGCATACAGTAGTAATACGTTGGTATATCGAACAAATCAAAACTTTATAAATATTAAACTTTGATAGATTTGAATCATTAACTAAATGTACATTTCAACTTTAAGGTAAATCAACTGTTTAATGTAATTTTCAATTGAATACTAGTTTGCCAGTGGTCCAGTTTAATATCAGTTTTGAAAGAAAGGGTTGTGCTGTTTATAGGATTAGACCAAAAATAAGAAGGTTATTGCACTTGTCATACTGATAAGTGGAATGCTTCATATGTATTTATGTTGGTATCAAATTGTCAACTTAGTAAAATAAGTGAAGTTTTATAAACTAACAAAGTATTTTTTGTTCGTAGCTTAAAAGGCACAATATTGCAGATTTGGAACGACTAATAGCTAGAAAAATCGCACGCCATATGTTGAGTGCTTGTCGTTTGTTGATATGGGTCATAAGTGTTTATCGTATGTCGTATTTATGTAGATTAGACCGTTGGTTATCCTGTCTGAATGGTCTTACACTGGGCATTTGTGTGCCCTTTATAGCTTGCTTTCTGGTGTGTGTCATGGGTCCGTATTAAAGGATGAGTTTTGACCTATAATGGTTTGTTTTACATAGTGTGAACTTGACGGAAAGTTGTTTCACAGGCACTCATACCACATCTTATTATATATCTAATAAGTTAATTGTGAGCTCTCTTACTCAAATCTGTAGTGTATTATTGCATGTGCCAATGACAGAAAAAGAACGAAACTGATATTAGTTGAACAGTACATTTATTAGCAGGATTTTCCATTCGAAATTATAAGAAAATTTAATTTTTTACTGTTTTGACAAGTTAACACTACACAGATTACAGTCACATCTGTTGACTATTTACAAATGTACAGTTTGAATAAAATGAACCTTGATAGTTAAGGTTGGCTTAGTCATGTTTATTCAATAAATCTTGATAATTTACTTTGGCTTAGTCATATTGATTCCGTATACGATTGACAGTTTAGGTTGGCTGAGTCATGTTTATACAATGCACCTTGATAGTTTAGGTCGACCAAGTCATGTTGGTTCCGTATACATTTGATAACTTATATGTTGATTCAATGTTTAAATACAAAAAAAAAAAACACTATACATGACACCTTAATTGATATGTATAGATTATATATATTAAAACGTGACATTTTTCAAATCAGATCTCTTATCAGCCCTAGTTCAATATATCACCTTGAGAGCTGACAGGCTCGATAGATGATTTTGACAATGGGCTAATAAGGGGTCTGTTATAACAAATGACATTTTATGTTCTTTTTATCATATACCTCACCTGAAGACATACAGACAAAAACTATTTTAAAACTTTGAAAAAATGCATTAGTTAATTGTGATATATTGTTGCATTTTTAATAATATATTTTCTTGATTTTTACCTTTTTTATCCAACTTTGATATGTTTTACACAAAGAAAAATGTAAAATTGATGAGTTTTTTTTCCAAAACTTGCCGAAAGACGTCGAAATGTCATGGTAACGGTACAGAAATAAACTCATCATAGATACCAGGACTGAATTTTGTATATACGCCAGACGCGCGTTTCGTCTACAAAAGACTCATCAGTGACGCTCGAATCCAAAAAAGTTAAAAAGGCCAAATAAAGTATGAAGTTGAAGAGCATTGAGGACCAAAATTCCTAAAAGTTTTGACTAATACAGCTAAGGTAATCTATGCCTGAGGAAAAAAAGCCTTAGTATTTCAAAAAATTCAAAATTTTGTAAACAGTAAATTTATAAATATGTATGATAATAACCGGAAGCAGTTGATATGAAACGGAGGCAAGTTGATATAAACCGGAAGAAGGTGATAACAAAAGTCATATCACACGGCTAAAGTAATTCTCCAAATTTAATGAATAATGATATGTACGAATTTATTGTTTTAAGGGGTATTATGCCATTATACCATTATTTTCTTTAAGTATATGCTAAACTCGATTATCAAGTCGATTAGGATAAAGGGAAACGCTTCTCTATATACTTAAATAGTAAACATCAAAAATAGTATAAATATAGTTGATACCTTCAATCTCTTCTATACTAAGCTCGCCGTACAACTGCCAGTATGGTGTGTAAACGAGACTTTTTAACAACTCCCATGGTGATGACACCGAATTTGGAAACAAAATAGCTTGGTACATGATTCCGAAACTTAATAGGAACAATGCATAAAGAGAAATGAAAAACCAAAGGTCTCCAAGCTGAAACAAAGTTAAATTCAAGATATATATTGTCTGTTTTATTACTGTTTGCAAAACCTCTGATGTTATATATAGTTTATTACAAACATTAAGAAAACCATATGTAAAAGTTGTTAAAAACGCTGAGAAAAAGACACACAATCTTATTCACTTTAGCATTACTCTTCTTTTTGGATATATTTATTAAAAGTTCTCAAATAGCTTTAGCTTAATATAACCATGATGACCTATTATTTTCTACTTTGTTGTGTTTTCTATGAATTATCTTTATTCAACTTTCATTGCAATGACATTGTCTGATTCTTTTGAAACATTGATTACAATAAACGAGATGCGCATTTACCAAAAAGGATATTCAAACTTAGTTGTCGAGGAAAACCCTGGCAAATCATTTGCAAACAGAAGACAAACACCAGTATACATAATACAACATACAAAGAGCAATACAAACCCAAAACTACTTAAATGTCTCACTAGACATGTTACGAAAAGGTATAGTAACGACGCTAAGGTTGGCAAATTACACTTGTGGGGACTGTGTCAAAAGAACAAAAGAGATAACCTGTGTTTACATTGAATATTATTTGAAAATTGCATTGATTCCTTTTTAGGTAATTCCGGTTATAACGAATATTCAATACATTTATACCATACGAAAAATACGAAATAGATATTAAATTCCAAAACATTTTTAATGCCAAAAAAAATCAGGGCAAAATTGGGGAGTATGTGAATGTATTATATGTGCGGGGCAACAGATACAGGGGTACATACGTGTGTGAATTCTTCGGCGAGCCCTGAATAGACCTGACAAATAATCTTAGGTATTATCTGTTTTATACCTACTCGTGAATATATATGTAACGGTAATTTTATATAGTTATGAAAAGCAAACAAAGGAGTGTTTTCATTTTGATCCAGTTTTTGCCACCTGCATTTTTATTTAACGGGGTCTGTTTTAAAACACATAAAACACGATTTTTATACAATGCTAACTTGAAATATGTTGCATTATAGTTATAGAAAATTTACCCCAGTCATATAGTTTCGAAGGCATGTATTTTCTTCCTTCATTTCCTTACAATTACATGAATTACGTCTTAATTTAAACAGTTTAACCTCAATTTGTATTTTCATTATAAGGGCTTTGTGACTGATTGATTGTTGTTTGATTAACGTCCAGTGGCAAATGTTTCATGTATGTTCAGAACAATAAGAGGTTTGTGTAAAATATGACTCACTACTGACCTGTTAAACATCTCTGAAAAGTTTCAAAAGCATTGCATAATGACTTTGCATTTACACCTTAACAATACTTTATGCAGATAGTTTGTATTTGATTAATTCTTGAAACGTTTTGTGAAAATTGTATTAAATTGAAAAAGGCAGGACGGGAGTTTTGAGTAAAACAAAAAGGGTAGAATGAGCAACTCGGCCTAAAAAGGGCTGAATGACAATTTATGTAAAAAAAACCAAGGAAATTAATATAAAAAAGGCCGGACAGAATAGGGCGTAAAAAAAGGTAGGACATATAATACAAACATGTTTAAGCCAGCAGTACTTTTCATTAGCCTGCCCTAAGTCAAGGGCCTGTAGTTCAGTGGTTGTCGTTGGCTTACTGTTTGTCAGTCATATGTGTTCTTCGAAAACGGTTTTGATATAAATTATTTCACCTTTTCGGGATCTTTTATAGCGGACTACTAATATACGGTAAAGGTTTTTCTTATTGTCAAAGACCTTATGTTTGCTAATACATAGATGTTTCATTATCACTGATACCACATGTCCTTATTTGTGTAAACTTACTCGGGGAAAATATGAAACCGCGCTTTTATTTAACTGCTTTCACTTTTAGAAGAGTCCAGAGTCATCTCCAGGTGTTTAAGGACTTTCGGAATAGTTTTTTATCTGAAGTTGATTTTCTCTATACATAATCAAGAGTTGTGCGTTTTGAGCGTTTCCTCTTTTTATAAATAAACGCCATGATTCCAATGCTTTGGGAAATATATGCCTTCAATATTTCTTGGCCAACAATAGAAAATTGGCGCCAACTACGCGTAGGTTGGCATACAATACCCACAGCGTGAGCTACAATCGACATTTACAGACCACAGACTGAGCCTCAAGAACAATTTCACTCCAGAAACAGATATTGCATTAATACACAGGTAATTGTAGACAACAGAAAGCATATAAGGTTTATTCGAAGTGGTCTCCTAGAACATCAAAATAATGTCAAACAGTACATATTGCCTTTAATTGAACAGGCTTGGAGTTGGATTTCCCCTATCATTTTGTCATCTTGGCGGATAAAACTTATGTATGTCGATCGCCCCTCGTTACCCTGCAGATGCCATCATCTAAAAGCTAAACAACGAGCAGAAACAAGAACATGTTAAAGAAAATTAATTTGCGTCAGAGTTTCGGGTATATGTCGAACACGCTATCAGGCGCTCAAAAACTTTCAGAGTCCTTGGAAGTTTACGGAGACATCCGAGAGAAAAATTCAACCAGACTATAGAGCTTTGAGTGGGATTAGTATCGCTACAGATTGAACTGTAATACAACAATAAAACTAATATCTAACTGGCTTACTATGTATATATTATCAATATAGAATCGAATTAACTTGTATAACTTTCAGCCCCCTTTTTTCTAGCCCATACACACCTTTAATGTCTGTATTATCAATATAGAATCGAGTTAACTGGTATAACTTTCAGCCCCCTTTTTTCTAGCCCATATACACCTTTAATGTCTTATGTTTAGCAGCAATAATATCAAACAAGCGATTGTCATATACGATGTTAAATGATGATGGTCTAGATAAAAAAGATGCACAGGATTTAAATGCTACCTTTTTAAATATACTAGGCAAAAAAAGAAACGTTACATTGGTTTTTAATTTGAAAATATCACATATATTAATTTCAAATATTTTCATGATTAAAACTTGTAACCTGAATGACTTATCTATCAAATTTACTCATTTATAAAAATACCGGAAATAACGTTACGTCATTTTCTGATTTCAAACAAATAACCCTTTTTCCAAACATTTAGCTGTATAGAGTTGGAATCAAGTTGTCCGGTTTGTCATTTATGGTGTCGAACACGATTGTTAAAGGTCACATTAAAAAATTGAAAAAAATACACGTAAAACAATGTCCCGTCTACGCCAACATGAGAGAGAACGAGCTATTGGGATGTTGGCAGCAGGTATGACTCAAGTGCAGGTTGCAAATCATGTTAATGTTTCTAGAATGACTATTGCAAGGCTTAAGACTCGTCTTAGAGATACTGGCACAACAAATGATCGCCCCGTAGTGGCAGGCCACATGAAACAACGTTACGTCAAGACAGACACATCCGCATCATTCATCTCCGGAATCGATTTGTTACCGCGTCACAAACTGCACGACAAACCCACGGAAAACATAAAAACAGAATATCTGCTGAAACAGATTGTAACCGATTGCGTCAAGTTGGTCTAAGAGCCCGTCGTCCATTCAAGGGACATATCCTTACGCAGCGTCACAGGATGGCCCGACTTAAATGGACACAGGTACGGATTCGATGGAATAGACAAACATGGAGATAGGTTCTTTTTACCGATGAATCTAAATTCAATTTGAAATTTAGCGACGGCAGAGCTAGTGCCTACCGGAGACGCAATGAACGATTTTCTGATGCGTGCGTGCAGGAAACATATCGGTTTGGTGGTGACGGAGTCATGGTATGGGGCAGAATTACCTACCAGGAACGCAAAATCATCGTTGGTAACCTAACTGCAACAAGGTATAGGGATGAAATTCTGGCTCCAGTTGTGCTCCCGTTTCTCCGAAGACATCGTTTTAACTAAGTTTTTCAGCAGGACAACGCCCGTTGTCTCGTGGCACACATTTCGATGACCTTTTTAGAGAATAACCATATTCGTTTGTTGCCTTGGCCAGCAATGTCTCCATATTTATCACCAATTGATCATTTTTGGTACGAACATGGACGACGAATAAGAAATAGGCAAAATCCACCTGAAACGCTATCCCAGCTCCGAACAGCACTTTTCATGGAATGGAACAACATCCCTAAAGATTTTATTAGACGTCTTATTGCTTCAATGCGACGGAGGTGTCAGGCGGTCATAAATGCAAGAGGTGGTCATTCAAGGTCTTGACATGTTAACCCGAATTTTGTATTCGTCCTGTTAAAATTGTCCGAAAATGTGCACTATTGTTTTCAATAAAGAAAACATGTTGTTGTTCTCTTAAAAATTATGTTAGCTAACTATTCCATTAAATTTTTTTTATCAATTTTTTGTTATAAAAGATTTAAATGATCTTATAAGCATGTAACGTTTCTTTTTGTACCTAGTATATATAATCAATGTTTTGACTTTAAAAATTTAAAGTCTAATTTGTCAACCTCAGCGTCGAGGATATACCTTTTCGTAACATATCTGCTCGTATGACAATTTATAAAATCGATTATATTGACAACAATGTGACAATAAAACAAGTATAGATAATATGTATAATTATAGATCAAGTAGGGGGTACAACAGTTTACATTGTTATATTATCTATAACTATAAAACAGAAAAACGATGTCAAAAAAGATAAACAAAAACATATAAAGACAACACACACCACCAACAATTCACTAAACAATAAAAGTAATACTTTACAAAGACAATTGGGATCATTTATAAAGAGCTTGCTTGCTGTTATCATCGATTGGATTGATTCACTTTGATTGGCAATTACGACACATACTAAATACTATGACGGGTGTCACATGTGGAACATGAATTGCTCACCCTTCCGGAGCACGTGAGATCACCCCAGTTTTCATGGGATTTGTGTTGCTTAATCTTTAGTTTTCCATGTTGTGTTATTTTTTACCATTATTTGATTGTTGTTTTTTTTTCGACCATGGCGTTGTCAGTTTATTCTCGATCTCTGAGTTGATACATCTATCGCTCCTCTTTTATGCTACTTATTCGATATATTCAAGTTTTTCACATGGACTATCTCTCCAAATTAGTTACTAATAACTCGAATTGCGGATATTATTACTTAAATTGTCAGTGTTAATGCTTTACAATGTATGTAGTTTACAACTATTGGATAATAAAGACGTAGGAACACGTTTCCAGCATCTGGAATCAATCCAAAATTGTACGTCTTGTATCTGTGGTATATTTTTAGAATATGATCTTTCATTTTATGTATATGTATGCTCACCATTCTACCAATCATTACGACTTTAGGTCCAATATCCCTTTGGATAAAGAAGAAATGCATGCTACGCAAGATAAACATCGATAAAGTAATAGCATAAGCCATTCGTGCAAAGTAAAACTGTTCCGAATTTAGTAAACATCGTAGTACAACAGACAACAAGAACATGAGATACATTACAATATCAAATATATTCCAGACATCTTTAGCCCAATACTTCAGATTTTTTAGTAGTGATCCCTTGTTTGTTTGTAATATCTGTGAATAAAGTAATAAATAAGGTAAACAAAACATCTATAAAAGGTTAAGTAATGCTTGTTAATATATTGTCTTGATACGTTGATACATTGTATATCTGTTATACCAAATGTCGCCACTGTAAACAGAGCTACAGGTATATGACATAAACATTAAAAAAAGAAATGCAATGTTATATTTGTTTTTTTCTGAATTAAAATTTGTTTTATATTTTTAATGAAAACAAATGTCTTATATGAAAACAACTACTTTCGTTTGTAAACACACCTGTTATTTTATTGCATTCTGGATTAATGGTTGCTATCCTTTACTTTACAAATATGCGAACTAATGTGGAGATTGCGTGCACATTATGTGTAGACATAAGTAATTATATGATACAAACCTGTCTTATTTCCTCTATTGCTAGTGACAAAGTCCACACCCAAGTTAAATATTCGGTTGTTGACGGCGGCTTCTCTGACAAAGGGTACAAATCAGTCAAAACAAATGCGGCAAAGATCATCACAAAAGCCATGTATGTTATCTAAAAAAAGTGTCTAATACAATTTAATATAACAACTATATACATATACTTCAATAATACTCTCGTACACTGTAAAATCAGCCACCCGACAAACTGTTTTATAAACAAGACTTTGAATGTCAGTTTAAGGCGCTTTTACAATTAAGATAACACATATCAAATACTATCAGACATCAATTGTCTAAAAAAACTTGACGCATGTGGAATGTGTACTGATTAAAAAATATTTCATACAGACAACTGGAAAGTTTTATGAGTAAAATATGTCAGTAAAATTAACAAAAATAACTTTGCAATATAAAATGTGAAGAGAATATATTCAAACAAACATATTTGTTTTCGGACCATATAACCAAATGCGTCAGACTTAATCATCTAAATGGAAATACCGCTTAAAAAAATGCAGAAGCTATACAAAAATTGAAGTATCAAAAATACCGAATAGCGAGGAAAAATCGGACAGTTACTAAACCAATAAAAAGATGTAAAGCTTTAACACATCATATAAATGGACAACAATGTCATACTTCTGACCTGGTACATCTGGTGTAAAAATGAAGCATCTATCATTTGTTTAAAAACAAATATTCTGTTTTATATAAATGAGTTGGAAATTAGACTAGCTTGAAACTTCATGTAACTCATTTTGGAGAAAACAAACACAAAATTAGAAATAATAACCAAAACCTACCATATAGACCAAGAATTTTGTTACTGGCGCAGTGTAAAACCGGTATGCACAATATAGCATGTTGAATATCCAACCAAATTGTCCGGTTTCATTGTTGTGATTTTGAGATTGGACTGGATCTAGATTTTTCTTTTGGTCAGCATTTTTCTTTTGATATGGAAAAAACTGCTGTGTCGAAGTTTTTTTCTTTTTAATAGTAATGAATCCTATGCCTTGAATTAACAAAAAAGGTAGGAATACTGCCATACCAACCTACAATATATATTTTTTAATTGTGATTTTGGCATCAAGGGGATATGTCTCTTATTTGACAATGTATTTAAAAAAAAAATCGTCATAATAAAGGGAAGGTACCGTAAAAGACTCATGCCGATATAACACCAATTTGCCTTTTTTAAATTTATACATAAGACATCTACACAGATCTTTTCACATCTCGCCCATGTTCGTCTAATCATACATATGGGAGTTATAAGAACGCCTTTTCAATGTCATTTGAAATTGCGAGGGTGTTTAAAAGTAGTTGGGACATTAAACATGGGCGGTGTAATTATCAATCAATCTTTCTTGCACGGATTTTCGTGAGGTTGTTTATAAATGAAAGACGAACGATACCAAAGGGACATTTAATAGATAAAGAAAGATGTGGTACGACTGCCAAAAAGACCACTCTCCATCCAATAACAATTTATAAAAGTAAACCATTAAAGGTCAAGGTACGGACTTCAACACGGAGCCTTGTCTCAGACCGAACAGAAAGCTATTAAGGACCCTAAAAATCACTAGTGTTAATTTAGTGTCATGTCGCTGTTCTCCTCTTATATTTAATGCGTTTCCCTCGGTTTTAGTTTGTTACCCCGATTTTGTTTTTTGTCCATGGATTTATGAGTTTTGAACAGCGGTATACTACTGTTGCCTTTATTTAAACCATTCAAACGGGAAAACCAACGGTCTAATCTATATAAAAACGAGCACATGTTAAACTCACAGGTAAAAATAAAATCAACGACATTGCAAAGAGGACCAACACACAAACAACTGAAACACAAAAATAACAAAGGTAAAACTAAAATCTAAGAAATACGAATCCTATCACAAACTTTGGCCGATATTTATTGTTCTTGAAAGATAATCAGACTCTGCTACGTATGTGTAACTTGTCGTGTTACTCATGCTAGTACAACCCAAGTGATAAGTTTGGTTTGGTAGGTTGCATTTAGCAAAAGTGAGACGGATGTGTAGAAACGACAATCGAAGCATATCAGTTGTCATCTGTAAAACAGATATTCCATGACGGTACAACCAACTCGCTTTTAATAACAGCCATGAAAAATACAAAGGAATTATCTCGAATTCATCATTTGTTTATCAGCTTCATTGAAATAATCAGCATACCAGCATTATGAAAATCATGATACGAATTGCAAGTCCTATAATATTGTATTAACTGATAGACACTTGCACTAGCTGCCAGAATGATGCACGTAGCAATTGGGAAGCAGGAATCATCTCTTTTCAAACCCTCATCATAATTTTGAAATTTAGTTGATATATGATACAGACTTCACTGTTTGTGGTGTATCGTTGTAAGTAGCCAACTTTTGATTTAGTTATTGAAAGAACATCCTCTGTATATATTTTTTAGCGGTAGGTGAAGTTAGAGATCACTGCTTACTTACTTTCTTTTCCTTGGAAGTGTCTGCATGAACTCAGTCTGATAGTAATAACGACAAGAGAAGGCATAAAGTTGGTAGCCGACTCATACATTTGACCGAAAAAAAACGGTGCCCTAATTTTGATTTTGATCTAATATGTTCATCTCCGCAGTTGATTGTGTTATCAACAAACTAACAATAACGATCTACTACTAATAAAAAGTCATTTTAAAGAATTTTTTTTCGCTGCGATTTTTTCGATCTGATTTGTTGATAAAAACTTGTTTTTAGTTGAATTTTCTGACATGATTCCGTAATAGAACGTCTATTTTTGAAACAATACTTTCTATTTATTTTTTACGTCGCATGTTTTAATTCTTATGTAGAGAAAGGTTATTAAACTTTACTAGGACAATAAACTAGTATCAGAGTATAACTGATACAAACACTGTATTTAAAAATCAGTGATAAAGAAAAAATACAGATTTAATTATAAAATCTGTGTGCTACTGTTCCTTTTGTCGACTTATATTTCAAGTAACTTCTTAGCTGCAATGACATAGTACATTAACCATTTTATAAAGACACTGTCTCGCCATTTATAAATAATTCAACAAAACCATCTCGTGTAAATTCATGTTGATTTTAAAACAGGGAGAAACATGGATTGTTGTGAAAAATACTAGCAAATACAACAAGATTTGATATTTTCAAGCGATCGACGAATTATATCTATATCATGCTAGCGAGCACTGTATGTATCAATCAATACTTCAAATATCTATCAACATACCCTCCAGAATGGTGTATATTCCGCAATATCTCCATTCCATATAATGTTGAGCCGTGCTTGACATGCTGTATGTGCCATAAATTTTTCCAATTTTTGCGAGACAGCGATCGACAAAGGTGTAGAATTATATCGATCAACCTTTGTAACCAAGGTTTTAAGAGCACTTTCCCTATCATCGCTATACAGTTGTGTCATCACATTGCAGGCTAGTGTTTCAAAGTGTCTGAAATTGATTTAAAATGTGAAAATAATATAAAAGATAATCGACACAGATCTACAAGCAGTAAACAAAACAATGAAATCTGTTTAAATTAACCAATAAAGTTAGTTTAATTCAGGAGATCTGGAATAATAAACAGTTCCTGTTCCACCATTGTATTCTGTTATGTGGTTAGCAGCTATGTTCGGAGAAACACAATTACGGGATGACGAATACATCGAGGCTATAATAATTTGAAAGTATTCATTGTCATGTGCAACAAAGACAGCTGCAACGGTTCACAATGCTAGTGACCAATTAAATATTTCAATTTATGTCGTCAAAATTACGACTTGTTTAAAAACTGTGGTATAACATGTATAAGTATATCACTTTTGGAGAATGCAGGTACTTGATTGTTACATCGTCTTTTGAGATAAACGTACTTTTCGCCACTTCAATGATGCTACACAGAACTTTTTTTATTTATATTTTTTTCACGTATGACGTAAATTTATATTGATACCGTCTGTATTGTGTATCTTTTGTAGCGGGCGGCACTTATTGAATAAATGTTCACGTTGCAGTTAAGCATGAACATGTATTCACAACGGTAAGTTAGAAATACCATATCGAAGTCAAATTTGAAATTTTAAAATAAGATATTGCTTAAACTTCAAATCTCACTAGACCTCAAGTGCACTATATACGCAGTGCTATTATAACTGACCAACATTTATCGTTTTTTTATGTTAGTTTTTGGCATAGAATAGCTGACCTTGTGACCATTACCAATACTAACCAATATAGCTTTATCTGCAATAACCAATAATTTCGAAAGAAAACATTAGTAATGAAATTTCATTATACAAAAGCGGACAATCTGTGTTGCGATCATATTGTAATGGCTGCGAAGAATTATAAGATGAGATGAAACGTTGGTGTAAAATATCTAATTAAAACCTTAGTGTACGTATGTTCAAAAATCTGACTAAACCATGTGTGCAAAACATAAATATATGTTTTATGATCAGTAATTCCAATGACGTATATTTGTAGCCTAATTCAAACAGATTTTTGGCTACAAAAACATTAACGAGCATTGTGTATTTTGGAAATTTTTTCCTATATTACTTAGTACAATTTCTTGTTACAGCTGGGGAGGTATATGCCAAAGGGTATACGTAGATCACGTTAATCTTTCAAAAAGATAACTATGTCAATGACTTTTTTGTCAACAAAAAAAGTTTATTACTAACATAATGATGCAACTTAAGACAAAAATATGGAACGCCGGAACTGTCTTATAGTGTAAACATTTAATGTGTTCTGTCGATTTGTCTTTACGTCCTGTCGTTTCTTTTTTATGTTATGTGCAAATGTCTGTATTTCATGACACGGCATCTCTGTGTTATGTCAAAATAGTTATTTGTTTGGTCAAACAGTAGTATGATTTGTCATTGCTAAAGTTTGTTGTGTACAATAGGCATTAGATCATGCTTTTACTACTATATATTCTGTGGATACTTCAAAACTTTATGATCAACCACCTTTACATTCTCTCATATTTTATCTATGTTCTGTCTATTCTTCTTTTACGTAAGTCAGTTAAAAATTGCGTCCTGTCTCAAATGTGATTGTTATGCCGAATGTTCTAAAGGTTTTGTTTTGATACACCTTTGTTCTATGTAAACTTCATGATATTATAGTCTTTTGGTGTTATGTTGTGTTAATACATATGTATCTCCAGTGAAAAACAAAACACATCATGGTATAGTTCCTATACGTTTTGCCGAACAATTGATACTCTCTGTGAGCATTCATTACGTCATGTGCAAATGCCTTTTACATTATGTGCAAACAACTTATATGTTTTGTGCAAACCTCGTTTACCTTATGTGCAAACATCGTTCCCCTTTGTGCACACATCGTTTACCCTACGTGCAAAAATAGTTTACCTAATGTGCAAACACCTATTGCGTTATGTGCAAATACCTATTAAGTTAAGTATAAAAAAAACTACATCATTATGTGCAAACATTATTACGTTATGTGCAAATATCGCTTACATTATGTGCAAACACCATGTAAGTTATGTGCAAATTCCTTTTACATTATGTCCAAACATCTATTACGTTATGTGCAAACACCTATTACGTTATGTCCAAACACCAATTACGTTATGTGCAAACACCTATTACGTTCTGGTAAACGCTTTTTTGACACAGATTAAAACAAAACGCATCAGGGATATACACTTTGAAAATTAAGAAAATTATAAGGTTTAGCTTTCTAAAAAGCTCTGAACTACTTCGCTGTATTCTTTTCAAGGTAATATCTATTAGATGCTGAATGTGAACTGAAGGTAATATATGTGCATCGGGTTGTTGATTTAGTATTGGAAATGTAGTATTTTTATATATTGATTGACATAAAAATGTTATATAAATATTAAGTTTTTTGTTCTACTTAAAGAGTGTGCGTTATGCATCCATTCTTTTTATATTTTGTTCACTTTACTTGTTGAAAATTAAAATATTTACAAATATATAGACACGATTCTCGAGGTGTGTCTCTCTGGAGGTGTGCCTAGATTGACAAAAGTCATAAAATACATTTAATGCATTTTTTAAAACATTGTACAGGAACATTTTTTAGCGAACAAATCGTGCATATTGCAGATTAGCAATGCAAGTAAAGACGTATTAATGATTGATATTTCAATTTTCAATTTCAGTGTGTAATATATGCATAATAAAACGACCATGAATTAATAACATTTGATCTAAAATGTAATACACATAGTTAATTTTCCGGCATTTGATGGCTTAATATCCTAAGAAGAGAACAGTCTGTAATTATTTATCTCATTTAAGCCAATAGTTGTTGCTGAATATCGGCCACATCATGAAACAAACAAACAGAATTTATATGTGACAAGTAATTATTTCAAGATGGCGTGTATATCGACTGAAACTAAAGGCTTTGCCCTGTTATTCGAAGCAAACAAAAAGCTACATGTAAAAAACAAAATGCAACCTCCTTTCTTAACGGAAAATGTGAACGGAAAATAAGTTGATATAAAAAAAGAAGACGTGGTATTATTGCCAATGAGACGACTCTCCACAAGAGACCAAAATGACACAGAAATTAACAACTTTAGGTCACCGTACGGCCTTCAACAATGAGCAAAGCCCATACTGCATAGTCAATAATAAAAGGCCCCGAAAAGATTATGTAAAACAATTCAAACGAGAGCACTAACGGCCTTATTTATGTAATGTTCTGTTTCATCTGCACCAAGTGGGTCATTTCATAGGTCGCCATATCTTGCATACATAATCATAACATATGATTTTGGAAGGCGCCGAATTACATTTATGAATTATAGACTTTTGACAAGGTCAACACATTATATATGCGTCTATTCAGATTATATTGACCGAGGACGAAGATAGATTCCCGCCACCTCTTATCTTGTATTTGTTTTTGAATTAGCAGGGAGTTTTGGCAAAACTGAGTCCAGAGACCCCTCTTAATCAAACTGCTTATAGAACCAACAAACGCAGCTCCATCATTTTCAAAAATTCTTGTTTCGCCACTGGTCATTGAATGAGAAAACAACAAGAGAAAAAAAATAGGTCCGTGTGTTTGTTTATCTAATGATGTCTTAATGAACAACTTCTCTATTCATTTTATATCGGATGACCGTGAGGGCATTCATGTGTATTGCTGTCGACTAAATTTCAATTTCGTAACCTTCGTTTTGAGATTGTAACCGATATATAAAAATGATAATAATAAATACGCGGACATTATCCAGTGCAAAATTACATTCCTTATCACTTGACGTTCTTAATTCATTTCAAATGGATACTCCTAAAATAATATTTTTTTGAATAATAATTGATGATATGAAAATGTCGTTAAACTTGTTAGAAACATAAATAAAGTATAAAATCTTTAATATTTATACACACGCACAGAAAAAGTGTGTTACTGCATGCGGAAGAATATCTCAAGAACGTGGGACATTGAATGTTTTGCTGGAAAATATGAATGCCCACTCAAATTCAATCTATCAGAAAAATCGAATTATTACAGAAGAGTGTCCACCATGCACTTGCACAGCACTATAATCAATATAGTGCAATAGAATGATATACACATGGATAAAAATTATATATACATGTTAGTGTAATTTACAAATATTAAAATAATGTATAACAAAAAAAAAAACCCATAGTTTACTGATTTGTATCACTTCTACAATGAGGTTGAATTTATCATCCACGCACAGAAAAAATATTTATCTGTACTTTAACGTCACTTTCAGGTAAAGAGATGTGATTTGGTTTTCTGAGACAAGTGCTTGTGGCCGTCCACAAGAACTTGCGGTCATCCGATGTTCAGTACTTCAGTACTTTGATTAATATCTTTAACATAAAGATGTTCTCAACAATTAATAAAACATAACAAGGTTTTTTTTAATCATCCTTATTTTATCTTGATTCATTTTGAGAACTCAAATCGTATCAATGACATACTACACATTTAAAGATTTTTGAAAACTGGGAGTTAGCTGGCAATTGTTTCATCGTGCTTTAAACGGATGAACAAGAGGGTTCCGAAATTCCAACAATACAAAACATGACAAGTGAACTTTCTTAATTTATAATCAGTAGCAGGAAAATTACAGAAGAATTTAAGCCTTCCCTTTCGTGTTAATGTCTGTCACAGTTTTCTTTTCGTTATATAGGTGATTTTTTAAAAGAATTTTGACTAAATATGTTACGTCGATTTCAAGGCGAACAAGATTGTTTCCGCACTTTGAGGATAATTTGGATTGAATCATATGAACTTCATGCCTCGCTAGCTATTAATAAAAATAAAAACCGTCTCGCTTTAACAGTAGCCATGAAAAGGGGGACCGATATATCTAAAAATGGCAATCTTTAACGGAAACTGTCAAAACATATTTTAGAATGATAACATTTAGATCCAAAAGAATATATTTGTATGAAATTTTATATTTTTTAAAATAAGATTTCTCAAAATAATGATGTGCAGCAAATCCCTTTTATGAACATTTGGCTTAATTGTGTATTTAGCTATATTTATCGAACCATTTGCGTTCATAACAAAACGCATCGAAGCTTACCGTGTATACCGTATATCCCGCAATAATATTCATTGAATTTATGACTCTCCGTTCGGAAAATAGGTTGATGTTTCTAATTTATACGACGATATTCCTTGAAAAATTGAACAAAAAGATAAATTCATATCAACAACTGTGGAATAATGTATTGATTATAAATGTACCTTGTCGGTAAACGTGAAATTGTTTTGTACGAGCTTTAGAAACAGGACGAAAAGCGAGGCTTACCGAATTTTCTCCTGTTTCGCAGCGAGAACTAATACATTTTATATTTCTGACAATGTACATATATTGTTTACAATTTACACCTGGTATTTGAGCATAAGTTGTTTAAATCTTAACCATTGTCTCTGATTTTAACAATTATTGAAACGCGGACTCGGAGAAAACCCCAAAATGTAATATTACCCAGAAAGAAATATCCATATCACCGATTGATCAACATGGAAGCGGGAAGCAGGAAAATTTATTTGTACATGTACAAACAACGCAAAAAAAATGTTGTTTACCCGTTATTTGTATACAATAACTAGCTAATTGCAGGATAAAAGCGAATTACTTAATTGTAACCATTTTTTAAAAAACTGGTGAAAAATTAAAAGGGGTAGAAAAATAAATAGATTAGATGACTATGCGGTATGGGTTTTTTGTTAAAGGCCATAAGAAGATCTATTGTTATTTATTTCTTTGTCATTTGGTCTGTCGTAGAGAATTGTCTCATTGGCATTCATACCACATCTTTTTTTTTATAGATAGTCAGTTTTTTCCTGAAATTCCAAGGGAAAATTATGTTATGATGCATTTGTGGGTACCCTGCCTACAAGTGCCCCCGTTGTAAAGGGGTAGTTTCTTAATAAATATATATAGGACCATTTTAGCAACGAAATTATTTATTTATTCTTATAGACAACAAAATTAACAATATGCAATCACTTATAAAAAAAAAATAATAGAAGAAAATAATTACAATTTACTAGAATATGTGTTTTTTGTATCGTTCTTGATGACACGGTTCGAAAAGTTACCGGACCAAATACGGATAAATGAAAGTCATTATCTTGAGTTTCAAGTTGCAAGATTTAATTTCGAGTATGGCCAGTGAAAGTGAAACAAGGCTGATAACCCTTTTATTCAGAAAAAAATATGTGTATGCGTCATTTTTGTGGATTACAGGATAATGCAGTTTTTAATATGTAAAGAATAGTTGTTTTTTTTTTAGAAATTGCAGCTTTTTGTTACACCCTTCTACCTGTCTGATCCAAAATCGGATCAAATTTTTCCAACATCCCTGTTAGTTTAAAAAAAAATTGTCAGATAAGAGGGGCGGGTCACCTGACCACCCCTTTTCAGGACACCTACCCGTCTCAACACGTCTTGTCAGGGACGGAGTAAATAATAAGTCTTAGGAAGGTTATTCAGAATAATATTCACAACTGTTAAAGGAAATGAACGAAAATAAAATCTTAAACATTTTGTAGGATTCCTTAGCTGCTACATGAATCGTGGGAGACGTCATTACATTTGTAGCATTAATCTAGTACACGTGTCTCGCTAGATGAAAACCCTACTGGGAGGGTAATAACAAATCACCCTGGTCTCTTGTGAAGAGTTGTCACATTGGCATTCGTACCACATCTTCCTTTTTATATCGTATTGTTCTTTTCCGTTACACCTCTTGAAAACTAAAGTCGTGTCTGTATATTTGTTACAATTTTCAACAAGTAAAGTGAACAAATTTTCAAAGCATGGATGCATAACGCACACTCTTAAAGTAGAGCAAAATAATTTCCCATAAAACTAGATACATTGTATGTATATAGCATTTTTACACCAATCAATACAATTAATACAAAACTCCACAGTTTGTTAGAAAGGTCTAACTTTTAATTTTCTTCATTTTCAAAATGCATATAATTTATGCGTTTTGTTTTAATCTGTGTCAAAAAAGCGTTTACCAGAACGTAATAGGTGTTTGCACATAACGTAATAGGTGTTTGGACATAACGTAATAGGTGTTTGCACATAACGTAATAGATGTTTGGACATAATGTAAAAGGCATTTGCACATAACTTACATGGTGTTTGCACATAATGTAAGCGATATTTGCACATAACGTAATAGTGTTTGCACATAATGATGTAGTTTTTATACATAACTTAATAGGTATTTGCACATAACGTAATAGGTGTTTGCACATAAGGTAAACGATGTTTGCACACACGGTGACTGATGTTTGCACATAAGGTAAACGAGGTTTGCACAAAACATATTAGTTGTTTGCACATAATGTAAAAGGCATTTGCACATGACGTAATGAATGATCACAGAGAGTATCAATTGTTCGGCAAAACGTATATGAATTATAACATGATGTATTGTGTTTTTCACTGGAGATACATATGGATAAACACAACATAACGCTAAAAGACTATAATATCATGAGATTTACATGGAACAAAGGTGTATCAAAACAAAACCTTTAGAACATTTGACATAACAATAACACTTAAGACAGGACGCAATTATTAACTGACTTACGTAAAAGAAGAATAGACACAGCATAGATAAAATATGAGAAAATGTAAAGGTGGTTGATCATAAAGTTTCCAAGTATTCACAGAATATATAGTAGTTACAGCATAATGTAATGCATATTTTACACACCAAAGTTTAGCAATGACATATCATACAATTGTTTGACCAAACACATAACTAATGTGACATAATTAAGAGATGCCGTGTCAGGAAATAAAGGCATCTGCACATAACATAAAGAAGAAATGACAGGACGTAAAAGCAAATCGACAAATCACATTAAATATTTACACTATAAGACAGTTCCGGCGTTCCGTACAAAAAGGCCACTTGCAGTAAAATTAGCAGATGTCAAAAAGACTCAATTAACCAGGTTATTAACTTATTGTTCCAGGCGAGTGTTAATGCTGCTTAATACTCATCGATGGCGTTGGGGATTGAAATTGTTGACAGGACAAATTACAACTGGATTACATGTAGCTGGTGATACCCGAGTGAAGCTAACTCCACCAACAGTGGAATCAATCCATTTATTGCATAAACAAATGTATCAAACGATTATATATTTTTTAACGCTTGCCCAATATTTTGTCTGACTCGTCTGGGGAACAAGAAATAACTAACTGTACTTTATCTACCGGATATTTTTTGTGTTAAAGTGTTTTAGAAGGCACAAAGTGACGATAAGGAATATTTAGGCCTTTTCTAATACAAGCCTATATATTAAAACAGGCGTATAGGGGGAGGGTTGAGATCTCACAAACATGTTTAACCCCGCCGCATTTTTGCGCCTGTCCCAAGTCAGGAGCCTCTGGCCTTTGTTAGTCTTGTATTATTTTAATTTTAGTTTCTTGTGTACAATTTATATTTATAAAAGTATATATTTGTTAAGGGGCCAGCTGAAGGACGCCTCCGGGCGCGGGAATTTCTCGCTACATTGAAGACCTGTTGGTGACCCTCTGCTGTTGTTTTTTATTTGGTCGGGTTGTTGTCTCTTTGACACATTCCCCATTTCCATTCTCAATTTTATACATGACTGTACCAAAACTATTGTTGACACGCTGAAGTAGCTAGCTTTCTTAACTTTTCATGTACCAATAAAATTGATTAAACATGTGGTTGGTCAATTGACAAACCTCCAATGGGATATATTAAAGACATAACAACTAAGACAAGGGAAGAGCAACACACGCTACTGATATCGCTTGTTGTTTTTGGGAAAGGTGTTAAGGAAGAACCTGTAAATCATAACCGTGCATTATGAAAAACATGCTGTCTTTAAAGTTCTTTGTGTTTAATGGTATACACATTTTAAAGTTTACTGACGTATAATTTTCGTGATATAAACATGTAGGAGTCGATTTGTCTTTTCGAAGAGGTGTTTCTGTTAGTGTTTAGAACGTGCAGTTTTAAAAGACAGAGCACTCAATGTGTGAACATGTGTTTGTTGGTCCGATTTGAATCTATTTTAGTTTATGACACAATCTTTATTCAAGGTGCTTCACTTTGACAGATGAAGAACTGCTTTCAATGTAAAGAAGGATATGTTGCCGTTTTAAAAGAAAATGTATTCATGATATGTATTGAGTTCACACAGTTCAATGAACATAACAATAAATGTAATATAAAGATTTGACGAAATAAAACTAACTCTTTACTACATGTTGTAATCATGACTAGTGCAAAAATAAAATTTCTGTGCATTTGCTTTGAAAAAAATTGTTCTGTTTAAGAGAAACTAATTATATAAATTATTTTATAAATGCTGCATCAATAACATAATTAACGTATTTACGAATAAAACATATCTATGCTTTATGACATCCATAAAAAAATTTAAAATGAAGAATTTTTTAAAATCGTCAATTCCAAATAGTTTTCGGATCTAAAATTCAGTCATACGAGATATAAAAATTAGATTTCTAACTAGCAAGCAAAACTAAAATCCAAAAAAAATTACACAGAAATAAATGTCATGAAGGCCGTAAAGTTATTTAATTTGAATAGTATCATGCTTGACTCAAAGCCTTACCTGGCGTTTTCTTTTAATGATTTACTAAGATGCATATGTTTAGAAAATTCTGCCTTTTCAGACAATTCATTCAGCACTGCGCTTGCAAATAAAGCAGAACCTGCAAAAAAAACTGACATTTTGAAATAAACTGACTAGAACACCTAACGTGTTAAAGATGTTACATGTGTGTATAATTCAAATGTTTAAGATATAGAGAAAACAATCTAATTATAGCGTTCGTGTCAGTATTTTTCAATGATTGATATAACTCTTCTTACTCTTCTTACTAAATGACAAGACATACGTTTTTTTCGTCTCATGCTTTTTTTTGTGATTTGAATTCATCGGGTACTATAAAAGCCTTTATCCAAGAGCCAATGATGTATAAGAGCTGAAACAGTTGTATACATAAATAACCAAAACAAGAGCCTTTTTACAAATATTTGGTCATATGATATTCAACAGTACATGACCAACAAAAAGGCTTGTTTAAACGAGGATATGTTAAATGATAATAATACACCAATTCAAGGACGACAAACTGACAAGAACGTCACTATTCAAGGTAGTACGAATGTCCTTGACAATAGAAGAAACTATCGCTATATTGTCAACTTATATGCGTACCGATTTAACATAAGTCAACATTAAAATAAAAGAAATCGATTGATTCATTACTTCAACCACTAAGAATAAAACCTGGATTACATGTTCAAAACATGAAACAGACAGATAGGCTGAACATTTTATTAGTTTTTGCCATTTATCTAATAAACATCTGCACATTGAGCGCATGATATATCTCTAAAATAAAATTTTGAATCAAAACCAAAAAGTATAAAGACCTTTAGATTAATATATCTAAGAAGTGTGTAAAGTTTTAAGCGACAATCTTTTATCCTTTTTAAGATACAGCACGACAAGTAAAAACCCTTCCCCCCTCCCCCACCACACCATTTTTTTTACAAAATACTCAATAACTCAAAAATAAAACTTTTTTTAGTTTTAAGCAATAATCAAAAATGGTTTTTGAGATACGGCGCGACATGTAAAAAAACACACCCATGTTTTAGTTACAAATTCACGTAACCCAAAAAGTTTTAATCTTATATTAACCAAAAAGTATACAGATCGTTTGACCATCATAAGAAACAACTACATGTATGTAAAGTTTCATGAAACTTGAATAAGTCGTTCTCAAGTTAAGGTGCGACTTGTTTACGCCGGACAGACAGACGAACCGACGGACGACGGACGTTTGTATACCATAATACGTTCCGTCAAAATTTTAATGGGCGTATTAAAAAAGGTAGCAAGAAGGGGTCGGTGACGTGAAGTGCTTACTATTCCGTCCCAATTTGAACCTGAGAATGGGTAAATACTTTAAATGATCTTGTTTTATGTCTTTTATAATAAAGTAAAACATCTTACACGTATGATCGGTTTCTTGTTCCCAGAAAATCATCGCCATTTCTCTCCAATTTACCAAAACCGCCCAAACAAACAGATGATGGAAAGGTTTGTCTTTGTGAATTAACTCTAGCTCGTTCTTGTCTTCACCTAAAAAGAATATTCATCAACACTTAATATCTATGGAACGCCACTGCTGTCTTATCTGGAGCTCTCATATTTCATTTTGTACGTTATGTTGTATTATTATTACTTGATTATATTTTGTCTATTCATTTATTGGTTTTGACATTACACTAACTATGTTTTGCTATAAATCAATATGGAATAGTCTTTACTTAAGGATATTTTGATATTACACGATATAGTTTCATATCGAATTGATATAAATTTGTCATTACTTCATATGGGTTTGTCATTGCTTGATGTGGTTTTATCATTATTTATTGTGGTTCTGTCTCTAGGTAATGTTGTTTTAACATTCTTTTATGTGTAATATGTGGCGTAACGTAAGTTATTGTTTCATTACATTACAAATGTGTGTTGTTTTGCAGTGACGAATTGCCTTTATCATTCTGTAATAATGCTTTAAAACTTGACGATTATACACTGTATGATGGGTTTGTTTCAGTATTTGATGTGGTTCTGTCATTCGTTGATGTGGTCATCACATTATTTAACTAGAATATGTAAACGTGACCATTTCGTGCAAATATATTATATGTTTAAACCGAATGGATGTTCATATGTCATTAATGTGTTTTGGATGAGCAGGGTATCGCTATCCATTGAGTAAAAGTTATTAAAAAAAAAGTAGAGTTGTAATAAGAAAATTTTGGTTTGTAAGATGGGAACGTCAGACAAAAAATAAAAACAAATACTACATAGTTAACAGTATTTCAGACAAAAGGGTGATATCCCCAAATCACTTGTTCCTGTCGGTTTTGTTTCCTTTGTTCTCAAATGGAAGCAGTAAAAGTGTAAAAGCGTTGACTGTACATTTATCGGTAATTTGCTGTTAAAAATGTTAATTTTTAAATAATGTTTTTTTTTTCTGTTGATGTTTGATAATTCCAATACAAGTTTTATAACATTCTTGGAGGTTTACAAAATTTGCAAGTTAAATCAATTTAATTTGGTAATATTTAATGGCAAAATGTTGAATGCTTCCCAAAGAAACATTTTTCAGCCACATACATAACGGAGTAGAAGTTAACTACTATGTATCATCATAACAACTTTATATCATCAGGTGACTGCGGTATTTAACAACGAGCTAAACCCATACAACTAAGCAACTTTCACAACGTGCCGAAATGAAAAAGAGAACAAAAAATAATTCTTACTAAAAGCTCTACGATCTAAAAGATGAAGACGCTGATGCCACAATTCATCAATTGCATTTGCTGATGTACCTCCCACTCACAGGTGCAACGGATATGTGTTTCAGTTGTCGAAACCACAATCCCGTCATCTTTTCATCGGATGCAAAACACAGTGGATTTATAAAGCACTCAGTCTTACCGATATATTGAATAAAGTCAATTGAATTATTTTTCTTATATTGTGCAGTTTCACTACAGTCCGAGGTTAGATAAGAATTCAGCGCTCACATACATGTTTAGCTCCACTAGGTGCACTATCTTTATATACCTGCCCTAAGTCAGTAGCCTGTAGCTTAACTATTTGTCGTTGTTCCAGGTGTGTCAAATGTTTTGTCATAGATTGTTAATTCATAAATTAGACCTTAAGTTTTCTCGTTTTTTTTATACACAAAACGATGTGTATTTGGCAAAACTTCCAGGAATTTTTGGTCCTCAATGCTATTGAACTTCGTACAATTTTTTTGCATTTTTAACTTTTATTTATTCGAGTGCACTGATAAGCCTTTTGTAGACGATACGCGCGTCTGACGTCAATACAAAATTTCAATCCTGGTATCTGTGATTAGTTTATTGTATACTAGTAATGTAACATTGTTTATCTTTTGTGCATATACCCATGAGCCATCTTTTCGGAGGTTTGATTAAAAGCCCTTGATCTGCTATAAAAAAAAACCAACCTAGGAACTAATTACATATAATATTAGATATCTCGAATTTTAACACAAAATAATATTCTAAATGAGACTCAATTTCGAGTCCAACTCAAACTTTACCTCAACTTTGTCACTCATTTTCAAAGTTGAAATCGAATTGTAACTCGAATTCTACCTTTAAAGGTTAACACTCAAACCCGAAGCTAACTAAAACTTTAAGTATAATAATGGCTTGAATTCTAAATTAAATCGAAGAAAATTTAACTCGAACAGTAACCCGCACTTTAGTTTTTTATCGAAATAGTCATTGGGTAATGTGATAACCACATGGATAATGCACATTCTTATTTTTTTTTGTAACGATGCATTCAAATTGGCATTCCGTTTCATGAAGCCTGCTATAGAAAGAATGATTGCATGACTGATACATGTATTGGAGATGGCCTTACATTACCTTTGTTGCATCGTAGAGAAGGGAAGATAATTTAAAAAAAAAACTAGTGGCTATAACATGTATAATGACACAATTACTCCCTGGAATTTTACTGCAAGACGAATTGTGATAAGTGACGGCGTCTGACAAAATTTGCCAATATGCGGTGACACAGAACTTTGACTATGGCGTTCCTAATTCCTCAACAACGAATAACTCCATAAATATTTGTTCGCTGATTTAGAATAGTACTATTTTAATAATTGAATCTTTAAATCTTGTATACAAATAAATGAAGAAAATCGGGAATGTATTAAACATATGCAGCAGCCGTGTAACTCAAGTGTTGTTTTACGCTCTTTTTCACGACTATTTTTAAAGATTTTTAAACATTGTGTGTCAAAACCATGTTAATTTCTAAATACATCACATAATGTACATGTGCAACTTGCAATATAATAAAAGGGCTTATGGTTTTCTAGCAGAGTCAACTATATCAGATTTCCTTAATAACTTAAATTATATTAAAATTATGTATTACCCCTACCTTTGTTTTTTGCCTTTTTCATAACTTATTTTTCACCGCAATAGTATGCTTTTGTTTATACATGTAACAGTCCCAAGTTATGTCTGTATGAGATGAAGCAAAGCGATCATATCTTGGAACCAGTATGTCAACAAATCAAATTATCTATGAATATTATATATCCCCCCAAAAGAGGTGTGGTTTGAGAAAAGGCTGATTTTATAAAGTGCAACCATATAAATTACATATTTACATATTATCAATTCTGTTAAAATTGATCTTGTTTATTATGTTGTTAAAACTAAGCTGCTAAGTACAATTAATATATGTTGTCAAAAACTCATACTGTGAACCCCTCTCAGCAGCTAATGTAAATGAAAAGTTTACAAACAACTTAAATGTGACATGTATCTATTTAGAACAAGTGTATATACATAATGTTCTTGTAGTACTATAATTTAATTCAATAATGATTAAATTCAGTTATTGTAATTATATAACTTGGTATGCCTAATAATGATTTAATCTGACGGTGTGTTCGATTCATTTTATACTGGTTACTTTCAGATGCTAATTAGTTTATCCCGATAAATGTGAGTCCGTGCAATTTACCTCGTGTGGTTTGGTCATTTGGATTCAAACCTGTCAAAGAGCTTGACCAAAGTTATAGAATTTAACCGCCCTCAGATTTTCCCATTATGAATATTTTCTGCTGCTTTTCATTAATCGTTTCAGTTTTGGAAGAATGATTATAGAACCAGCTTCATTGGCAGACTTAGTTTGGAGCTTTTATGTATTGTGAATGGACTGGCCGAATTACATTAGGCTGCTATGGACTACCCAGTGGCTCCTGATATAACTTTGTTACTGCTGGATCGCCCTTCAGTAATTCAATCATCATCAAGTTTTGATTGACAAGTTGGTTGTGTTTCTTTGTTGCAATAAATACCATGACAAATTTACAGCTAAAAAAAATCCTAATTTCTTTACTGATTTTGATTTATAGTTTATTTGTTAGATTCATTACATCATGAGGTCAAACAATGAGAATACAAATTTAAACAAAACAAGTACACTTAAATTTATCTAGGCCACCCTTCAAAATTGGTGTGTTAGTGTTTATATATATATATACTATACATGTATGTATATTACATGCAATCAAAAATGTACTTTCATTGTGTTCAAAATATAAGTAATTCTTATAAGCAAGCATATGTTAAAACATTTGAACTTATTGAAATTATTTAATTGTCATTGACACTAAATGGTTGATTTTTTAAGAGGCACGTTTTTCAACACACTTCCTACCTAGTATAATGATGTTCTATCATGTACATATGGACTTTTTATGATGATGGCACATACCTGTAGTTTAGTGTCAGTTTGAAAAAGAGTGTTTTATCTAGTTTTCTATGAAATTGACAACTCAAAAATGTTTTATCATAATAAACTTAAAAATAAAATTTATAACACCTATATATTTAATTATCAGATTAAACCGACAGCACCAATCTGAAAACTGCATATGTGTGTATTAATGCAGCATGATTAAAAAAATAATATATACAAGTACATGTATGTTGACTCTTTTTGTCATTTGTTTTTATATTAATGATGTGTGCGTGTCTCCTACATATCTTTGTAAGTTAGGTTCATTTGTTAGGTTTTGATTTTCGTAATTGTTTTGTTATGAACAGAGATGGTAATCTTCTCGTTTGAATTGTTTAACATGTTTTATGTAATGGACATATAATACATCCAATTTTGTTTTTAAATTTTAGAAAAGCTGTTTAATATGTATAAACACGTTTTAACACATTTTTACCTTAGTTGAATGAAGTGCATTACAAATAACATTAGTTTCGAACGAAAAGAAGGCCAATTTGTGAGATGGCGGTCTTTTAGAATTACATTTTACAAGAAAAACAAATCCGTTTTAAAATGAATGAAAAGTTAAATCTGATTTGTTTCTAATAGCAAATGTGGTGCATTATCATGTTGATACTTTGGGTATGGTAGATTCAATGCATGACACCATCTTGGATTATACAATTGGTCTTGAAGACTTTAAAGACTTTGCCTGAATCTGAAAATTTTGAGATAGGTATGTGTGAGACTGTTTGGATAGAAAGAAAACTATGTATCATTCGGCTGTTGTCTGCTCTTTAGTCTGGTTGTTCTGTCTTTGACTCATTCCCCATCTTTATTCTCATTTTGATGTGATTTATTGCATAATCAAAATCGTTTAAACAAATACAAAATATTTGTGATTTTAGAATCACATGTTAAATGTTTACAACATGTAGCTTCACTTTATAGGGAATGCGTAAATGAGCTAAGATTCAGACAAACTTTAAAACTACCTTTTTTAGGACAACGTACCTTATTTTGGTTCATTTTTCTCGATTGTTACCACTACAAACCATTAAAAGTCTGAAATGGCCTATATCTGTACTCGACTGAACTGATTTTTACTCGACCAGTCTGAATTCGTCTGAGATTTACTTGATAATACTCGACTGTAGTCTGAACCATACTTAACAGTCTGAATGTGTACTTGACCAGTACTTAACCGTTTTATACGAGTCTGAACCGTACTCGACCTAGTCTGAACTGTACTCGACCTAGTCTGAACCATACTCGACCTAGTCTGAACCATACTCGACCAAGTCTTAACCAAACTAGACCTATTCTTTGTATCTATTAACTGAATTTTATCAATTTAGGATTTTATTTTAATGAAAATGAAATTTGAACAACAACTTGAAATTAAAAATGTATTCAATACAGTATTGGAATTAAAATTTCACAATAATCAATCATAATATAACTTCAACTCAATATTAATCAACACTTACATAATTATATATATCAACTTTTAAAATATAAATAAAACAAGCTGATCAAATAATCTAAAAAAATGAATTGTGACTAACATTTTCAATATTATTCAAAATTTTATGAATATTTCGAAAGTATGTTATGGTAACTGGACTATTTTCACCATTAACTTAAGCCTAGTATAGATTTATGGTGTCAGTTGAGTTCAGGTAATAATGCAGTGAATGTTTTTTTTTATTAAGATATATATAAAATAGTATATAAAACAACTTAATAAATTTTATAAAAATTAGAGCTTAATTGTTTTGTTTTATTAAACCAAGAATTTAATATAATCATTATAATAGAATTTCCATAACAATCCTTGATAACCTTTTTAAAAAAGGAAATGTATTCCAAAGTAACAGTAAAAAACATTTCAATTAATTTAAGTAATTTTTTGTCAAATTAACATGGCATACATAAAGCACTTTAATATGTTCTAATTACTGCAGTACATATGTATTTTACAGGTAAAAGAAAGCCCTTTTTCTTAAATTCGTGTATTACTTATCTAGTACATACATGTATATTCGAAAGGCCTTGTTATTTAATTTAAACAGGATGTTGCAATTTTGAATCAATGTTATTTAGAATTTAATACCTCTGACCAGGTGTGATCTTATTTATGAGTTTGCCCCTAAGCAGAGGTTATACTTCATATTTCACCACTAATCAGAAAAACAATTTAATTTTATACCTTTTTGATATAAGTTATATATAATTAATTTTTTTTATCCTAAATATAATCAGAGATATATTTCTTTTATAAGGTTAAAGTATTTTATAAATTTTGTTGGCTGTTGTAATATATGTCAGTTAAAAAGAAATTTATTTTAACAGTTAAAAAAGTAGAGGTTTTTTGGTCTAGTATGGTTCAGACTGGTCGAGTATTGTTCAGACCTTTGGTTAAGTATGGTTTAGACTGGAAAAATAGGTTGAGTACCTGTCGAGAATGGGTTAAGACTGTTTCAGACTGGTCGAGTAATAGTTCAGACTATTTTCAACGGCAAAGATAAGGGTCAAGTACGATTCAGTACAGTCAAGTATGGTTCAGACTGGGGTCGAGTAATGTCAAGTAAAAGTCAGACCAATTCAGACTGGTCGAGTAAAAATCAGTACAGTCTAGTACAAATATAGGCCATTTCAGACTTTAATGGTTTGTAGTGTACTGACCAGTCATTTGTAAACGCGCTAACGCATACAATCACTGTATATGTTCTCCTTGACGGAGAAAAAATCGCAATCAAAGAAAATTTTGGGCCAACAATCAAATATTTCGGACCTAATTTCTATTTCAAAAAACAACGGCAGACATTATCTGTTAACCAAACTTTGTTGTTTACCTATAAATAAATTAAATAAAATTTTAGAGGATTGCAACACAATTTCGTATTGCAGTCCTAAGTATAAAATCGTTCAAATTATTATGGCATATTGTTATTCCAAACTGTTTCCCAAAATTGATCGCCCTGAAGATCATAATTAACATTTCATAAAAAAATATTATGTCAATAAAAGTTTTGATTTTGTAAATATTGCCGGTATTTTTAACGACCATCCTGGATAATTTGATAATACTAAACTCCGTCTTATTTGTTATATTTACAAGAAATCTTCCCGGAAATATGTGTTTAATTATAGCCAATTGTGTAAAGATTTAAATATCAGTGAAAATACTCCTATGTAATGTAATTACAGTAATTCCGAATACACTTATGACCCCAGTTCCCATGTTATAACAGGAGACCTTAACATCGTTCGCGACCGAGAGTTAAAATCATTCCTCAGTGAAGGACCTAAATATCGTCCCCCGTCAATTATAATTGGAATGAGTGTCGTAATATCATCCACGACTCACTCCGTACCTACTGTATGAAATAGGTAAAACGGGGAAAAGCTGACAAAAAATCTTTGAACTCTTTTATCAATTCAGTAATGAAGATACTTGATATTCGAATACAACATGTTTCTCTTAATAAAAAACATGAAAACCCTATTTCGCGTATCAAACATAAACGAAAAGAACTAGCCAAGGAATTTGTCTTTGTCCCGGCTGAAAAAGCTGCTAATAATATCATTATTGTTTGACGAAAATTTTATATTGGTGTTCTGCAAAAGGAAATCACGAATTCACCAACATTCCAACTCATTTCATTTTCAGAAAACCACATCTGTAACAAACACAAACTTTTAACTACTTCTTTACAAGCAGAAACAAATACAATGAGAGTCCCAACTATGTACTGGCTTCCGAAGCTACACAAAACACCTTACAAATATAGATTTCTTTTATTTTCAAGCCATTGTTCCACTACTAAATTGTCTATTCTACCTACCAGTATACTTGGTACAATAAAAACCTGATTACAAATTGTTCATAAAGGTCTTTGAAAATAGTGGAATTATTACTTTTGAGTGTCAAAAACTCGTTGGTAGTACTTAATAAATAGCATGGATATACTGGGTTTTTTTTAGTAGCAATAAACAAAAGAACTATGTCAATTGGGCATGTTTTGATACTATATACTCGCTTCAATATTACTTGATAACATTTTTGTTCGCTTTGGAGATTCCGTATATCGTTATTGGAATTCCAATGGGGACTTACTGTGTACCACTTATCGTGGACCTGTTTTTGTATTGTTATGAGTTACAATGTATGACTAAAATTAGCAAAGACCCATCGAAACAACATTTGATACAAAAATTTGACAAATACTTTTAGATATTTGAATGATTTATTGACTCTAAGACTTCAGACTGTATATTAAAGAAATTTATCTTGTTGAACTGACTTCAAATAAAGCTTTTACTAAAAACGACCTATTCCCTTTTCTCGATATTGATATCTATATCATTAACAGGAAGCTTAATACAAAAAATTATGATAAAAGAGATGATTTTTCATTTCCTATCATTAATTATCGATTTTAAGATGGTGACGTTCCCTTGTCAACATTTTACGTTGTTTACATATCTCAACTTGTACGATTCGCTTGTGAATCGAATGTAACAACGTATTAGATTTAAGCGAGATAAATTTATGTATTACTGCAAAAATTATCATCGGTATATGGAAATAATTTGTAAATATAACTCAACATGCAGACATCTTATAAGTTCAGGTTTTTCACATCCAATCTTGTATGGTAATATTCTTTACAAAGCAGAAAAATGTCAGTATTCACCTCAAAAGCTAATAAAACCTTTAAACAGACTTATTAAGAAAGGATATAGTTACGATACTGTTGTCAGGTCATTAAAGATTGCATATTTTTGCTTTAATATTGATTCACTTATAGGGTCTTTGCATCGGAACTAAACATATTTAAAAAAAAACAGTTGTTGGCATGGCACGGGTTATGTTCTTCTCATATATTTTATGATAGTATGATACTAAACCCCTAACGGGAAGGATTGTGCCTGATATTCATATGATGAAGACATAATTTTTCAATCAGTTTAATTGAGGTCTGGAGCTGGCATGTCAGTCAACTGCGAGTAGTCTGTTGTTATTTATGTATTATTGTCATTTTATTTATTTTCTTTTGTTACATCTTCTGACATCGGACTCGGACTTCTCTTGACCTGAATTTTTATGTGCATATTGTTATGCGTTTATATTTCTACATTAGCTGGAGGTATGGGGGGAAAAAACGTATTTTGTAGTTCCAACAAAAATCATTAACAAAGATACGTTTATCTGGAGTTAAACAGACAATAAATATAACAGTGAATCAAATAAAAAAAAATCTACGAAAACTGAACTAACAAAGATGAATAATTTGTCTTGGCAACATATTTTTTTTTTATACACTTGGGGATCAGAATATTTTCGAACTTTTGTACCACATATGGTCTCTCATTAGATTTGTAGGTTTTGTTTTACCTCATGTTTGTTTCGTATTATGTTGTGTACTGTGGGTGTTTTTTACTTTTTCATTGCGTAGTCAGATTGGCTTTGATTTGATGTTGGTTGCCATGTGATGCCTTCTGCATTTTGTGTTACCGTGGTTTCGTATAAGAAAGGACATTCCGATTAAAAAATAAATGTTAGAAATGCCAACTAGATTTTTCAAATGTCCATATGCTTATCAAAAGTTTACTGTACACTTATTGACATATAAATCACTACTGAATACATCAACTAAAATACCCTATGCGTCCAATTAATCAATTCAATTGCAGTGCGTTTATGTCATAAGATGAAACATGCCCCTGAAATTTACCTAAAATCATGTGTCAGGTGTCACAAACATAACGGAAACTATGTTCTTTATTTGGAATCAATATGATTCACCGTATCCTCTCATGGGTGTAGCCTGATATGAATATAACATACTGAGGAATCATTTCTTATATCACACCATATAAATTACTTCGTCCAAAATAATCCAAAAGAAAACATCTTACCTTTGAACTCGTAAAGCTTAAATTCTGTATTTTCAAACAAATCAATGATGAAATTATTAACAGCTAAGAGTACTTTATTGTTCTTGTTTTCTTTCTTAGTCTTGAGCTGCAATGTTTAATCAAGGGAAGGTCAGAAAGACAAAAATAAAATTCCCTATATAATTCGATAACATATCGACATTCAGGATTGACTGACAAGAAGTTGACTAGTTACAATATTTTACTGTGTCTACTTACTCAAGTGTAATGCAATGTCATATCTGATATAAGACCAGTGTTCATTGTTTTAAAAAAAACAGTTGCACATACCGGTGAAAAAAATAGAATGATAAGACAGTGACTCCTTCACCAGGTAATAGATAGCACTTTATATTTATTTTTAATGTTTTCGTATTTGGATATGCTTTCCTATCATGTAACCTCTATATCGATGGGTTTTTTGTTTGTCATTCAGTCATTTTCTTTTCGTCATCAAGTGTTGATTGACAATTTGGTTGTGTTTCTTTTTTGCATTAATTGCCCTAACAAATTTACAACCAATTAAATTTCAATTTATATCTAGGACTTTTGATTCAGATTTTTTTAGGTAAATTTAGAACAGCATGAGGTCGATCGCGACCAATAAGAATAAACATACATAAACAATTTACAATGTTATTACACTTCAATTTCTTCTAAATCCCTTTGTATCTAAATATATATTTGTTTTAACATTTTATTAATTAATTACACCTTACATAAGATTTGTATAAAGCCAGAGTATGATTGGCATATTCTAAAATGTTTTCCTCATTTCAAACGAATTTGCCTGTTTTTTTAAAACTGCCGGAGAATTTGTCTCAAATTCCCCTCTATGCCATGGTATTTGCCATTTTTGATATCATTTTTGTTTACCTTCTCGAAGCTCTTCCCGTTTAAGATTAAAAAGGAATGACAATGACGTGTACACGTAGATACCAAGACGTCACAAAAAGACAGCTTGTACGCGTATAAGTACATGTACATGTATAATTTCCGCGGTACTTTTATAGTCTCGTCTTAACCTCATAGATGTGCATAATCATGTTTATAGATTACAGCTAACTACGAATGTGACTTAGCGAAATCGACTATGTATCGGCTTTGTAACAACATGAGCAACACGACGTGTGCCACATATAAATCGGAGCAGGGTCTTCTTACACTTCCGGAGCACCTGTTTTGGTGGGGTTCTAGTTACTTAGTGTTTAGTTTTCTATGTTGGTTCTTGTGTGCTATTATTTGTCTGTTTGTCTTTTTCTTCTTTAGCTAATGCTTTATACGTTTATTTTCTATCTATGACTTTGACTGTCCCTATGGTATTTTTTGCCCCTTGAGAGGGTTAGCGCTATAAAACCAGATTTGATCCACCATTTTCTACATTCGAAAATGCCTGTACCAAGTCAGGAATATGACAGTTCTTGGCCTTTCGTTTTTGATGCGTTTTGTTATTTGATTTTGCCATGTGATTATGGACTTTCCTAATTGATTTTCCTCTAAGTTCAGTATTTTTGTGATTTTACTTTTTACAGCTTTTGTAAAAATGTGCAAATAAGGAACACATAAGTGAAACATCGTCGTTTAAGGCAAAAAGCTACTATGTGTGTTTCTCTCAAGTTTCTTCTTCTTATATTGGTTTTCACAAAAAAAAAGAATACATATGCTAATCAATGTTCTTTTTTTCTTACACTTGTATTCTTTATATGCCTCTTGTGGTCCCATAATAGGAAATAATAATATGTATCCATCTACCTATCTTGTATACCTAGAAAATCATTAAAAGCGAACATAGCTTATTCGTGCCATTATCATTTAAAAAGGAAGGGCTTTGAAATTTAAAATAAAACACGATAATTACAAATAATGTAAATGGGTGCACTCCTAGCCTTGAAAAAAGTTCACATGGAGCAGACTTGTTGACTGCTTTCTAAGTTAATTGAGAATTTTTAACCAGACAAGCAAGTTAACTTCGTCGTTGGTGGACCAATCTACAGGTCTTCTCCAGACCAGACATGTGGACAAGTCTGCTTTTGACCAGTGCTGAAGACAGATCTGCCGATACCAGACCTGTGTACAGGTCTGCTATTGACCAGACCTGTACATAAGTCTGCTATTGACCAGACTTGAGGACAGGTCTGCTTATGACAGATTATTGTGTTTAAGAGTTTTCTAACAGACTTGAGCTTTTATTAAAATATGTAAACAACATTCGCATTGGTTTCCCCTAGGTAGCAAATGTCTTTACTTGCTAGACTGCTAGATATTACACATATCAACAAAATTCTTTTTTTAATTTGATAGATATACTTAAATACATAAAAATAATGGTTATACAATCACATAGAGCTATCATAAAGGAAATGAGATTTTTTTTATTATTAGGAGGCGGATAGAAAGGTTATCCAACGCATCGGAACAATATTCTTATAATTATGGAATATCAACATGATTGTCGACGTTGCTTCGTTTCCCGTTTTTACCTGTCTCTTCCTAAATTCTACTTTATGCATGGATATTTCATTGGTTTTTTACTTGTTTGCATTGGATTTACTATTCTATTTTCCGCAGAATATTCTAACGAAAATTATACAGTGTCCGGATACATACGTTGTGGTAAAACTATCAACAATCTTGAAGGAAATAATTGCCACTTGACGTTTAACTACAAACAAAATCAATCTACTGACATAATAGATTAACAGTATACTATAAAAGTCTTTTCCCAGAAGAGAACCTCATATACATTTTTATTTAAAAAAGAACAAATAAATTCAGACATGTCAGTGTTGGTACTTAAATGATGCAGCCTAATAGTTTTGTTTTCACACCATCCTGAACTACTATCTCTAGTGACTGTTCAATATTATGATAACAGAGATGAAATGCTGACACTCTCAATGTATGGGAAAAAAATTGTATTAAGTGTTTTCCAATATTATTGCTTGTAGTTTTTTGCGGTCCTACTAAAATGTGCACAGGAGCGCCAGGTACAATCCATCGCAACATAAAAAAAAGTCTCATTTATAATGCAAACAATCATTAGAATTACATAATAAAGTGCAAGTATGGTCATTTTTTTATTGATACGGTCCAATAACTTTGTTAAAGGAGCCAGCCTAAGGTTTCAAAAGTACTGAAATTTTGTTACGTATAAATGTTTTGAATAAAAGGAAGACATGCTGGCACCCTAAATTGATGCGAACAGAAATTTGTTGTTATTGTATTCCAATATTGCTGTCCATTGTATTATACATTGAATCCTGACATAACAACAAATGGCTGATTTACTATGCGGGTATATAGATTTACAAATTAAAGTGCACATATGGTCAGTTTTGATTGAAGCGATCAAATAATTGTGTTGTGCAAGTCAGCATGAGGTATCAAAACTACTGAACCTTTTTTACATATCAATATACAATAGTATATTAAACAAAAGGAGGACATGCTGGGACTCTTAATTTGTGCAGACAAAATTTTGCAGTCATTTGTTTAATTATGCTTTCATTATTTATAAGAAATCCTGAAATTAACATAGAGCTGATTGTATCTACATAGATCAAGGACGTATAATTAACATCATATATATACATCCATGCATATATTATATAATACAGTGCACATATGGTTGAATTCGATAGGTATTGGAATATATAGTCAGTGCCCGTTATCATTGTAGCCAAGATCGTTTTTTAATTTATAGATTGACAGATCACAGATAAAATTGTGTAACAAGCAACGTTTTATGAGTACTTTATATTCACATATTTGTATTTAATCCTGTTTTTATAACGGAAGTATTATTTTTACTTTGTTTTCGATGTTTAAACTACGAAACAAAGATATTAAAAAATATTTCTAATAAGTCAATGAAGAGCCGTCCTGGTTACAAGTAAAGTTAGTGTCGAGCAGCACAGTCAAAAGTTAACTTGGGAACAGGTCTGGTTGCGATCGGATTTGTCAAAGCAAAAGGAGCCTGTAATTCAGTGGTTGTCGTTTGTTAATGTGTTACATACTTGTTTTTCGTTCATTTTTTTTACATAAATAAGGCCGTTAGTTTTCTCGTTTGAATTGTTTTACGTTGTCTTATCGGGCCTTTTATAGCTGACTATGCGGTATGGGCTTTGTTCATTGTTGAAGGCCGTACGGTGACCTATAGTTGTTAATGTTTGTGTCATTTTGGTCTTTTGTGGATAGTTGTCTCATTGGCAATCCTACCACATCTTCTTTTTTATATTATGTTAACGTTGTGGCAGGACTGGTTTCGAAGTTAGCTTCTGTTAACTTATGACAGGACTGGTTCTTGTTAACTTATATCAAAAGCGGACCTGTTTCCAAGTTAACTTTTTGGCAAACATAAAAACAGTCCTACGACCAAGTCCGATTTTCAAGTTAACTAGATTTTGGTCTAAGGACTGGTCAGAGCAGTCCTAAATCCGGTCACAGGTTAACTTTGACCAGTCCAAATGACTAGTTATCAAGTTAACTTGCGGTACAGGTTAGGACTGCACCCATCTGTAGGCCAATAAATTATACTCACACAGATTCACATGTGAGTAAACACATAAACACGTTCAGAAACAAATTAACAAGAAAAATAACACAACATTAATTATGCTGAATACCTTACCCTATCAATTTTCTTTTCCAAGTCAGTCCGTATATCATTTGTCTAAAAACGTTTTAACAAATTTAAAACAAGTATATGTTACAATATAAACAAGATTACTTAAGTCATTGTACTTGTACTTACAAAGGAACCATTGGTATAACTAAGGTACACATCAATGAAGGAAAATGAAAAATAATATACATCGACAAGCGATAACCTATCACTATAACCTAGGACAAAGTAAAACACCCCAAAAAAAAACCGATCTCTTAGGGAAACTCAAAACGGAATATTCCTAATCAAATAACAATATTAAATGCTCAAACACACCAATCGAATGCATAACACCTGTCATATTTCTTACTTGGTACAGGCATTTTTTTTCTATACAATGGCGGATTAAACCTAGATTATATATAGGTAAATCCTTTGCTTTTAATTCTGTCGCATACAATTCCATCATATTGAATAAATCAAACAGACATTCTTATTATCAATTTCTAACATGTGTGCACAGTCTACATTGTGAAGACAAAACATATTAGCAATAAAAGGACAACAATACAAAATTGTACTAGACATGCTAGAGCCACGTGAAATTGATTTTACTAAAACATGAACAGTTAAAGTCATATTCATAAAGACCAAAAAAAGGATACTATAACATTTTTTTTTTTATAAATTATGTCAATCCTTTTAACTTTTAAGAAGGGGACGAGATGCTGTAATTAAAAACAAAATACAAAAAAAAATGTTGAAAAAGTCTTTAACATCGGGACAGTATAAGGCATACCAATCAATTCACAAAATGAATAACTGAATTTTGCAGGACATTTTTTACATTTCCACAACAAAAAACTTCCTACATATTTGAGACTCCTTTCAGTTACTGACAGCTAGTTCAAAACCAGTAATAAAAACTCATGTATTATAAGACTTAAATGTGCATATTTAATAAAACGGGGAATGTTTACATATATCACCCCAAACTAATAAAATTATGATATTTACACTTTTTATACCTGGCTGTGCTAATTTGTTACCTGGCCATTCTGAATTGGTCTAAATTTAAATGTATGTTACTTGACTTTAGTCTAGACCTCACAGTCTAAACTTGTACTCGTCCTTTGTCTTGATCATATTAATAAACAGCTGCGCCATGAGCGCATGATACGCCCGACGTCTTATGTTGAAGTTATATGCAATAATCATCAATAATTTCTGAGAAAGTTTTAAGCAATAACCATATATTGTTTTTGAGACACGACGGGACATGAGAAACCCCCCTCCCTGGTTTTTTTTTACAAAAAACTAAATATCACTAAAATAAATTTTTGAATCAAAACCAAAAAGTATACAAATCTTAAGATTAATATAACAAAGAAAATGTAGAAAGTTTTAAGCAATAATCATAAATTATTTTTGTGATACGGCGCGACATGTAAAAAAAACCTCCCCTGTTTAACAAAATACTCAATAACTCAAAAATAAAATCTTAAATCATCACCAAAAAGTATACAGATCTTTAGATTAATATAACAAAGAAGTGTGTAAAGTTTTAAGCAAAAATCATCAATTGTTTTACAGATACGGCACAACATGTAAAAAAACCCTCCCCCTTTTATACAAAATACTCAATAACTCAAAAATGAAATTTTGAATCATCATCAAAAAGTATACAGATCTTTAGATTAATATAACAAATACATATGTAAAGTTTTAAGCAACAATCATAAATCGATTTTGAGATATGGCGCGACATGTAAAAAAAACCTTCCCCTTTTTAAAAAATACTCAATAACTCAAAAATGAAATTTTGAATCATCACCAAAAAGTATACAGATATTAAGATTAATATTACTAAGAAGTGTTAAAAGTTTTAAGCCATAATCAGGAATCGTTTTTGAGATTCGGTGCGACATGTGAAAAAAACACACCCCTGTTTTAGTTACAAAGTGCCGTAACTCAAAAAGTTGAAATCTTATTTTCACCAAAAAGTATACAGATCATTTGACCATCATAAGATACAACTATACTAAGTTTTATGAAATTTGGATAAGTCGTTATCAAGTTACGATGCGACATGTTTATGCCGGACATAAAGACGGACTGACAGACGGACAGATGGACGGACACCGGACATGTGTATACCATAATACGGCCCGTCAAAATTTTGACGGACGTAAAAACAGTCAAATTTTACCAGACAGAAACAATCTCTCTTTATTTCAAAAAATCTGTGACTTTGATGGTGAGTTGTCTTATTGGTACTCAAACCACATCTTCATATATCTAGAATTAGTGTTCACACAATGTTGACCTGTACTTAGCTATGACTTTATTTTAATTTCTTAAAGTACTCGATTTTTAAAGTCTGCATGGTATAAGGAAATAATTCGTAAATATAACTCAACATGCAGACATCTTATACGTTCAGGTATTTCACATCCACTCTTTTATAGTAATATTCTTAACAAAGCACAAACATGTCAGTATTCACCTCAAAAACTTACAAAACCCTTAAACATACTTATTAAAAAGGGATAAAGTTATTATACTGTTGTCAGATCATTAAAGATTGCATAGTTTGGCTTTAATATTGATTCACTTATAGGGTCTTTGCATCTGAACTAAACACATTTAAAAAAAACCAGTTGTTGGCATGACACAGGTATTGTTCTTCTCATATATTTTATGATAGTTTGATACTAAACCCCTAACGGGAGGGATTATGCCTGATATTTATATGATGAAGACATAATCTTTCAATCAGTTTAATTGAGGTCTGGAGCTGGCATGTCAGTCAACTGCGAGTAGTCTGTTGTTATTTATGTATTATTGTCATTTTATTTATTTTCTTTTGTTACGTCTTTTGACATCGCACCCGGACTTCTCCTGAACTGCATTTTGACACGGTATTGTTATTCGTTTACTTTTCTACATTGGCTAGAGGTATAGGGGAGGGTTGAGATCTCATAAACATGTTTAACCCCGCCGCAATTTTGCGCCTGTCCCAATTCAGGAGCCTCTGGCCTTTGTTACTCTTGTGATTTTTAATTTTAGTTTCTTGTGTATAATTCAGAGTTTATTATGAGGACCATTATCACTGAACATATTTTTTGCAGGGGCCAACTGAAGGACGCCTCCGGGTGCGAGAGTTTCTTTCTACATTGACGACTCATTGGTGGTCGTCGGCTGTTCTCTGCTCTATGGTCTGGTTGTTGACGCTTTGACACATTCCCCAAACAGTAAGTATTTTAAAATAACATACAAAGACAATTAAAAGAACACCTGTAATTAAGATGATAAACAATGTCAGATACTAAGAATCTATAGTTTAGGATCATCATGTTTTATCAGTGAAGTTGATACGAATTTTTAATCAGCGATGTCGTGGTATCATCTGATTAACGATTTTAGAAAGAAAAAAAAAGACGAGACACGTTTGGGAGATGTATAACAATTATGGCGTAAATTGTTTAGACTTGATCAAGTACGGATAAGACATGGTCAAGTTTGAATCAGACTTGGGTTGAGCATGATAAAGACTCTTCAAAATGATTAAAAACTTATTAAGTAGAAGTTAAGACTGTAAGGTTTAGACTTAATCTGGGTACTAGTAAGTAAAATGCAGACAAATTCACAATACAGGGTGAAAGGACAGTCGAGTCAAATACTACCTTCGTCTTATATGTAATGGTTTCTTATGTATAAAACATTAAAATTGTCTTTGGTTTTACTTCACTGATATTTTTTTTTTATTAATTACCTCCAAAAACAATTTTCAGAGGTATGATAACAAAATTGAATCAATAACCTTTTAGACTAAGTTCATTTAAAGGTTATTTAGTATCATCTGTTTAGCATTCTAGTAATGTTACGAACTTCTATCTTCTTGTAAAAGTAGCTGATAATTTTTGGTTTCGTCTACCTATCATGTCTATGGTAAATACTTGAAGCAAAGCCAAAACGTCAGAAAATGATCAATATATTTTGCAATCACACATACACCTATTACACGTAGGAAAGAATAACCACTTACCATATCGATCTTCTCGTCTTTTTCACGATGTTTATCCCAATGCTAAGGGAATAAAAAAACATATTTGCCGACTATTTTTTTTTTCTCATCAGTGATAAGCATGATTTATTTACTAAAACGTCGTTGTATACATCTATGTCAGATCCAAACATGTATCAACGATCTCAGATGCATTTTTATTTAACCCTTATGTCGTTGTAATTATCGTTTTTTTTTAAACTTTACATTTTTTAGATTCTAAGAGGCTTTTCTACCTCTGTCAGTAATATATTTTCTTAGCTCGCTTTAACAACACTTATATGACTTATTTTTTTCCTCAATTTTCTTTAACCTCGTACTTTATGTCAATTACTGGTATCTTTGATGACTTAATTATGAATCAATTTCAAGGATAACATGGTAAAAAAGATATAAACGTATCCGTTTTGTATAAACATATGATTTGATGTATCCAATCTAAATATTTTTCATTAAAACAGAGCAGTGTCGTTTATATTGATATATTGTTATTCTTGCTATGAGTTTGACTTGTAAGAAATATTAATTGTGCTATTGTTAAAGGGTTTGTATATACATTTCATAATGATTCTAAATGTACCTGTTGAATGAGCTGAATTGCTAAATCATCTTTGTGTTCAATGCTCTGAAATTGATATTTATAATTGCATATAAACCGATCAATTTATTAAGGAAGCTCTTTCAAGAGTACAGTGCTTAGAAATTGCAATATTTAATACCTTTTGACCTTGGACTAAACATTGTCAGTGAAAGATATTGGAAGTAGTATTAAATATTAAATCGATGCTCTCGTTTGAATTTTGACTTAAATATGCTATATTTTAGACTAAGTACTACGTGCATGTACAACGTTATATAGTGCATATTGAATCAATTTTAGAAAATGAAATGTTTCTGTAGACTAAATTAAATACTATTCTTGACACAACCACAACACCTTTGACCCTGGCACTTTATGTATGTATATGATTGTCCAAAGTAAGGCGGCCGTAATTCAGAGGTTGTCGTTTGTTGCTGTTTTAAATGTTTTTTGTTTCGCCTATGTTTTTGTACATTAATAAGCCCGTCAGTTTCTCGTTCGGAAGGTTTTGAATTTGTCATTGCGAGGATTTTTATAGCTGACTATGTGGTATAGGCTTTGCTCATTGTTGAAGGCCATACGAAACCTTTATGTGTAGTTTTGTTCCTCTATGAATCTTCCATTGGCATCCATACATCTCCTTCTGTTTTTATATAAAAAGGTTATAAAGTAAAAGTTAGAATTGTGCATAAATAAGATAAGCGAAATAAAGAATGATGTTACTTACCAGTCTAAACACATTTGGTAAGTTATCGAGTACAAATACGCTCATGCTTTCTATTGTTCGCATTATCAGCAAAACCAAGTCTGTTTTATTGGCTAAAAGCGACGACTGGAAAAGTTCTGAAACACTGTCTTTTTCGTATTCCTGTTTTTTTTTCAAAATGCATAAACTTTTTCAATATTTCAAAAACGCAGTTTAAAGTTTTCATGATTCTAGAATGACATTTTGTTTCCTAATGGCTTTACACTTATTGCTATCATAAGACCTTGATGTTGCTTTTTTCGCTTGCACGTTATAACAATGTCGCTATATGTGCGATGTTCTTATATTTACACGAATTGAAACATGTGTTTCTTAAATTAAAAAAATTAAAGCAGTACTGTGTTTGCACAAAGACTTATACGAGTGTTGAAATATGTATATCATATGGAATTTAAATATTAAATTTATCTTACATATCGACCAAATAAACTAATACTTAAGGTAGATACATTGTATACCGCCATCTTGGATTGTACAATCACAGTAAAAAATGGGTCTAGTTATTTGCCTAAATCTGCAAATTTGGAGACAGATTTGCAATTTAAAGGTTAGACTGTTTAATAATATAAAGAAAACTTGGTAATTTTTTTGTATAATTCAAAATATTTAAACAAATATCATTTTTTTTGTGTTTAGAATCATTTTTTTCAAATGGGCCATTTAAGGGAAGATAACTCTTTTAGTAAAAAAATTATACTGGACCGATATGGAATTTTTTTCTTTTTACTTGTAGCAAGAAAACAAGTTCGGTGACACCATTTTTTCTTTTTATTTTCTTAAAATATATTACAAAAACTATCTTTTCACAATTTATTTCAAAATTCTATCTCATAGATTTTTTTTTATGCACACAAATGTGTTTTTCCATGAACAATCTAACCAAATTTAAGCAATTTTCAACGACAGATAGCTTGAAAAATAGCACGGTGACCCATACTTTTTATTATATTTTTGAAAAAAGCATAGTAAAATCAACATTTTGGCTAAGTAAAAGAAAATTCTGTCTCAAAAAATATTTACTTATGATCTACCTTAAATTTCCGAATACATTATCATAGAAGACACATTATTTTTTTTCTGAAATAACCTCCAGTGGTCAACCTTTGAATTAATGTATTCTTAAATCAAAGTAAACATAAGACTTCTAACGAAATTTCTCTTTTTAACAATATAAATCCGCACTTCATGACGCTCTTAACTATTAATGTACCAGTTAAATTAGCAGCATTTCAAATAGAATAACAAAGTGCGCAATTGGACAGCTTGATCAAGCCAATACCAAACCAATTATATTCACACGTACATAACCGTATTTAACACTTTGTATGCATTGTTTAAAAGTATTTTTTCAATACCAAATACCTAAGCATTTAAAAAGTTGATATGTTAAAGCAAGAATTTTTTGTTTTTATATGAACATAAAACAAATATATATTGTTCAATACAAAAAACAATATACGGAAAATGAACATTATATTTAACAGAAAATATACATGCATAATATCAACATACGTGTAATACATTTTAGCAACTTTACCTGACTATATAGGAAAATAGGTATTTAGTCGGATCTTAACACGTACTTGTGATTTGGTTAAAACCGGTTTTGTTCAAAATATACGAAGAAATGTCGAAATGTTCAGGACTTAATTAAATCCGTATTTCGGTAGGATGGTGCAAGCATACGATTTTTATTGCGTCTTACACTTTGAGAAGCGAATAATCTTCAACTACTTTATTCAAATATTGTGTAAAAACGTTAATTTTGAGCTATGAAAGTCAAGTGGCTCGAGTATTTTTCTGAGGAAGTTTTAAAAAATTGCAAAGAATTGTTTTTACATTGGGTTAGCTTTCATTAGTCTTAACTATCTATAGATTAACAACTTTTGGTTATATTTATAATTTAGAATCATCATTGAAGGTGGGGGACGATTTCGCAGATAATTAATTATATTGATGTGCCATTTGTATGCGAGAGTGACATTTCGTTGTATTATGTGCCAATTTGAAAAAGTTATCCGAGTATTATCTCCCCTTAACAGGTTCATTATTTTATAATTAAGTTTAGGTTTCTGATATAATTTTGAATAATTACAAAATGTATCAATTCAATATATTTCAGTTTTTGTTATTGGTGTATCAAAAACATTGATGTACGAATATAATTTCATAAATTTGAAACGTTTAAAATGATTACATACCAATATAAAGAACCGTTCATCATTTTTGAAAAAGACTATGAACGAAAATCGAATTATTTATCTTCCCTTGGTGACAGATTGATTGGGAAATGAACCAGCGTAATATAATGGTGATCACAGAGAGGGACCAGCAAGCAATTTTTAATTGTAGCTTATTCAACGTTAAAACAATGTTCCACTATAAACGAGTGTTACTTTATACAAATATAAGGACTTTGTTAACTAAATCTACAAATTTTATTAGATATTATGATTTTTTATTGCAATAGATTAATATGCTATACATTTGTCATAAAGAAGGGTTTTCTTCTAAAGAAAATACTAAATTAGAAAACGATTAAGCACGGATATGTTGAATTCGTTGATAAAATTTCATACACCGTGTATAGCTCTACATGAGAATGTTGGCTGTGTTTCACCCGGTGTGGCGGTTTTATAATCGTGGACGGCACGATTTAGGAAAGTAACAGTATCAAAATGTCTTTTTTGAGAAGTGATAGCAAAACAAAATATATTGCACGGAACGATCACATTATATTAGAAGAATTAAATCTAAAAAAAAATGTCCAATTTTAGGTTTAGTTCTCACTCCCTTTCCAAACGCGCAGATAGGGTTTATCAGGAGATTTATGACAGATTTTTTCAATTTTGCATTGAACGTAAAAACAGATTATTTAAGGTGAAGATGTAAGTGGTTATGTCTATAAATACGTACTATTCAAAAAGTTTGCATTACTGTTAAAATGTCTTTAAAGCGTTGTTATATAGTTCCACGGAGACAACTATCCACCATAGACCTAAGTACTATAATTCTATTTGTTAACAAGACAATAAGAATCAAAACCAAGGAGTAAACAAAGAGTCACAAAACCACTAAAAACCGGGAGTGAAATCCGGTGATCCGGATGGGTATAATGGTTTACTTTTACAAAGTGTGAAAAATTGAAAGGAGAGTTTGTGTCATTGGCACTCAAACGACATATTTTCTTGTCTATTTTGAAAACAGCGATTTATCAACACAATAAAAAATGATATTCAAGGAGGCCAAGATATATAAATTTTCAGTTTTATCAAATTTTTTTTTAGTATTTCCTCAAGATACTTAACTACACCGGTTATACTCAATATATACTACTTAGTATGACGTATTAAGAAAATATCAAACAAAACCAAGGAGTAAACAAAGACTCACAAAACCAAAGGACATCAACAGTTATAAATGATAAATAAGAAAAAAACACGAACTCCACTTAAAACAGGGAGAGAAATCAAGTGCTCCGGAAGGGTAAGCATTTCCTGCACCGTTTACCGGACCCGTCGTGTTATTTTTTTTGTTCATTTTGGAATTGATGGAAGGTTATTATGACTGAGGTAGAATATCAAATATGATTTCTGACACACTTTTGTCATAATGGCCAATCAGCTCATGACAGTAACATTTCTTGAGTGATTCAAAGCCCTGTCGTAGCAACTTTTGAGAAAGCTGTATTCCATGTTCAACAAAATCACCGTACTTTGAGCTAGCTCTAGAGTAACGTATCAATTGAGACACATATACTCCATATGCTGTTTATCATAAATTTTGGTATTCAACCTACCATCAGTAGTCATTTTGAGAAAAAGGTCTATACATGAAGCAGATTTATCTGTGTCGGTAGTATCTTTAATTTCAAGTTCACTTGGATATATCAAATGTAAGTGATTACTGAATCTATTATTATTAAGAGACAGTACATTATCAATATACCGAAAGGTGAATTTAAAAGACAGGGCTAATTTCTTTTTTCCTTTCTGTACAAGCCCTTGGATACATTCTGCTTCATAGGAATATAAAAACAGATCGGCAATAGAGGAGTGCGATTGGTACCCATTCGGATTCCAATAGTCTGTTGGAAGACCAAACCTCCAAATTCAACAAATATGTTGTCAATTCAAAAGTCCAGCATGGCAGCGATATTCTCGTCGGTATATTTTTTCCTTGACTCTGTATGATTTTTCATAAAGTAAGCTGAATTCTAGCCCAAAACTAGATATTTAAAACGTCTAGTGCCCTTTTTGTTAAAGAAACATAAGCTGACGAGTTATTTTAGTCGAGCTTTCAGTTTAGTAAGTGTAATAGTGGTATAAAGAGTTGAAAAATCAAAGGTTTTAATGTTGGTACAATGTTTTAATGATTGAGATGGTAAATTCACCAATAACTCTTTTGAATTTTTCAGTATCCACATCTGATTAACACCACTCCTTGAATATGCCGTTTCGGAATATTTCTGAAGTCCTTCTTTGACTGCAGTAAGTATAGCAGTAGGAACTTTAGAAATGGGTTGAGTGGAACACTGAAAAGAACCTGCAATATACCTTTCCTTATAAGGATTCTTGTAAAGCTTAGGAATCCAATATAAGGATGGAACAACTACTTGTAATCGTACGCATTCGACATATATATAGTATATATTAGGTACCAGGATGACAAACTATCAAATGATTTAAGAACAAAACCAACAGGTTTCATTCGGGATACATAAAAGCACAATAGACAATCTATTTGAAAAATTACCATACAACGTAACAAAATTAGTATTGATTTTATGTATCTTATATATTGCAAATGCATACGATAACAAGTAGTTGTTAACAAATAGACTTATATTACTTATGTCCATGGAGGGTAGTTGTGTCCTTGGATCTATATGACATCGCTTTGTTTTATAAAACCACAAAAAATATCAACTAGAAAAAGCTTAACTATCAATCACACATACATAGTATAAACTAACACAAAAGTATACTATTGATTGAAAACTATATGTTTCTCATCAAACTTACATCAACCAATTCTTGTATTATCCTCCTTAAGTCAACTTCATGTTCAATCAAAGACTCAATCTTCATACTCTTTATTATATGATTGAAAGACTTTGATACATTGGTAAAGTATTTTGCCTTGTTGACGATCAAGAAGTAGTTTGCCTTTCTTCTGTCCATGAAGTAGTTTGCCTTGTTTATTTCCTTGAACTGGAAAAAGAACATTTTGGTTTTGGCTTTTATCACGACTGCTACTGCTTATACAGCATTGTATATACTTCTGATACACACCATTAGTACAAATATTATCTCTGTTTGTTTTAAAGAATAAGAAAAAATGTCGGCTGTTTTCATATATTATAATAACTGAACATTTACTTCTTAAGAGCCAGCATGAATCGTCAAAAAATACCAAAATTATCAAAATGAGTGTAACATACACATGATACATTTTAGATCTCTTTTCACTTGAATAATAGACACATTTTGACATTTTTTAACATTATTCAAGCATCCCTCTTTCTAAAACTAAGAAAAACATTTTAAGAATTGGTCATGCTTTGTTTTATAGAATATATAAAAGGTCTTATATATGATGAATCTGACTTTTTAACATTTTTTTTATTGAAACAGGCAGTATCATATAACTACACGTTCCGCTTAATACATTTATATATTAACATAGCACTAAACAGTTCAAGGTGTTGTGATTTATTCAACGAATCTATTTTATCCTGTGAAGCATGATCTGCTTATCCTTCCGGAGGACCTGAATTCAGCACCAGTTTTTGGTTGAGTTCGTGTTGCTTAATCTTTAGTTTTTCTATGTTGTGTCTTTTATACTTTTATTCGTCTGTTTGTCTTTTTTATTTTCAGCCATGGCGTTGTCAGTTTTTTATTAATCTATGAGTTTGTTTGTCACTCCAATTTATTTCGTCCCTCTTTTAAGAATAAAACAGAACGATACAATAGATAATTGCAACTTTTAATTTGTGATCGTTTTCCCCGTGTGTTTTAAGTTGATCCATTAAAGCCTATTAAGAATGTATCATCAAGTTTATAAGAAACTGAGCTTTTAGTTTCAATCTGTATCCTCCGTGACTGGTTGGTCACAAGGGAGCTATTCAAACAATACATCCATGAGATAATATTGAGACCATATCTTTGTTACTTCTACAGAGGTCATTATGAGCTGGTTGACCGTTATGGAATTATAGCTGTACAGATGGCTTCGGATATTTCGTAGTTGTCGTAACCACGGTCATCTCTCTATCATTGAATGCAGTCAACCAAATACGACTTATCGGCAGGTTTTTTAATACACGAAACAAAGCATAACCTTGTGGTTGTGCTTATTTGAGAAACACGAGTACGTACAAGGAGAAGGATATGCTTACCCCTTTGGAATATGTGAGACCCTTCTGGAAGAACTGTGTTTGGGTTCTTATGGTCAAGTCTTTAAGCTAGTGCTGTATGTTGTATGCTGTGGCTTGTCGTTTGATCCCTTTCGGGTTTTTTTTTAACTTGCATTAAGCATTTGTACTAACTCTATAAGGCAAATGCTATAAAATTGAAACTTAGACTGCTTTTTTTCAATTCAAGCAATAAGTTCGGTTGAACATATTGAACGTTGTATATATGGATAACATGATATTACAGAATACATACCTGTAACAAATCCTTAATAAAGTCTGATAAATCGTCTGAAGTGTGTTTATGACTTTGGTTAACCTCTTCCATTAACTCGTCCATCATATATTCATTAAAATTCTGCTCCTGTATTTAGAAAAAGGCATTGTATCGCTATCATTATCTGCTTAAGTATGTTCGCTTGTCATCATGTTTTGAATTTTTTGAATCTCTGAGTTTATCCATTTTAATGTCTTAAAAATGTTTTCCAATTGAACCCTATTTTTCTTTTCAAGAATTTTGTTCATGTTTATTTATTACACAACTTTAAATGTCTTTTAAAATCTTTGTTTTTTTTATAGGTTTTGAGTACTTAAACTTGTCGAACAGAAATCTATAAAAATCAAGAGAGAACATTTCCCGCCAAAATTTCAATGGCTAAAATCTCGAAAACAAGCTATACATTGTTTTGCTCTAAAGGTTTTTAAATAATCCCCTGTCACTTAAAGGACTACTTAAAAAAAAAGAGGCTCTCGAGAGCCGATGTCGCTCACCTGTATCGACTGTGGTTTTTGGTATCATGTTAATATGGTTAAATCAAATATGTACCCTAGTGATGATTGAGGTCAAAATTGGCTTTATTTTCCACAGTAGTTACACAAAAGGCATAAGTTGTTTCTTTTAAAGATTTACAAAAATTACTAATAAACTTCAGAATGTTTCGTTAAAAAGCTCAAAAAAGATGTCAGTCGCCAATTGGTCATGTTAGATTATTTAAAGATCTTTCTTTACTTGACATTTTTGTTGTGTACAGTATATCTCAATCTATAATCATGACAATGATATTGAAACTTATTAACAAAATGTAAACTAATTCCTTTCCTTGGCTGCAAGTTTTATTTCACCCAGGGCCTGTATAATTCAGTAATTGCATTAACATATTTGTAAAGAATTCCTTTAAAAAAATGGGCAGGGTTTCCTTTACCCGACTGACATCCGGGGCTAGGGGGCATTCATCATATATTAGTTTGCTGAGAGAAAAAAATAGTAACATTATTTATAGAAAAACACTGCCCAATTTTGCAAATAAAACATGTCAAGTAAAATTTATCACATCCCCCCTGCAATAAGTGCAATCCTGTAAAATTTTCACTTCAAATCAAATTCTAATATTAACCTAAAAATGTGTTATAGCTTTCCAAAAAACTTGGATTCATAACACTATAGAGTTATCTCATTTGTAACTTGATCTGACAGAATACCAAGTTATTTTGTAGTCCAGGGTATAGCTGTAAAAGTTCAGGATTTTTAAAAATATAATAGGTAAAAACAGCTAGAATTATCAGTTCGGGCTATTTTTAGATAGTCACCTTTACATTTCTTGTATAACGTTTTCAAAACAAATTGATTTTTATCAAACTTTAAATTTTCTTAAGTATATATTGATCGTACAGAATGCTTTTTTGGTAGTCTGTTGTAGGTCTAATACCACCAAATCATGGTACGTCACGAAAATCGGTCGAAAAAAAATATTCCCTAAAATGTATTGCAGTATTTCATTTCTGTGTCATAAATGAGAAATGTGATTGGTTAACTTTCAGGGATGGTTATTTCTTATGTGCAATTAAATGTTATGTGAATTTTTTTTATAGTACTAGACAGGATAAAACCTCTCTCATGCCAAATATTTCTTTATTTGAAACAAAAATGAATTCTGCACATCTTTTTGAAAAGTGCAAATTTAACAAAGACTAATAGGGGAAATCAATGGTGGTATTACACCTAATATGGGAAGCTGTACATGCCCTTTGACCTTGTGAGTACTCTCATATGTCAAATTTTCTTGCTATTTTATTGAAATATTACAAAAATATACATATTCTAATTGGTTGAGTCTCCAAAACGCAATTTATGAAAACAATTACTTGAAATAAAACTCTACCATGAATATTCAGTTGACAGAACAAGCAATACTTAGTGTGTTGGGGATTTTTTTCTTCTTGTGTCTTATATTCTGCTATGATAGAACTTTTTCTTAGAAAAAGACTTTCATAAATATATAATTATATTTAAATGAAATTATTTTTAATGCTGTAACAACAAATTATTCACTAAAGGAGAAGCCTTTTATTTCCCTCTGTTGAACGCGGTGTACATTTAATTTTTACGTAATGACTTATTGAAACCTCCTTGCAGACAGACAACTTTTAGATTGATTGTTCATTCTGCTTGGATACTTTAATCACTTATTTATTATAACATTTCAATCTATGATTAATGAGTGAAAGTTATCCCATTATTTTTATTTATTGACCTAAAAAATTGAATTTTGAGGAAATGAGAGGTATAAATTGACCAATTGGTTATGGACTTTCCGATTAGATTTTCCTCTAAGTTCAGTATTTTGGTGATATCACTTTTGACCAAAAGAGACCATATAAAGAAGATGTCTTCTTCAGGTGTAATACAACCAAATCATGGGACGTCACATCGGTTGTATATAAATATAGGCTGAAATATTCTCTTGAATATGACAGTTGTTGTTAATAATTCTACATTTTGTTGCAGTAAAACAAGTATGTGTCATTAACAACATTGTATGTCTTTGGTATTTCAAAGCACCGTTATTTTAATTATGTATTTATTTATTTATTTTTTATTTATTTATCGATTTATTTTTTTTTGGGGGGGGGGGGGGGGGGGAGGGGGTTCTATAGGTGTCAGACCACCAATTAAAAATCCCTATCTGTTCAACCAATTTTCACAGCTTTCTAAATATTTTACCTTAAGTTTAACTTCAAGGAAACCAGGTATATCCTGAATTGTACATGTATCACCTTCCTACATGCCAATTTTCAACCAATGTTTAAAGTCTTGTAACAAATTTCTGATTTTAAAAAGACAGGTACTACCAAAATAACTCCCGGTTTTCTGGAAATCTTAAATTAGTGTACTATGTAGCGCATTAATCCTGAATTTTTAATGCAAACTCATAGACAAGTGAATTTTGGCTCAAAATGGTCTAAATATATTTCCCTTTCACCAAAAGTTTCATTTCTGCAAATTTGTTGGTTAGTTTAAGTAAACAATGACATCAAAAGCACTATTTTGTGTCAAAGTAGGACTACTTTTACATACGTTCTAAATTGGAGGGAGTAATTGGTGGTCTGACACCTAAAGAGCCAAAAAAGTTGCTCAGAAATCTTTGCTTTGCTTTATTCTTAATCCTTAGTCAATTTGAAGTCAGAAACATCCTATCTGAGCATAATGTGACTTATATTACAAATTTCACAGCTCAATTTAAACTGACTGTAATGTATGACTTTGATAGAAAATACTTGAAAATTTCATTTTGGACTACAGGAACATAAACTTTCAATATCAAGATCAGTTTTGTTGATCTTTTTCCTGTTTGTTCTACTTCTTAAAAGACTTTCCACAATTTTTACAATGGGTTAAGTAAAAAATTCAAGGTATTGAAGAGTCAAGGAATATTGACCCCCCTTTTTTTACACCTGGTGTAAGTAATGGGACTATTAAATGATCAAAAGTGCAGTCATGGTCATTTAACTGTTTTTATTTACTATCAGTTGATACAACTTAAGGCATAACACTTTCATTTGAGATAATAAATGGGATTTTTGTGAGTTTTTGCAATGTTTACACCAGGCTATGTTATCTGCCAAATACATGCTATGATGCAATGATATAAGGGATAGAAATCAAATAATTTCATTAAATCTTGATGACAAGAACTTTTTTTGGTGGTAAAATAACCATGTTTTAATGTTAATACCACAGAAACAATTTGCTGTGCATTTATAACAATTTGGGACATTTTTTTATGTGAAAGCATATTGTCAGGGTGGGAAAAGCTAAAAATAGCACAAATTCAGGTCTAAGGCTCTAAATTTGCAATATGTGACTTTTTGCCCCCAAAAAGATTGAAATGTGACTACTATCACTTCATATGATCAGTTAAGTAAAAAAAATCAATTGTTTTCTGAATTTGGGGTTTCACCGCATTTCCCTTAAAGGTGTCAGACCACCAATTAAAAATCCCTATCTGTTCAACCAAATTTTGCAATTTTCACAGCTTTCTAAATATTTTACCTTAAGTTTAACTTCAAGGAAACCAGGTATATCCTGAATTGTACATGTATCACCTTCCTACATGCCAATTTTCAACCAATGTTTAAAGTCTTGTAACAAATTTCTGATTTTAAAAAGACAGGTACTACCAAAATAACTCCCGGTTTTCTGGAAATCTTAAATTAGTGTACTATGTAGCGCATTAATCCTGAATTTTTAATGCAAACTCATAGACAAGTGAATTTTGGCTCAAAATGGTCTAAATATATTTCCCTTTCACCAAAAGTTTCATTTCTGCAAATTTGTTGGTTAGTTTAAGTAAACAATGACATCAAAAGCACTATTTTGTGTCAAAGTAGGACTACTTTTACATACGTTCTAAATTGGAGGGAGTAATTGGTGGTCTGACACCTAAAGAGCCAAAAAAAGTTGCTCAGAAATCTTTGCTTTGCTTTATTCTTAATCCTTAGTCAATTTGAAGTCAGAAACATCCTATCTGAGCATAATGTGACTTATATTACAAATTTCACAGCTCAATTTAAACTGACTGTAATGTATGACTTTGATAGAAAATACTTGAAAATTTCATTTTGGACTACAGGAACATAAACTTTCAATATCAAGATCAGTTTTGTTGATCTTTTTCCTGTTTGTTCTACTTCTTAAAAGACTTTCCACAATTTTTACAATGGGTTAAGTAAAAAATTCAAGGTATTGAAGAGTCAAGGAATATTGACCCCCCTTTTTTTACACCTGGTGTAAGTAATGGGACTATTAAATGATCAAAAGTGCAGTCATGGTCATTTAACTGTTTTTATTTACTATCAGTTGATACAACTTAAGGCATAACACTTTCATTTGAGATAATAAATGGGATTTTTGTGAGTTTTTGCAATGTTTACACCAGGCTATGTTATCTGCCAAATACATGCTATGATGCAATGATATAAGGGATAGAAATCAAATAATTTCATTAAATCTTGATGACAAGAACTTTTTTTGGTGGTAAAATAACCATGTTTTAATGTTAATACCACAGAAACAATTTGCTGTGCATTTATAACAATTTGGGACATTTTTTTATGTGAAAGCATATTGTCAGGGTGGGAAAAGCTAAAAATAGCACAAATTCAGGTCTAAGGCTCTAAATTTGCAATATGTGACTTTTTGCCCCAAAAAGATTGAAATGTGACTACTATCACTTCATATGATCAGTTAAGTAAAAAAAATCAATTGTTTTCTGAATTTGGGGTTTCACCGCATTTCCCTTAAAGGTGTCAGACCACCAATTAAAAATCCCTATCTGTTCAACCAAATTTTGCAATTTTCACAGCTTTCTAAATATTTTACCTTAAGTTTAACTTCAAGGAAACCAGGTATATCCTGAATTGTACATGTATCACCTTCCTACATGCCAATTTTCAACCAATGTTTAAAGTCTTGTAACAAATTTCTGATTTTGAAAAGACAGGTACTACCAAAATAACTCCCGGTTTTCTGGAAATCTTAAATTAGTGTACTATGTAGCGCATTAATCCTGAATTTTTAATGCAAACTCATAGACAAGTGAATTTTGGCTCAAAATGGTCTAAATATATTTCCCTTTCACCAAAAGTTTCATTTCTGCAAATTTGTTGGTTAGTTTAAGTAAACAATGACATCAAAAGCACTATTTTGTGTCAAAGTAGGACTACTTTTACATACGTTCTAAATTGGAGGGAGTAATTGGTGGTCTGACACCTAAAGAGCCAAAAAAGTTGCTCAGAAATCTTTGCTTTGCTTTATTCTTAATCCTTAGTCAATTTGAAGTCAGAAACATCCTATCTGAGCATAATGTGACTTATATTACAAATTTCACAGCTCAATTTAAACTGACTGTAATGTATGACTTTGATAGAAAATACTTGAAAATTTCATTTTGGACTACAGGAACATAAACTTTCAATATCAAGATCAGTTTTGTTGATCTTTTTCCTGTTTGTTCTACTTCTTAAAAGACTTTCCACAATTTTTACAATGGGTTAAGTAAAAAATTCAAGGTATTGAAGAGTCAAGGAATATTGACCCCCCTTTTTTTACACCTGGTGTAAGTAATGGGTACTATTAAATGATCAAAAGTGCAGTCATGGTCATTTAACTGTTTTTATTTACTATCAGTTGATACAACTTAAGGCATAACACTTTCATTTGAGATAATAAATGGGATTTTTGTGAGTTTTTGCAATGTTTACACCAGGCTATGTTATCTGCCAAATACATGCTATGATGCAATGATATAAGGGATAGAAATCAAATAATTTCATTAAATCTTGATGACAAGAACTTTTTTTGGTGGTAAAATAACCATGTTTTAATGTTAATACCACAGAAACAATTTGCTGTGCATTTATAACAATTTGGGACATTTTTTTATGTGAAAGCATATTGTCAGGGTGGGAAAAGCTAAAAATAGCACAAATTCAGGTCTAAGGCTCTAAATTTGCAATATGTGACTTTTTGCCCCCAAAAAGATTGAAATGTGACTACTATCACTTCATATGATCAGTTAAGTAAAAAAAATCAATTGTTTTCTGAATTTGGGGTTTCACCGCATTTCCCTTAAAGGTGTCAGACCACCAATTAAAAATCCCTATCTGTTCAACCAAATTTTGCAATTTTCACAGCTTTCTAAATATTTTACCTTAAGTTTAACTTCAAGGAAACCAGGTATATCCTGAATTGTACATGTATCACCTTCCTACATGCCAATTTTCAACCAATGTTTAAAGTCTTGTAACAAATTTCTGATTTTGAAAAGACAGGTACTACCAAAATAACTCCCGGTTTTCTGGAAATCTTAAATTAGTGTACTATGTAGCGCATTAATCCTGAATTTTTAATGCAAACTCATAGACAAGTGAATTTTGGCTCAAAATGGTCTAAATATATTTCCCTTTCACCAAAAGTTTCATTTCTGCAAATTTGTTGGTTAGTTTAAGTAAACAATGACATCAAAAGCACTATTTTGTGTCAAAGTAGGACTACTTTTACATACGTTCTAAATTGGAGGGAGTAATTGGTGGTCTGACACCTAAAGAGCCAAAAAAGTTGCTCAGAAATCTTTGCTTTGCTTTATTCTTAATCCTTAGTCAATTTGAAGTCAGAAACATCCTATCTGAGCATAATGTGACTTATATTACAAATTTCACAGCTCAATTTAAACTGACTGTAATGTATGACTTTGATAGAAAATACTTGAAAATTTCATTTTGGACTACAGGAACATAAACTTTCAATATCAAGATCAGTTTTGTTGATCTTTTTCCTGTTTGTTCTACTTCTTAAAAGACTTTCCACAATTTTTACAATGGGTTAAGTAAAAAATTCAAGGTATTGAAGAGTCAAGGAATATTGACCCCCTTTTTTTACACCTGGTGTAAGTAATGGACTATTAAATGATCAAAAGTGCAGTCATGGTCATTTAACTGTTTTTATTTACTATCAGTTGATACAACTTAAGGCATAACACTTTCATTTGAGATAATAAATGGGATTTTTGTGAGTTTTTGCAATGTTTACACCAGGCTATGTTATCTGCCAAATACATGCTATGATGCAATGATATAAGGGATAGAAATCAAATAATTTCATTAAATCTTGATGACAAGAACTTTTTTTGGTGGTAAAATAACCATGTTTTAATGTTAATACCACAGAAACAATTTGCTGTGCATTTATAACAATTTGGGACATTTTTTTATGTGAAAGCATATTGTCAGGGTGGGAAAAGCTAAAAATAGCACAAATTCAGGTCTAAGGCTCTAAATTTGCAATATGTGACTTTTTGCCCCCAAAAAGATTGAAATGTGACTACTATCACTTCATATGATCAGTTAAGTAAAAAAAATCAATTGTTTTCTGAATTTGGGGTTTCACCGCATTTCCCTTAAAGGTGTCAGACCACCAATTAAAAATCCCTATCTGTTCAACCAAATTTTGCAATTTTCACAGCTTTCTAAATATTTTACCTTAAGTTTAACTTCAAGGAAACCAGGTATATCCTGAATTGTACATGTATCACCTTCCTACATGCCAATTTTCAACCAATGTTTAAAGTCTTGTAACAAATTTCTGATTTTGAAAAGACAGGTACTACCAAAATAACTCCCGGTTTTCTGGAAATCTTAAATTAGTGTACTATGTAGCGCATTAATCCTGAATTTTTAATGCAAACTCATAGACAAGTGAATTTTGGCTCAAAATGGTCTAAATATATTTCCCTTTCACCAAAAGTTTCATTTCTGCAAATTTGTTGGTTAGTTTAAGTAAACAATGACATCAAAAGCACTATTTTGTGTCAAAGTAGGACTACTTTTACATACGTTCTAAATTGGAGGGAGTAATTGGTGGTCTGACACCTAAAGAGCCAAAAAGTTGTCAGAAATCTTTGCATTTGCTTTATTCTTAATCCTTAGTCAATTTGAAGTCAGAAACATCCTATCTGAGCATAATGTGACTTATATTACAAATTTCACAGCTCAATTTAAACTGACTGTAATGTATGACTTTGATAGAAAATACTTGAAAATTTCATTTTGGACTACAGGAACATAAACTTTCAATATCAAGATCAGTTTTGTTTGATCTTTTTCCTGTTTGTTCTACTTCTTAAAAGACTTTCCACAATTTTTACAATGGGTTTAAGTAAAAAATTCAAGGTATTGAAGAGTCAAGGAATATTGACCCCCCTTTTTTTACACCTGGTGTAAGTAATGCGTACTATTAAATGATCAAAAGTGCAGTCATGGTCATTTACTGTTTTTATTTACTATCAGTTGATACAACTTAAGGCATAACACTTTCATTTGAGATAATAAATGGGATTTTTGTGAGTTTTTGCAATGTTTACACCAGGCTATGTTATCTGCCAAATACATGCTATGATGCAATGATATAAGGGATAGAAAATCAAATAATTTCATTAAATCTTGATGACAAGAACTTTTTTTGGTGGTAAAATAACCATGTTTTAATGTTAATACCACAGAAACAATTTGCTGTGCATTTATAACAATTTGGGACATTTTTTTATGTGAAAGCATATTGTCAGGGTGGGAAAAGCTAAAAATAGCACAAATTCAGGTCTAAGGCTCTAAATTTGCAATATGTGACTTTTTGCCCCCAAAAAGATTGAAATGTGACTACTATCACTTCATATGATCAGTTAAGTAAAAAAAATCAATTGTTTTCTGAATTTGGGGTTTCACCGCATTTCCCTTAAAGGTGTCAGACCACCAATTAAAAATCCCTATCTGTTCAACCAAATTTTGCAATTTTCACAGCTTTCTAAATATTTTACCTTAAGTTTAACTTCAAGGAAACCAGGTATATCCTGAATTGTACATGTATCACCTTCCTACATGCCAATTTTCAACCAATGTTTAAAGTCTTGTAACAAATTTCTGATTTTGAAAAGACAGGTACTACCAAAATAACTCCCGGTTTTCTGGAAATCTTAAATTAGTGTACTATGTAGCGCATTAATCCTGAATTTTTAATGCAAACTCATAGACAAGTGAATTTTGGCTCAAAATGGTCTAAATATATTTCCCTTTCACCAAAAGTTTCATTTCTGCAAATTTGTTGGTTATTTAAGTAAACAATGACATCAAAAGCACTATTTTGTGTCAAAGTAGGACTACTTTTACATACGTTCTAAATTGGAGGGAGTAATTGGTGGTCTGACACCTATAGAATATTTTGTAAACTTGAGATTACATGGTTACTTAATTTTGTACACAGGTTAAATAAGGAGACACATTTGATTGGTTAACTGTCAGTGATGGTTATTTTCTTATATGAAATATAATGGGTTTTTTTCTATAGTACTGGACAGGTTAAAACTTCACTCATGCCAATTATTTCTTTATTTGAAACAAAAATAAATTCTGCCAAATTTTAGAAAAGTGAATATTTAACAAAGATTAATTGAGGAAAAACAATGGTGGTCTTACACCTGTATTGCTGTCCAATTTGAGGATTTTTAAAATGATAGGTTAAATAAGCTAGAATTATAAGTTCTGACTTAAATCACATAATCACCTTAATTTTTTTAAATAACTTTTCTAAATCAACTTGAATTGAAATAACTTTGTATTATGGAAGATCAATATACAATTGAGATACCTCTATAATTTTATGAAAATCCAAGTTGATTTGGAATAGTTATAAAAAGAATAAAAGGTGACTATCAGAATTTAGTCAGAACTGAAATGTTTAGCATATTTGACCTAAAAAATTAAGTCCTTCAATTTGACAGCAATTTTATGTTGGGATAAGAACAATAGCAGTTGTCTGTTTGGTTCAAAACAAAACAAAAGAACTAGTTCTTATCAGCGGATTATTAATGAGTGAATCGGCATTACATTAAAATTATTAATCTGGACACATTGACACATCTATATTACAGCTACCGTAAATCACTGGTGAGTCCACTGTCTGATTTTAGTTCAAACTGAATATGATTGCTTTTTTCATCTTTGAATTAAATATTTAAATTTGACAGCAATAGATCAAACTACCAAACAACCTGGTATACTGAAAGCTCAATGTATAATTGAGATAGCTGTATTTTTATTTATGAAAATCCAAGTTCATTTGAAAAAGCTATACAAATAATAAAAGGTGCCTATCTGAATTTAATCAAAATTGATTTTCTGTGACTGTATCTTACATTAATTTGTAGGATCCTTTACTATAGATAATTTAGCTGATCTGTAACAATAACATCTTCATGCCTTATATATCATGTACTGTAGTACGCCGCTAGATTAAAACTGACGTTGAAAGGTAACACATGCCCACCGAAAGCTCTTTTTTTGAGAGCCCAGGTGGTCGTGTGGTCTAGCGGGACGGCTGCAGTGCAGGCGATTTGGTGTCACGATATCACAGAAGCATGGGTTCGAATCCCGGCGAGGGAAGAACCAAAAATTTGCGAAAGCAAATTTACAGATCTAACATTGTTGGGTTGATGTTTAGACGAGTTGTATATACATTATGTACACAGCCATGTATCACCATCATTGATGGCGATCCGATGGATACATCTGTTATATATATATATATATATATATATAGGGACTTTCCCTTTTAAGTTCTGTATTTTTGTGATTTTATTTTTTCCTAATGTGGAAACTTGCTTTCATCAAAGTTGCGTCTTCAATAGAAAGACAAATCAATCCAAAATGTAAATGATTCCATGTGATTGGTATATAACTAATTTTGGGTTTTTATAGTCAATTGTTTTACTAATCAATTTGCAATTTTAGATAAAAATCATTGTGGTCATTTTAATAAACACTTTAAAATATCCGAATAAACTCATTCCTATGATCATTGTAAACCTGAAAAAAATCTGTAACCCAGTGACTAAGTTCAGTAATTAAACTCGTAAAATTAATAATGCCTGTTTCCATTTTAATGCATTTGTCTATATAAGCCAAAACAAACGTGTCTTCAATTGTCAAAAAACAAAATAAAACGTGCATCAACAGAAGATAAAACACACATCAATCCAAGGAAGATAATTTGAATCATTGATAAAATGTGTTATTATTAAACTTACATGAACAAACTCTGTTGAAATCTTACAAAACTTAGATATGGTGTTTTCTTTGTATTCATTAGGCAAATTTTCTACAACCTTGTAAAACGATTTTGATAACACCGAGAAATATCTTGTCTTCTTAACCCAATCGAACTGTAAAGAGAATCAAAAACAATTGTATCAGACTGTACAGCTATATATATAAGACAACTTTTGTCAGTACAAATATCAAAAAAAAAATCTGCAAAGTGGAAGGGATTAATTTAAGTTAGAATGACTTGTTTCCTTATCCACAAATATGATTAAACTTAGTACAAATATAATTTGTTTTTTTTTTCTTTTGAAATCTACAAAGTGCGCTTTACAAATAAATGAAAGTTTGATAATTTGGTAATATGCGGAAATAATTTGTTTAACATGATTTATACTTAAAATAATTAAGGAAAGACAAAACAGCACAAACAAAAAGAGATGCATTTTGTACCAATGATCAGTCTGTGCTTCAGAATACCGTATAGCGGGATATTTTCGTGGGGTGTTCATTTTATTTTGGCTGGTCAGCGGAAATCGCGTAAAAAAAAATTTGAGAAAATTTACGCATACGTTCGATTCTTTTTAATAGCTAAAGCGTTTTGTAAACTACTACTATCTGTTTTTCCCGCTCGAGGGATTACTTACGGTTTATGTTAATTTAAACAATATAAATGCAAAAGATCATTGTCTACTGGTTGACAGAAGTTAATCAGCATAATACGTTATTGGTTATTTAATAATAGAAATGATAATATAACAGTGTAAGGTATGCTGTCAAGTATTTTATACTTGTCATATAGTCACAAATTATATAATTTACAAGTCACTCATGATAACTTTAGAAACTAATTAATACATCAACGATCAGGTTAATTTCGTAACTAATCAACCTTGACTTTAACAAGAAGTTAATATACATGTGCCAAATAACTATGTACCGGTATTTCATTGATTAACTGTTTCAAAGTTTAATCAATAAATAAGACTTTATTAAGGTAAAACAAGACCCTTGGTTGTCAGTTGTTTTAATTTTTAAACTGCAACCATTCACTAATTTCAATATCCGCCAAAGTTTCTAAATGGAGATCAAAGAATCCAAAAAATAAAAAAAAGCCAAAATTTATCAAATTCTTTGTTTTTCCTATACTTCAAAATTTAACAACCGCGAAAATAACCCCCTATACGGTATTATCATAACTAAATAGTATAATTATATTAAAAACTAAATACGTGTAATACGCTCTTCTTGAAATCCTCAAAGTTAGTCATGTTGTAAGTGATGATGCTTTTACACTCATTAATAAACGTCTCCGTTAAATTTTCGATGTCATTTTGCAATTTCTTCATCCTTTTTGAGTTTAATGTCTGCAACTGAAAATGATGAAAATTTGAAATTATGTCAGTAGAAGTTTCAGAACCACATAACGTAACAAATAAAGAAAGAAAAATAATAACAAAAAAGAAGTATATAAAAAAAAAGTATTTACCACAATACTGTTATCGATATTAAAGAAGAAAAACACACATAGAAACATAAAAAAAAATAACATCCATTTAAAATACGAAATGCATTACCAATGCAAACAATCATTAACAGTACTCTGCATTTGTTGATTATGTTCTACCTACAGTTTATATGATTTAATTTATCAATGAATCCAAGTTATTTTCTGCTTTTATGTATTATCAGTACAACAAGCAAACGTGCAAATACTTTTAGCAAGCATAATAAAGACATACAATGTAGTGTACACGTTAACGTAATAGTTGACGAGTAAATAAACAAACGTATACTATTATTTAAATGAAATGAACACATTTTCTTATTGCTGACATGTAAGACCTGGTCTACATCAAACTGTAGTTTGTATTTTAATCATGGTACAATGAATTTTACACATCTCATTCGTGTATACATAGTTCATTCAAACGTGGTTTTATTTCGTCCAACAAATATGTAATGAACTAAAATATGCATGCAACGTTACAATATTGTTGAAATTATTATTTTTTTTATTGAGTTGTAGTTTTAGGTGTGTACTTTAATACATATCGATCATATGCAATACATAAACTTTGAATACACATGGTATATATCAAAAATGTAGTATCGTTGAACTTTGATTGTATATTCCATGCTCATTTACATCACTATTTTTTTATACTGCAACTAGTTGTGTTTATTTCCTAAATATAGTAACACAGCTGTATGTTGTGCAATGTCAAGTTCATAATGGAACACTTTCTCTACAATAAGGGGTTCATTAAGGGATGAAAATTAGTTTGACATTGATGTAACGATTTAAAAAGCTATCGATGTATTGATTTAAGTTGCAGTATAAAAACAATATTAGGTCAATGTAATAAAAATATAAACTTTTTTGTACTCGGCTCAAAACTGGGAAAGAACCTCGCCCTTCCCTAGTTTCTCAGCCTCAAACAAAAAGGTTATATTTTTCTGATATTGACCTCATAATTGTATATGTATTGTAATACACATGTCACCATTACTATTCAGTAGTCTGTAATTAAGAGTCCATAGTGATTTTTTGTGTATTGTTTTTATAAAAGACCAGATGGTCGATGGTTTTCGTCTTTTATTGCTTCATTGTTTGTCATTCTGAAAAAAATATGTCATGATATATTGTAGATGTTTTGTTATTTATGTTAGTACCATACAAATACCAGTAGCTATATACATTCTAATGAGTTTGCTCATTTAAAATTTTACAGAATGTGCTCATTTTAAATAACAAATTGAAAGAGAACGTTCAATTAAGAACATAAAGTAGCAAAAGGTAATCATATGTATTACTAAAATACGTTTATTATCAAACTCACTGCAGACAATTTGTGTCTTATGTAATTTAACTCAGCGTCGGATGTATTTCGAAAGACAACAGGCATATGTTTCACATATTTGTCTAACTTGTTTAACACAGCTGATAATACTTCACAGTGTTCTGTCGTGTTCACTTTTTTGAACTGCAAAACAAAAATGTTGTTTCTGAAACTAACAACGATAGCAAATACATTATACAGCAATAGTTATGACAAACACAGTTACTACAAATAGACACGTTTACTGAAGTTATGTTTCACTCTTTGTTGTTATTAGAAAGGAAGCAAAACAGGTTTAGAATAAACATCTGTATGATTAAAAAGAGTTCTGGATTCTGTTTTGTATGTTTTTAAATTACGTGAACAACAGTCAAAATTTTTGATTTCATTTAACATTTATTTCAAGATTAAAGGTGTTTACTTGCACTGCCGATATAACTGCTGTATATGTTCATGACTGGACATATACTAGTCAACAAAAAAATGGCTACACGACAATTTTTCCGAATTTAAGATGAAGTATTCCGTTTATAGAACCCAGGCGGAAACCCGGTTGAAATAGAACAAAAGCATCGAAGCTCTTTGTTAGAGAAGGCGATAAATGCTTACTGTGATGTTTACTATTGTAACAAAAAAAAAGTTAAAAGCAATAAATAGAATGACAATTTTCTTCTCAATTACGAAGTGTTCTATTTTAAAAACGCCATTTGCATAAGGTTTCAATTTATCTATTACATAGTTAAACAGAACAGTTAGATATCAAATCGACGACATGGGTATCTATTTTGTAGAAAATGCATAAGATCCATTTTTTCTGAAAAAAAAAATACCACGGACGGTTAACATATCAATCTATAGGTTCAGTAATGTTCGTGTCTGCCCTTCCATTAAGTGACTTAAGAAAAAATTCTAAAAAATGGGTAACAATTGTATCGAAAAGAGAAAATCAAGTGCATCATTTTATGTTAGGGCGTGTTTGAGTTGAATATTTTGTCTTGAAAACGTACAAAGCAAGAATATTTGATACATCATTTCGCTTTAGATTCTATCATTTTTATATATAAAATCTACAAGTTGACTTTATAACCCAAAAAATCACGTTACTAAAAGATGAAATATATGGGTCAAGTGAAATACCTACCTTATGAATCATAAAAACAGAGTAGGTGTGTTCGAATAGCTTTTTTTTTTACTAAACATACTTGACGACAGTCTTTCAAGTTTGATGATGAAAATGCATATCTTCGGAAATTGATATTTTTTTTGTGTGTGATAAGTAAGGTTTATAGTCATGAACCACTAAGAAAACCTAGTCTGCTCTTCCACGGATTATTTAATTAGATTTTTTTTTATAATTAATGAATTTTCTTAAATTCCAACTGAACACCGATTAGACAATAATTCTAAGTTGAATCAATGCAGACAAGATCATTAACTGATTTTCATTAGCTAGTAGATACATTCGTCTTTTAAAATACAACTGACATATAAGAATCGTAAGGGTGCTTTGAGGATAAATTTATCGGTTTTCAAGAGCAAAATTGGCAGCGCGTCATCCGTTATAGGGTTTCATTTCTACGATTGTGAAAATTAACTGGCGTAATGGGAAGATAAATTTGACGAAGTAGAATCCTGACTGAGAACCAATTTGAAGGTAGTAATACTTAATAACCATGGAAATATAAAAACCGTTCATAAAAAATGTTTTTTGATTTAATGACGTCATTTTGCGAATTTATTTTTGACAAAATTTACATAAAACGACAATTTAAAAAGACAGAAGTTCCAATTAATGATGCCGACCTTCATTTAAAGGTAAATACAATGTTTGCCATCAAGACTTTTTTTTAAAACATACAGTTTCCTCTTTCTTTTTTTTTTTTTGAAAAGCATAGTTCGGCCCCACAGGAAATCGTAAAATGTATACCTTATCACTTGATTTACCATAGACAGTACATGTATGTGTGAAGCGAAATTCAAAAAACGGTAAGAATCTTAAAACTTATCCGAAAGGTTCCAAATTTACAGTGTATTGTTTTCATATCTAGGGCTTTGATTTAAGACGAAAACTTTTATTTATTTTTTTTGCATTTTTTGAGATTTAAAAAACACTTTTTTTTACCAAAAATAAAAATAAAACAATATTTTTTACGCATTAGTTACAACATGAACATAACTTGATTAGCATATTGAATATTTTTAAACAAATTAGAAAAATATTTTAGTACTTAGAAATTGTGTGTCGATTTTTTATCAAACTTTCCGAAAAATAATATGCACCATATGATCGTCTACACGGAATTAAGTAACTTTCCGACAGGTCTTGATTTTCATTATCATATGTGCATATATTGCAAACGAAAGTTTTTTTAAATAGTGTATCTCATTTTGTTTTATGATTAATATTTTTTGATAAATTGTATTCCAAAGTCGAGTATCGTTTCTTTTGTTGACTAGTCTATAACAACAGTGAACTAATTCAATTGCATAACATGTTTTTTTTTATGAAAGTTTATTAAAACCCCCGCACAATATACATGATATACAACATCAACTTTATTCAAATGTTATTCGTACCCTTCATTTTTTTCTTTAGAACTATAATTATACAACAACGAATAGTCAAATAAAATACCGAATGCGAAATTTTTCTATTTCAGTTTTCTGAACTTTATATTATTTTAAACCACAATTATATTAGTGTAGAAACAATCCGCGAAGTTTTTGTGATTTTGATTTATATATTTTATGTTTAAAAATCCCACAAACGATTTGTACAAAATCAAAACATTTCAAAGAAATGATATCTTAAACTGTAAAATATTAATTAAATCGTTATGCTAAACATATTTTCTCTTACTTTTATTATTGAATAATGTCAATAGGTTCAATATTACAATTGAGAGCACTGAATTACACACAGTTATTAAGCACATTTTTTTCTTTTGTAGATGCACATTAAATGAATGGGAATCAATGAAAAAAAAATCGTTTGTACTTGAATTCTATCCATGAAAAATTTCCTGAACAATTTGTATCGGAAAATAAATTAAGGATTATATTGTTGAGTTTTAGAGAATACGATTTTATGTTTTGCAAGATGGAATAATGACTCACAAATAAAAGATGTTTGTAAATAATGATGTATGTAGTGTCCATTTCATTACTACGAATTTTAAATAAGCATGTGTCCATAGTACACGGATGCCTTATCCGCATTATCATTTTTGATGTTCATTGGACCGTGAAAATGGGTTGAAATCTATAATATTGCATTAAATTTAGAATGATCATACCATAGGGAACATGTGTACGAAGTTTTATGTTGAATAGACTTCAACTTCATCAAAAACTACGTCGACTTAAAACTTTAACCTGAAAATTTTAACCTGAGCGGGACAGACGGAAGGACGAAGGAACAGATGTAAGGAAGATCTAAAGAATGGTCGCACAAACCAGAAAACATAATGCCCATAAAAGAGTCAGATAAATTCTGTATCAGTCGTTTTAAAAAAATATCATTCATTGTTTAGCCTATATAGAAACGATAACAGCAGTGTTCAAATATTAAATCATATACCTGTATAAGTTGCACATAAGTTTCTGATAAATCTTTAGCCATAGTTTCATACTTTTCCATGGTCGCTACTATTACGATTTTTGTTTCTTCTTGCAATCTGTTCATCCTGTTTTCATTAAGTTTCTAAAATTTAAACAGTAGTATTCGCAATTTTGTCATAACTTGCAAAACAATCCACATAGATAAAGGCAACAGTAGTATACCGGTGTTCAAGAGCAGTTAATAATTGAAAAAAACAGGTTAAAGCAAAGTATTTCCCACAAGACAAGAGATAACCTTTTATCGATATCATCAATATAAAATTAACAGAAAAACATAATTAAACGTACGGAACTGTTGGTCTTTATTTTACTTTTTGAAACTTTTTTTTTAAATATTTGTTATCTGGAATTACAATATTAATAATTATCACATTTTGTTGCTGTACACGTATCTTGACCTACATCTATAAATGACAATGAGGGTCGGTTGAAAACAAATCTTTAGGACAAAAGAAATGATTTCAGCTTTCCAATTGTGAATTTTCCATTTCTATTTCCAGCAGCGCCTGCATACGGAGTTTATATCTCTAAATTGATAAGATAGTCCCGTGCTTGTGTTTCCTATATATCATGATGTATTTGCTACGTGGTTGCTGCTCACAAGGAATCTATTAAACCACGAGTTCCAAATTGAGAAGTTGAAATAATCCTTACGTAAAGTATAGGACGTCATCACGAGTTGATTGACCGTTATGAAATAAACGTTTCACAGAAGATATCAAATATGTTCCGTATGTTGTTAATATCATCCCCTACCATTTTACAAATTTGATCTACCGAATTAGACTATTTACCGGATCTGTAATAACATCAATCTATGAGTTTGATTGTCCCTCTGGTATCTTTCGCTACTCTTTCAAACATATACAAAATAATCGTATAACTGTTTGGTTAACCCATAACTTGTATATTACTTGTTATACCTGTAACCATTGAAGTTCCTTTCGATTATTTGATATGAAGACGTCTCTTTCAGCGATGTCACATCTTTTCCATTTTTCAACAAGTTTCAGCTGTTTTTGTACTTTATCTATTTCAAGCTGTTTCTTCATTTTCATTCTACTTGGTTGCTGGACTTCATTTTTGTCATTTTTAAAATACTCTTATAAAAAACATGGTAAAATATTTTTACATGCATGACAGTACGGTTCAATTAAACCTGCAGATACACCTTTAATCGGACATTTTTTTAAACTTTGTATAGAAAACCTTTTAAAATAAACATTTGTGTTTATAAATAATCATAGTACCAGTCAATTCGAGATTATAGGAATAGAAAGCTGAAAACCCTCACTCAAATGTGTTGCAATATGATCGGATTTCGAAAAGTAACCATCTTTAGATTCATGTATATTTCCGTATTCTAACAACTTAATCTACGGAAAATGATGAACTTTATAACAATGACCAGCAATAATGTTGTTCCTTTTCTTTGGTGCAATGGAAAAAAAAAATATCTTGATTTGTTTCTTCAATCAGTCAATATCTGTTTCCTTTTAAAAACAGATTAAGGAACAGGTAAACAGCTTTCGACAATGTTCTGCATGACTTTAAAGTATATAAAATATCTTATAGAAGTTGTTTTGAGATATTATAAAAATATCGTAGTTCCTGATCGAATTTAGATTGATTAAACTAATAACCAATTATTCTTTTTAGTTCAAAAATGAAAATAATGTTTTGTCTCGTCTTATAACTTTGATATTACAAACGTTAAGAATAATATTGCCGAATATCTATGACCTGGTAACGTATTCGAAAAAATCAACCAAAGAAAAGTTCATATTTCAGAAACTGATAAACGAAATGAAATCCTTCAAAGTAAAAATAGGGTAACTAAATGATTGTGTGTGTGTATGTGTGTATGTGTATATTTCTGTCCAATTGAGGGATTACATTGCCTCAATTATAACATAATCAGTATCAATGTTACTGTTCTAGATAGTGTAGTAATGTGCTCTTGTTTATGTTCACTGCTATTTTACAGACATAAAACTTCTTCAATACCCTAGAAGACCATTAAACATAAATCCATATAATATCTTTTTGATTGGTACAATAGTCATCATGATAATATATCATTAGATATATTTTCAAATGCAATCATCGTTTTTAATGCTCACTGTCTAAACAGTATTTCTTTTCATACGATAGCCTAAGTTGTTCATTGGTGAAAATATCTATGAATAAGAAATTGGCGGGATTTCAATTTTTTTTAATTAAAAGTCGCGGAAATTGATAAACGGTTATCAAAATAAAATTAATTTGTGTTCATAATAACGACAAAAAAAAGACACATGTTGTGTGTGTGGTATATATGTCATAGTTACATAAGTGTGAGCGTATTTTTCATGATGAATATTTTGCACAATGGTTTTTTTAACGAAGTATTTGTGAGCATAGTTGGTCTATAATTACCTTTGTACGTGTTGAATATAGCATTCTGAATTAACTCTTTTACTTCGGTGTTTGTGTCCTTCATGGAACATATATGAATCTAGAAGTTTTATAAAATAAATACTAAATATCATAGTTAAACATGTTTAAGGGCAATCGTCTATAAAACCTGTTTAATCCACCGTTTTTGTATTTACGAAAATGCCTGTGCCAAGCTGAGGATATGAAAGTTTGAGCTTTTAATTGTTCCTATAGCTTAGGGTCTTTTTGTTTACAATTTTAAGTGGTGTCGGTTATTTCGTTAATTTGCTTTTTGCAATTTGTTGAAAAAAGTCAATGTAGTTGTATACGTTATTTTTTATTGGATGATACCTGAAACCAAATAAAATTGAGAATATAAATTGGGAATGTGTCAAAAGGACAATAACTCGACCATGGAGCAGACAACAACTGAAGGCCACCAATGAATCTTGAATGCAGCGAGAAGCTCCAGCACCTAAAGGTGTCCTTCAGCTTGACCCTAAACAAATATGTTTACTAGATCAGTGATAATGGACGTCATACTAAACTCTGACTTATACACAAGAAACTAAAATTAAATATCGTGCAAGACTAACAAAGGTCAGAGTTCCCGGACTTGGAACAGGTGCAATATTGCGGCGGGGTTAAACATGTTTGTCGAGATATCAACCCTCCCCATTACCTCTATTCAGTGTAGAAAAAACAAACACACAACATTTCCAACAGTTAAACTCAGTTTAAGAGAAGTTTTAGTCCGATGTAAAAATAGGTAACAAAAAAAAACTTAACAAAATGACAATAATAAAAAGATAAACAAAGGACTACTAGCAGTTAATGACATGCCAGATCCAGACCTCAATTAAGGTGATTGAAAGATTATGTTTTCATCATATGAATATCAAGCACAATTCGTTCCATTAGGGGTTTATTATTATACTATCATAAATATATGAGAGGAATATAACCCGTGTCATGTCAACAACTGGTTTGAGAATAAACGTCTTTAATTCCAATGCAAAGACCCTATAAAGGAATCAATATTTAGGGCAAAATATGCCATCTTTAATGATCTGACAACAGTTTCCAATATAAACTCATTATAGATACCAGGACTGAAATTTTATATTTACGCCAGACTCTGGTTTCGTCTACAAAAGATTGATCAGTGACGCTCGAATCAAAAAAAATATTAAAAGGCAAAATACATAAATCCCTTCTCAATAAGTCTGTTTAAAGTCTTTGTTAGCTGTTGGGCTTTGTACAAAATATTACCATATAAGATTGAATGTGTAATTCCTGAACGTATAATTAAGATGTATTGACATTATTTAAATACATTTTATACCAGGAAATTGACAGTCTGCCATAAAACCATGCAAAATCTCATATTTCGTCCAAATTGGTAGTTACAACTTGGCAACATTATATATATTTCCAAAATCTTTGGGTATTTAGGAGTTAAGATAAAAAAACATTTTTTTTGTTAATTCACACTATTTTCCATTTAACAGCCTTATTTGCATATTTAGGTACTTTTTAAAGGTCTGGATAATTGATATATCTCTTAAATATAACATTATCTTGTTATATTTTGCAAAGAACATCATTAAAAAACAAAAAAAAATGCATTTTGAGATTTTTATACCTTTTGGCAGGTTGCCAGAGAGGTTCGTGCATCATATGTATTAGATAAATTGCATGTAGTACATGTACTCCGTAGGTGTTTTCTCTCAAGATCATATTTTTTTTTAACTTTTAGGATTTTTTTAAAGGTGCATATCAGTTCTATGACAAGTGAAAAAATTTAGCCTGGCAAATAATGGGAAATTAGTAAAAATGCTCCAAAATTATCTATAAAATGCACTAATTGTAATAGTTTTTGCCCCTTAATATTTAACTAAAACTGATTAAAGTAGACTTATATTCCGGACAATAACTTTAGTTTAAGTGTATAGATCTTTATGAATTTTTTTTCAGAAGGTTCAATACCACAAAAGGAAAGTGGGGATCGATTTTGGGGATGATGGTCCCAACCGTTTTTTAGGGATTTCTTTTTTTTCAAAATTTTTCAAGTTTCAAGAAGAAATCTTTAATTGCACAGCATTGTTGTGCAATAGATTTTATTGATCTTTGACCGCATTTATTTTTTAACAATCACAATCCAAATTCAGACATCATCAAGCTTAAACATTGGTGACCAAATTTAATTTGCTCCAACCGTTCAGGGTCCAACCACTGCGGTTGTATAAAGCTGCGCCTTGCAGAGCACCTGGTTTTCACATACTTTCAATTGATGACAGTCTTTTAAAAAACAGAGTTGTGAACATACTTGTACTTCAAAATATCTTCCTCTTTGAAACTTTTGATTGGAATTGCTGTTTGTTGATACTTTGAGATTTTGATTTTTAATCCCCTTACGGCTAACGTGGAAGTGGACTTAGGTTTGCACCACGTCGGTCGGTCTGTCTATCTGTCAGTTTGGCAAATCAGACTTTTTTGGTGCTTGAAGATTTTGATTTGATATTTGGTTTATTGATTTATCATGACAAGTTACAGGTCAAATTCATTTTTCACGCTTTAAGCTTTTCTCTTTGTTCAGTTAAAGTCCTTTTTCTAGAATTAAATTTTTGATGAAATACTTATTCATTAGAAGATGTCTCTTCAAACGGAAATAACTAATATTTCTCATCACTTGGCTTCCGTCGTCGTTAACTATTACAAAAATCTTCTCCTCTGAAACTACTGGGCCACATTTAACCAAAATGGGCCACAATCATCATTGGGGTATTTAGTTTAAAAAATGTGTCCGGTGACTCGGTCAACCAACTAAGATGGCCGCCATGGCTAAAAATAGAACATAGGGGTAAAATGCAGTTTTTGGCTTATAACTCAAAAACCAAAGAATTTACAACAAATCTGACAGGAGTCAAATTGTTTATCAGTGTCAAGATCTATCTGCCCTGGAATTTTCAGATGGTTGATAGGTTGCTGCCCTTCAATTGGTAATTTTAAGGAAATTTTGCCGTTTTTTGTTATTATCTTGAATATTATTATAGATAGAGATAAACTCTAAACATCAATAATGTTCAGCAAAGTAAGACCTAAAAAAAGGTCAAATGACCAAAATGGTCAGTTGACCTCCTCAGGAGTTATTGTCCTTTATAGTCAATTTTTTACAATTTTCATTAAATTTGTAAATTTTCACTATCATTTTCCAATGAAACTACTGGGCCAAGTTCATTATAGATAGATATTTTTGTAAGCAGCAAGAATGTTTAGTAAAGTAAGACCTACAAACTCATCACCATCACCAAAACACAATTTTGTCATGAATCCATCTGTGTCCTTTGTTTAATATTCACATAGACCAAGGTGAGCGACACAGGCTCTTTAGAGCCTCTAGTTTAAAGACAAAATGACATTTAGGATATTTTTGGTATTTATTGTTCAATTTTGTTCCAGTCTGATATTTGTGTGCAGAGTTGTGATCTTTGGACAAAGGAAATTCACTTAGATAGTCAGAATTCAACAAGTTTTTTCATTATGCTTGAAGATTTTGTCTCGATATTTTTATGTTGTTTACACCATGACAAATTATAGAGTTAAAATTTTGTTCCATTACATGAATTTGTATCGGGTTGGGGACTATGTATTGCCATGCATTCCTCTCAAAATGCTTGTTTTTATCAGAATTTTCTCAACTCTGATGTTGCAAAATTGTTTGATATTTAGTTAAAATAGATATTGATGACTTTATTTTGTTAATTTTTTTTCAGATCTATCAAACTTTTACTCTTTTTTGCTAATAACTTCATCATGTTCATTCATGACTAAAAACTTTTACTTAGACTATTTTTCACTTTTTTTTACGGCAGACCACCATAATATTATATAAACAGTAAAATCATAACTATTTTTATGACAATGTCGGCTCAACTGTTTAACCCTTTATCTGTGTATATTTGTTTTTATTACATGTGGTTATGAAATAAATTGTATTGCAATTTAAAAAAATTGTGTTTGTCTCAGCTTGTAGTCATAGGCCAACTGTATCTTACATGTCTTATTCCCAAGCCTCAAATTGCTAGAGATTACATTCTTGGAGGAAACTTAGCATTACTGTTATGTCCACTGTTCTCCCAGAATTGACACAGGGATTACTAACTAGTTCATGTCAGCGTCACAAAATTGTAGTTGCAGTTTTATCAGAAACTATTCGGAGTAGTCTCTTTATATTTGGCATAAAGCTTTATCACAATATACAAAACATAGCCCTTTTCTAGGTAAGAGGCTCAATTCTATGAAATTCACAAAACTATTAAATCTTCCTCTTTTCTGGTAATAGATTACATGAATGTACAAGGCTGTGCAGTTTGTACAATTTATAGTCTACAATTTCATACTATTTTAGAAAAGAAATTTCCCCGATTTCATCTGAAGGAGAAGTGCTTAAAATTTTTAATACTTTTACGATAGTTTTTTGGTCTAAATTGTAAGGGGATTCATGTTGAGTCTCTATCTTTAGTATGTTAAACAGTTTTATGAATCATTATTAAATACAACATGTTTTCAAAATTTGAGACAGACCTCAATTGTGGCCACTTTGAATTTAGACAAAAAGCGTCTAAAAACTAGAATATTATAAAATGCTAAAATTATGAAGAACTCATAATGATAATACCTGATGAGTGTGCATAGTATTGTAAATAAAACAGCCCATTTTTTAAGTTTCTAAAGTAATTTTCTTTTCAATAAGTTTATATTTAAAGAAATTGTAAAAATTCTCAGTTTAGGGGTAAAAAAGACAAAAAAGGGGTCTAACCGGGTTTACTCCTTTAGTATATTTTCTAATTTAAACCAAGTCAAACTGGGTTTATTCAATTAAAATAACCAGTAAACATTAGTTCAGTCATTATTTTTCTTATAATTTGACTATCACATACTTTTGAAAAGTTTCTATTGAAACAGATAGGAAATGAAAAAATTGGCAAAATTGCCATCATGCCTATCTTTAATTATTATTTTATCGTAAGAAGGTATCTTTTGTCGAGCACCGTTTCTTTCATTTTGTAGATAAATATATGAGCTTCATGAAATATAACATTTTATTGAAAATAAAATATGATCTTACAAGATTCAAGCCTTTAAAAATATACAAATTTTGCAGAATCGGCCTTTTTTAAAACAACGCAATTTCAACCTGTCAGTAGGGGTAATGAGAAATGTCACAACTTTTTGAATTATCCTAATTTCCTTTCATTTTAAGTTGTTTGTTAAGATATTTGTTATCATTTAGCTGTAATTTTTCCATAAAACAAAATGGCCTTTTGTCAGTACAGAAATGGATAATTATCGAATGTTCGGCATACACAAATAATGGCTGAATATTTTTTCAAAATATTTTGCACAAATAGTTATTACATATAAGGTATCTAAAATCCAAAATATCAGTCTGATTGGAATATTTTGGATTTGGACCATTTTGCATGGTTTTATCACAGACTGGCTCTTAATAAATTATACAATTTAAAACAAGAATGTGTCATCAGTACACGAATGCCCCACTCGCACTATCATTTTCTATGTTCAGTGGACCGTGAAATTGGGGTAAAATCTCTTATTTGGCATTAAAATTAGAAAGATCATATCATAGGGAACATGTGTACCAAGTTTGAAGTCGATTGGACTTCAACTTCATCAAAAACTACCTCGACCAAAAACTTTAACCTGAAGCGGGACAGACGGACGAACGAACAGACGGACGGACGAACAAACGAACGGACGCACAGACCAGAAAACATAATGCCCCTCTACTATCGTAGGTGGGGCATAAAAAAAGAGCATATACATCATGTTGATCTAGTACAATTAATAATTTTCACCTATATATGACCGTGAAAGAAAGATATTGACTGCCTCCCTCTTAAACAAATTTTACATTTCAGATTTGTTATAATAGTAAGTAAAAACAATAAAGTCATTATTTTGATTAACAATTTATGAGAAATAGTTGTTTTTTACTTATCGTGTTTCTTCTCAATTAAAAGAGACATCAATAAATATCACCATCTATATTATTACTTCAGTAACAGCTAGTATTATATTTCGATGTTATTCTCAATATTTACCAAACTCAAATTCACATAGTTGTTCTAAATTTTGTTAAATAACACTGATCAGATGAAATATTTACTGAAATCGTATATGTATTCAGGTTGTATTTTTATCTCCCACAGCATTACGCTTAACCATGTTAACGACAAAACAGAATACTATCATCAGTTAGTACTTAATATCACATTATTGTTTTATTCTTTATCTTGAATAACATATATCATGTGATAATCATGGCCTGCAATGATTATCACCGGTAAACGATTGCGCGAATTGTAAAATAAATTGAAGTGTGGAATTCCTTCTATGTTATTGATATAATTCAAAAAGCGAAGGATAAACATTTTCGATTACAGTTACTCTTCTGTGACTTCTCACAAAAAACTACGTTTCGTTATTTTCTTTGTAATTTTTCTCAATTACACTAGGTTTCTGTCTCATACTTGCTACTATTGCTCACTACAACAGGTGATTTGCTAGTTTAAATAACCTACATACATAGAAAAATGGATGTTAGTCATTCATAAGACGAGTTTGACAATTGATATTTACTAGTAAATAAGAAGATTTGGTATGAATGCCAATATTACAAATCTCTACACTACTCAAAAGTAATCAACTATAGGTTACCGTATGGCGTTCAACAATTAGTGAAATCAATACTACATAGTGAGCTATAAATGCCACCAATGACAAATGTAACACAATTCAAACGTGAAAACTCATGACCTGATTAATGAACGAAAAGACACAAATATGATACCCAGTAACAAACAAAATGATAGTCTAATAGCAAGCCGGTTTCATCAATTATTTATTAAATTTTCAATTATTCTGAAAGAGAGAGAGAGGGGAGAAACACACTTTGTTTGTTGAAGCGGAGTAGCAAGTAGGTGTATTTATAAAGTTTTGCTAGTATTGGGTCATTGTGGCATTGATTTTTTGCTTTATTTGATAGAAATAACAAAGCACTTGTTTCTAGAATTTTAGTAAGAAACTGTTAGATATATTACGATACTGGAGATTTTTTTCATTCTTGTGAATTTTTTTTAAGGGGAAAAATAAATCAAACTTTTTATAACAAAACATTATGAATCGTTTACTCTTGGAATATTAAATTAATACAAGATACACATGTTATATGATATTAGAAAACATATGCACTTCTAAGTATCATTATAAATTCCAGATAACAACCAAATTATGTTCTAATGCAGAAAACTCGAACTTGAGATTGTTATTGTGACATAAAGAAGAAGGTGACCCCTATATTTGTATGTCATTATGTACCAAGGGCCTCAACAAATAGCTATAAGTATCTTTAAGATATCCGTTCTCTTAGGGTGGTGAGTTACATTTATATATCAATTGTGTCAGCCATATATTGCAAAATAACTTTCATATGACGTCCCTACGTTGATTCCATCCTTGTTATTATCAGCAACTTGAAGACATCAAATTTAAATACCCTTTTCTATACTGTTTTGAAATGATATATAACGATGCATATTTTTTAATCTTTTGAAGAGAGAAAACATACTTTGACGACAATAAAGTGAACAAAGTTTGTGCATGTATTTTACGGTTTCCGTAGAATAACGATAACAATGAAAGGTAAACAAAGAAGATCATACCCTCATCTTTTCTCTTTATACTCTTGCTCTTTTTTGTTGACAAACGATCTAAAACTTTAGATCTTAAGCTTATATCTGATTTGAATAAATGTATCACTGAACTAGTATATATTTGTTTAGGGGCCAGCTGAAGGACACCTCCGAGTGCGGGAATTTCTCGCTACATTTAAGACCTGTTGGTGACCTTCTGATGTTATATTTTTCTATGGTTGTTGTCTCTTTGACACATTCCCTATTTCCATTCTCATTTTTATTTTATCTCATATATATCAAGCAAGATTTTTTTCCATAACATGTCTTAATTCACAGATGTAATATATTTAAATATTTTTTGAATAATTGAATAGATAAACATTGATAAACTCAAAATACAATTAATACTTTCATTATTCAGATTTACAACGGTTGTGTTCTAGAAAAGTAAATGTCTTTAGCGAGTCAAAGTCTACGTTATTTCTTATTTTCTGCATATGTGACTTAAATATGCACAAAATGTAAAAAAAATATCATCTCTAAAAGTATTGTGAAACCAAACTCAAAGCTCGAATCTTGTTTTAACATCTTGTTTTAGTGACACTTAGAAATGTAACAATGTGGTGCAAACTAGTTCACAAATCAAACCTTCACCTATTTGAAGAATAATTTTACCAATTTATGTTTCTTTAGACAGTCCTCTGCCAGCTTTGTTGCCTCTTCCTCTAATGATTTATCACCAAAGCATTCTTCTACTAATTCCGGGATATCTTCGATCGAATCTGATAGAGTTGCAGGTTTACTGTTGCCCTTCCATTTAACACTAGAACATGATGCTCAAAAAGTTAATAAAACAAAGACCCTTTCTCAGCTTTTCTAACCGTATATACCTTGCAGGTTTACACATACAGTATATTTTATATTGTAGGACATTAAATACACAAAATTGTGTGTCCATGATAATCATCGTGACATTTCAAGTAATTCGTAATGGTCAACATGTTTGTGTTGTATATATTCAAATGCTGATTGGACTAAATAACAATATGTAAATTTGTGTTCTATTCATTCTATAACTAAGAGCCGACTGCAAAAATATATGATACTGCTTAGTTTATTCAATAGCAATACTGCAAGCCAGCTTTATCATTGGAAATATGAATCTTTTCCAAAATAAGCGGTATGGTTTTTAGAAGAAAGAAAATATTATTATATTTTTCACATTTAAAATAATACAACATTTATTATCTCAGTTTATGTGTGTCAACTTAAAATAGCAAACCGATTTGAATTTATTTTTTTCTGTTTCGTCATATAATGTTTTTATGATTCACATCGGCAATTTATTGCTTTTGTGGGTAATGAATCATGTATTTTGATTGCAATATCTATGATTAAAAAGTACCTGTTCAAGAAGGCGCATCTTTGAAAGATTGTTGTTTTTTAGAAATGTCGAAACAAATAAAAATCAGAACGTTTAACTTAAAACCTGATTATTAACCATCATTTCATATCGGTTAAGAATAAGCTTCTCTTATTGGATAAAAAGGGACCACATGACATTCGTTATTTGTCAGTAATAAATTCCATCGGTCATTAACAGAACAAAACGGACCAGAAAACTAGTCGTTAACGGACTTTTACATGATAATGACCGGTCGGGCGTGGTTTCCGTCCGTTAATGACCGTTGGGACGTGTTTTTCGTCTGTAAATGACCGTTGGGGCGTGGTTTCTCTGTTAATGACCGGTGGGGCGTGGTTTCTCTGTCAAGTTATTAAGTACTTATATTCTGAAAATTTGCTCTAAAATGAAAGGCAGTATTACTACGACTGGTCTTCTATCTTTGCCATGAATATCATACAATTTCTTGACTATGTTTTGGACATTTTGAATTTATGAGAATTTTCAAAGACATGGTTCCTCAATGAAATAAACATAATGGTTCTTGAATTCAAAGAAAATTTACTGCAGATGGTTAATTACATAATAGTTCTTGAAAAACTGGTCATTATCGTGATACATAGACTGCCCGTAGAACAGTGGTATTGACTGTGACAGCGAATAACGAAATTAAAAGGTGTAAATGAAATATCCAAAAATTTCAAGAATATACATATCTTGATTTGTCATGCAGATTTTGTATGAAGAAAACGTATTCCTACAAGGGTTGGTGCACAATAGTTTACATAAGAAAATGCATGTACCAAGTCAGGAATATGACAGTTGTTATCCAGTCGTTTAATGTGCTTTTGACCTCGGAGATCCATATTTTTATCATTTTACTTTTAGATATATGTATATCGATTATGATGTTATTGAATGCACACAAATTAACCGTAATTCCAACATATCCCCTCCCCTTGACCTCATATAAACAAAAATATGAATACAATAAAGTAAACCTAGTATGTTCTTGATGTTTTTGATAACAAGTTGAAAGGAAATTTGCTGCCCCTCCTGATTCATCAATTACGACAACATGGTTGTTGTTTGATAGTACACTAAAAGCTGTTTTCAGTGCCTCAATCTCTCCTTCAATTAGTACCAATACAACAGGCAATGTTCCCTTGGTTTCCGAATGAGCGTTATTGCTTTGTGTGTCTTGTTCTGTTATAAAAGACTCGTCGTTGTATATTTTAGCCTCGAAATCTAAAAAAAAAAGAAAAGAAAACTTAAAGTGAAACAACACTTCGGTTATTTTCTCATTTTCTTTGCTCTTTTCATTTTCTATTAAAGAGATTTTAATTGAAACCAGATTGAACTTGGATTTGTTATGAATGCAGCCTTATATGCAATGATTGTAAGATCTATACATAAAAAAGTTTCGTTTTTTTCTTTTATTTAAACCTAAACTAGTTTGGAAATGTTGTTTTTTATGTATTGCATAAAAGTTGTATCGGTAGTGGATGCATGGAACTCATATACGCTGTTGAATGTCTGCAGTGATAAAGAGTTGAAATTACAAGCATATAAAAAAAAACCATCAGCACTGTTATATGTTCATTGATAAGGAATTTTTCTATATTCTCCCCATAACTCATCACAATTTAAAATGAACAAAGATTGACCTATAATGGTTTAACCTTTTTTTTAAATTGTTATTTGGATGGAGAGTTGTCTCATTGGCACTCACATCACATCTTCCTATATCTAAATGATGGACGCAATCGATATATTAAGCAAATATCATAAATTAGAAGTATGTACAGAAAAATTACACTTCCAAAGTATACCAAATATACATCGTTGAAGTAGAAGTATAATTTTTTTTTATCATATTGCATATACTTGTTTTGTCTTTTTGTGCTGACATGAATTATTATTGATATGGTTATATTTATAAATTACCTGTTTACAAAATTTTGAATTTTTTTAAATACTAAGGCTTTTCTACCTCAGGAATAAATTACCTTAGCTGTATTTGGCAAAACATTTAGGAATTTTGGTCCTCAATGGTCTTCCACTTCGTACTTTTTATGGCATTTTAAACTTTTTTGGATTTGAGCGTCACTGGTGAGTCTTTTGTAGACGAAACGCGCGTCTGGCGTATATACAAATTTTAGTCCTGGTATCTATGATGAGTTTATTTGATAAGTATATCATGGACTGTACAGACTTTGTTGATTAGTCTTTTGACTTAAAAGTATAAAACTTTAAATGAATTTACGTTTAAACTGGCTGAAAATTAGTTTTCAGTCTAAACAATGCATTTGTTTTAAGGAGGTTTGTAGAAACTATGTATCGTATCAGTACATAACCAAGTCTGTCAGGGAAATTATCAACCTTTCTCATTTTTGAAGAACAATACTGTTTAATGAGATGATGTAGTCGATGAAAAAGCGTGATATTTCAAAAGACAACAAGTTAAACTGATATTTTCAAGCAGCTGTTTTCTTTATGGCAAGACGTTCTCGTCAAAACTATGTTTAAATAATTTTTCGAAAAATTTACACATTTAGAATTGCAACAAAGCACACTGAGAATTAAAAACTTCAAAACATACACTGAGAATTAAAAATTACACACTGAGAATTAGAAATTTCACACTGAGATTTCATAAAGACACACCGAGATTACAAAAATGCAAACACACACTGAGAATTGAAAATGACACACTGAAAATTGAAAATGACACACTGAAAATTGAAAATTACACACTGAGAATTGAAAATTACATACTGAGATTTCAAAAAGACACACTGAGAATAAATAAACTGAAAACACACACGGAGAATTTGAAATTACACACTGAGAATTTAAAATTACACACTGTGCGAATTTTTTTTGCGCACATATCTTATTAGCATACTTGATCTGAATCTATTACAAGCTTTAAACAACTAGGGAACATAACTCGTTAGTCCTTCGATTTGGTTCCACATAATTTATCAAAAAAAACCTTTAGAAATACAAAAACAAGAAAAATACACACTTACTCTTATTACAAAATATAACGACATGGTGAAAAACTTTATTGAAATTATAAGAAAACATTGGAACATTCAGCCAAAAAAAAGAATGCAGTGAATTTTTTTACTCAAGTGTCTATTATAGCATATAAACGCAACAAAAATGTAAAAATTTACCTTGCGAAATCAGGGAAACAGTTGGAAGACTTTTGAAAAGGGACCCATGCTTAAACAGTTTTAAGTAAAACAAATCCCGATACACTGGTAGTAATAATCTGAATTATAGGAAACTTATGAATATGAGCGATGTTAAGTCTGGAAATTTATTACGAATTGTGGTTGAAGGAAACGCATTTCATTATAATGACAAAAATTCTTGAGATCAAGATATTAATCTGTTGAATTATTCATCTCATGAATATTCATTTGTAATTTGCATATTAATCTCCGTGTGTATTTTTGAAATCTCAGTGTGTAATCAACAATTCTCAGTGTGTGTTGTTCAATTTATTTCATCTCAGTGTGTCTTTTTTAAAATCTCAGTGTGTAATTTTGAATTCTCAGTATGTGTTTTTTACTTTTTTTAAGTGTGTATTTTGTTTTTGGAAAAAAGGGTTTAAACATAGTTTTGACGAGAACGGCTTGCCATAGTTTTTATTCTAATGGCATGTGCGCTGAGTTAAAAAATACTCCTGTCCTCCGACATTACAAATAAACTTCAAACAAACAAGAGAAAAAGTATCTATTATCATCAAATAGTCTCACTTTAGAAGATATTATTGATATCATATTACACCAATGTTTTCAACTGACCGAACGGATATAAACAAGAAGATGTGGTATGATTTCCAATGACACAAATCTTCACCAGAGACCACAATGACATAAAAATTAACAACTAAAGGTCACCTTATGATCTCAAATAATAAGCAAAGCCCATACCATATAGTAACTTATAAAAGGCTCAGAAATAACAAATGTAAAACAATGCAAACGAGAAAACAAACGGCTTAATTTATGTACAAAGTAATGAACGATATACAAATGAACAAATGAAAACCAGCGAATCGAATTGTAGGTTCCTGACTTGGTACATGTACGTACATAATTTGACGGACTTAAACTAGTTTGAAGGTGCCATGCCTGTCATGGGCCAGTGGTGTAGGAGTACATTTGTACACCGTAAGAACACACTTTAACAATCAGATTAAAGTGGCTTGACTTATTTGATGGATAATGAAATAAGATATAGAACATAACTTATTGTTTACTTCCTCAAATTTAATAATTATATAGATCTTTCACAAAAAGAAATTCGTATTTGAACAAGTCATTGGATATATTAGTCACTGTAAACATTTATACAATATAACAAAAACAATTATTTAACAACTGACATAACTAGAATTCAGCTTTGATTTTATATATATATATGTAATCTTCCGAATGCTATAGTCGTATGTTTTCCTTCATTACCTCAATTTCCAAAATGTTGGACTGTTAACATGTTTTTAAATGCTGTTGCATACGTAAATAAACGAATGTACATGTATGCAATCATTTTACTTTTGAAATAAGAATACACATTTTTACCATACAAATAAATAACTCAGTCTTGATAATTACAAACAAAAAATGTTTTGTTCTGTGGTCATTTGAGAAAAAATAACCTGACTTACAACATGTACAATGTTTTGAAAAAATCTTGGCAGGTCCTTTAGGGAATAATATACATGTTATTCAAAAGTATGAGATGGCACCAGATTCTTTAAATAGGTAAGACAAATCAAAATTTTGAACAAATTTGAAATCACAAATAAAAGCGTGCAAGTTATCAAGAACTTCCAACAAATTTTTGACACTTCAAAATTAATTAACTTCACAATTTCCAAAGGCCTTATTTTAAACAATTATTACCAAGTTTTTGATTGTACTAAGTGTACTAATAAGTAGAATATATAGTTTAGTAGTGGAATAATGGCTTGAAGACGAAAAAAAATCTATATTTGTAATGATTTGAATGCAGCTTCGGAAACCAGTACATAGTTGGTACTTTTATTGTATTTGGTTCTGCTGGTAAAACGAAAGCTAAACGATTATGTTTGTTACAGATGTCATATCGAAAAAATGGAGTCAGTTGAAATGCTGGTCTATTCGGGTTTTTTTTAATTTTTTTGGAATCGCAATGTCGAATTTACGCAAAGCAATAACAACATTATAAGCAGACTTCTCATCTTATCAGCCGAAACGAAAAACAATGTATACAACTTTGATCAGTATTAAATTGTGTAATTTTGATTTCTTATGAGATATAATTGCATGAGTAGTCTATCCTTCTATTACACATCTTCTCATTCTCTACTGGTCGTTTTCATTTGCATTGGTTTAGTTCGTTGCAAAATAAGCATAAATATAATACCTGCATTTTTGTTGTTGATGTTCATTAGAAAATGTTCGAATGCTTTTCTGCATGAAGCAGTACTTCCAGTAGGTTTTTCGTTGGGATCTTCGGCGAAGATAAACTGTGTATGAATAGGATCTAATACTTCTTTTGTTGACAAACGTGGTACTTCAGTCCATTTATCTCGTGTACGTCTCCTTATTGCAATAGTTTCTTTTGATTTTCTTTCCTTGCAACCAAAACAAAGTAAATTGTGTTAACACTGTTATGAATATGTTTTAGCTGAATTAAAATATAACTGATATCGTAAAATAGTATTTGAAATGAATATACATGACTAAGGAAGTAGGTTCAATACACTGGCTTAAAAACATTATGATATTTTGAATTATTCTTAAGAAACTATGACAAAGAATAACATTGTTTGCACTATGCAAATACTTCAATTTCACAGCATTAGAGAAGGTAAAGTGCCTACACTCATGAATACTTGTTACATTAGGCATGTGTCTGTCTAAGAAAAAATAGTAGTAGTTTTGATAGATTTATTCGTGTTTCGTTAACTGTTTGTCAAAATTCAGACTGTTTTTTTTTAAATTTATTTTACTTTATGTTGAATCTAACTGGTAAAGTGGTTTGGGTTTTTCTAATTATTGCAGGTCATTTGGTGAACCATACTTGTTTATATTCACATCATTTAAAATATAGTAGATACCTGCCTATATGGGGATCTGCCATATGTTCTTTTTATGTAAACCCGTCTTGCAAAAAAGACACAAACTATTTATTATAGGTATAAGAAGATGTGGTGTGAGTGCCAAACATACAACTTTCCATCCAGTTCACAATTTATAAAAGTAAACCATTATGGGTCAACGTACAGTCCTCAACATGGGGACTTAGCTCACACTAAACAGCAAGCTATAATTGGTCCCAAAATTTAAAAAAAAAACTCATTCAAACGGAAAAACCAACTGTCTAATCTTTATATAGTGATATATACTAGACAAAACAAGAAAACATATCCAACCTTTTTAAATAATATTTTTTTATTACCAAAACATTATGTATTGCGACTAGCTGTATGTTCGAAAACAATCATAAGTTTGTATGTTACAGCACCTTAATGATTGTTATACCAGAAAAGAACGTCATTTGTTTTTAATTTAAGGGGAACCACAATTTCTTTAGCCCGATCACGATTTCTAAATTCAATGAGGGTAACTATATATCCGGTCAAAACAGGTAAACAACGGTGATTGGAGGTGACTGTATCATATGCCTCGTCCTCTCCAAATTAGAGCAGTTGGAATGGTACAAGAAAGTATGCGTCATATTGACGTCGCAAACAACTAATGGTTCTTTTAAGACATACTGCCTCCTCTAATGACAGAAAACGTAGTGAACGTCCATGAGAAACGACATTACGTCTAGACCGTCGAATAAGATTTGCTCACGGATCTGTTTTTGGTAGCTACCATTACCTCAAGGAAAAACATGGGAGGCATAATCCAAGAATATCAACCAAAACTCTTTCGAATAGACTGGCTTGCGATCACGACGTCTTGAAATAGGAGACATTCGTAAACATCGCCATCGGACAGCACGCCTATGTTGGGAAAACGCACATTTGTTTGTATTGAAACTGTGTGGGGTGGCAAAACGTCATCTTTAGTGATTTTGGTTATTCAGATTGACCCACTTCATCTTTATTGAAAATATGAGAACAAGTTTAACTGTGATATTTTTCTCGATAATACCCTAAAAATAAGTAAAAATTTGATAAAAATTGGAATAATCATCAAAGGGCCGTCGCAAAAAAAAGTGCACCACCGTATGATTTTTTCTTCACAAATTATTTGTTTAGACTAATAGAAACCCAACATTCAGGTTAAGAAAAAAAGTTTAATTCTAGAAATGTTTGGCTCTTCAGAGGTGTACATTCTTAATAAAGAATTCACAATAGGAATCTGTAATTTATACCTCTTAATATTTCAAGTTAAAGGTAAGATGTTTCAATCATCAAATTATAAGGGACAAATTGTAATTTCAATGTTATACTCTCGAGCCGCTTCAACAGACAAAAATTAGATAACCCGTCTTTCAATCATTACATTGTCAGTTGGTCTGTGACTTCAAATTGAAATAGCACCCACATGTGCATTTATGAAGGCATGTATCGGTACCGCAGCTGGTCTACTTCTTTTTCTTTAGCTTGTGTGCTTATATGAATAATACTTGATTTGTTCATATATTTAAATTAACCCTTCAATGTTATTCGAATAACATAGGAAAATCTACCCCAGATATAGCAGACTCTAGCTGTATTTCGTGTAACCATTTTTGAAATTTAGAGTCATTAATTGTCTTACCCTTCATTCCTCATTTGACTTTTGAATTAGTTTGGTTCGAAAGTGACTGATGGGTCTTTGTAGACCAAACGAGCGTCGAACGTACAATCCTTGTATCTGTTTCGAGTTGATATACAACCACTTCTAACTGCTGGTTAGGTAATTTTACTTAATACGATCAGCTCTGGTGTGTTTACATAAATTAACATTGATATGGTCATAAATGTACTGATAAATAAACTGTTTTCAAGGTTTGAATTTTTCGAACATTTATCTACGAGGTAACTGTACTTATTTTATATCTTATCCTTATAATTTTATGATTGAAACATCTAACTTGGATGGAGAGTTGCACTGTCTCATTGACACTCATACCACATCTTCCCATATATATTATCTTGAACTCAATCAATCAATGAATACAATAAAAAGATCAGAAATTTCTAATTTTCATTTATATTTACAAAAAGCAAAACTTGAATAGGACTTACGAATATTGTTTATTGTTGTTTTTTGTATCAGTTAATTGCCATATTCTTATTTAGTTTTGATGAAGTATTTTTTTTTTTATATAAATCTTAAAGATAATTATACATTAACATGATTAAGGTTTAATCAGTTTATAAGTTTCATTTATTAACTGAATTGAAAACGTTTTATCTATTTTTTTGTTCGTATTTTTATTTGAAAAAATTTTAAAAACAAAGAAAAAAAGAAGTCATAAATAGTATACACTACAAAAGTCAAAAAGTCTGAAAAGACCAGTTTTTGTCTGAATTTGCATGAATTTTTACTCGACATTCTTGATTTGTCTTAATAATTTTTTTTAAAATCTTGACATTGTATGAATTTGTCTCATAAGGTTCTTGATTTTTCTTGACAAGTGTCTTGACAGTATGAACATTGTCTTAAAATTTCTCGACACTTCCTGTATCATCTGATAAGAGTCTGGATTAGTCTCGACCAATTCTTGACTGTCTTAAATTTGTCTCGATCTGTCTTGACATATTCTTGACATTCTTAATAATGTCTGAATATGTCTTGACATATTCTTGACATTCTAAATAATGTCTGAATATGTCTCGACACATTATTGAAGTCTTAAATATGTCTTGACACTATCTCAACAGTATAAATTTCGCCTAAAAATGTAAACAGACTTATTCTACACTGTTTGTGACATTCTTTTGCTGTTATATACTTATTATGGCTAAACTAAACTTTGAAGAATCAAGGATTAATTTTGTGTAGTAAGATACCCTTTTGGTGCAACTTAGTTGGAATACCCTGAATAATCCCCCATGTACTTTGATTTTGATTAATTTTTATTAAACGTTTAATTGATTGTTTTCACTTGGAATATACGTTGAAGTTGCTAACAAACAGCATTTAGATTTTTTCGTGAAGGTCAAAGACTTAGTTCGCATCTTGATTCAAAAACCTTGTTCATTTTTTAGGACAACCAAAAAACAAATTTTTATTTCAATTTGAGTGTTGAATTTTATAAATGTTTAACAAAAATAAATATGTTTGATATTACTGACCTTCTGAAAAAGAAAAAAATGTTAAGATCTATCTTATGCATGTCTGTTTGGGATCCATTTCATAAGACCAATGATTTCTATAGAAAATGAACCCATTATAAATACATTTTTTATTATTCCTTGGGTAGATAATACTTTTCTTTTAATCTTTGGGAAATATTCAATTTTCAATTCATTTTTTTTCATCAAAATGATGATTTCCTTTTTCGTCTATGAACAAACTTTTTAAATTGTAGTGGCATGGTTGGTCAATTGATAATTTGTATGTCTTATTACAGGTAAAGCAGTAACTTCTATTTGACAGTTGCGTGTATTCTGGGGGTGTGGAATATCTTAATTTTATGGGGAACATCCTGTCCATGTGTTATACTTAAAATATATTCCAACAGATGACATTACACAATTTTTCTTCTGTTAAATGAATGATTTGTATATCATCATAATTTGCTATTAAAATAAAAACCACATTTTGGTACAATAATTTTTTACCATATAAACATTTAATATTATGAATGTAGAATGAAATATGTCTACAGTATGATTGGTTTTAATCATTTAATTTATAAAATTTAGGAATCAAAATTTGTAATTATTTAAAAACTCAATTTTAAATTGTTTTATATCAACACATCCAAATTTAAATTATTGTAAACATTAGATTTAAACTCAGAACTGTCAAGTAAATTTAAGACATAATTCAAAATGTTCAGAATATGTCAAGACATACTGAGAAAAATAAGAATGTCGAGAACATGTTGAGAACTTTCAAGACAGTATTTGAATGTCAAGAATTTGTCAAGAAATTTTAAGACCATATTCAGAATGTCAAGAATATGTCAAGTAATTTTCATACAAACTTGATATAAATGAGAATTTGTCAAGAAAAATTAAGACACAAGTCATACTTTTGGAGAATGTCGAGTAAAAGTTCATGCAAATCAAGACAAAAACTGGTCTTTTCAGACTTTTAGACTTTTGTAGTGATAGTGTAACTCTGAATACATTTACATGTGATAACATGTTCAATCATACAGCAACTGGCTGACATAAAAAAAAGAAGACAAAACAACATAATGTTTCAACAATAGATACATATCTTGATTTGTAAGTATTTTCGCTTCTTTGAGTATGTTTATAAAAGATAGTTCTTTGAGAACAAACTATCTTTAGTTATACATTAACCACTGACGACGAAATTACTCATTTTACACCGAAAATACAGCGTAATTAAATTAGTTTTAAAATCTGAATTAACTACACTTTTCTATTTGAATAAGTCGACATGTTTTTTTTTTCAAATCGATATTACATAAACAATAAGCACTTGACACAAAACTTATAATTTTTCGTCTGATAAAACTTATAATTGAAACTTGTATGAGAACTTTACATGTAAAATTTTACTTGTAAATGTATAAGCTCTTACTTTATTCATCTCATCGTGTACTCTTTGCGACAGTATTCCAACTATTGGAATATGGTAGTTTTTCATAGCTACATGCACATTAACAGCTTCCTCAATAAAACGCACTACTCCTGATTCCGTACCACATGTAACAACCCAGGATCCTACAACAATATACAAATACAACTTGTCATCATATGCTATTGTTTTCTTTTCTGTTGTGTTCCTGTACTGCTGTTTTAACGTTATCTATCATTAGTAATGGAATGACAAATTTATTCCCCACAGTGATGACGTTTGGTTTTATCTTTTAGTAAAAATTGTTTAATGGAAAACTTTGTTGCCGTAATAATAATGTGTCCCATTCATATATGAAAGTTTTCAAATGAAAATAGATTTCCCTTTTTTTCAATTGATACTATACTACATGTAACCACTTGAATAGTTAATGAAAACGTGTTAAAGTGGTTTCTTACGAATTATATGTTCATTAAATCAAAAATGAAGTTACTAATTCGAAACATGGCGTAATACACAATGTAATATAAACTTTAAATGCTATAGTATTGTCTTTGATCTAGACTTATGCTGCAATGAATGAATATTATGTGTTGTCCATTCTATTTTTTTGTACACTGTTCCGATTTACACGTACAGACGTTAATTATTTAGACATATCAATATAAATACTCTTTAGTTATTATTATTTTGATAATCACATTTAGGGTTCTTAAGCCGAAGGATCCTTAGCTATTCTATTCTTAGGAAATTCACCATGGTTTATCAGGTTGTATTAGAAATTGATTACAACACGTTTAATAATTTCTTGTGTCCGAAGCGCTTTTCTGGATTTACCTTCATCAGGAACGCTCAAAACCAAACATTTGAAATCCGAAGATGTATAAGTACCGAAACCGTTGGAGAGCCATGTCAAAAAATCGCAAAAAAAATAACAAAATTCATCTAAAGCCAACTCTGCCCGAGGGAGTTGAAACCTTAGTTTCTTAATAATTTCAAAATTTATAAACGGACAATTTAAGTAAAGTGTGTTAAATCATGTCAGTACCGAAGTACTGTCTACTGATCTGATGATACTCTCGGGCCAGCAGAGACATCGACCCAGTGATGTAAAAAATTGAAAACAACACGTAAAATAATGTCTTGCGTCCGAGCGCTATTCTGGATTTACCTTCATCAGGAACGCTCAAAGCCAAACATTTGATTCCGAAAAGGTATAAGTAGGACCGTCGGAAAGAGGCTATATGTAAAAAATCCCTAAAATAAATAGCCAAATTCATCTAAAGCCAACTTTGCCTGAGGGAGTTGAAACATTAGCTTCGTAATAATTTTAACATTTATAAACGGACAATTTGAGTAAAATCATGTCAGAACCAAAGTACTGACTACTGAGCTGATGATTCCCTCGGGGACTGATAAGGTGATAATCCACCAGCAGAGGTATCGACCCAGTGATGTAAAAAATTTAACGAAAAGACGCATATCAGCTATGATCATGTTTTGTGAATACAACCAATGTTATTAAATGTAGAAAACTTAAAAATCAGAATGAAAACACTTTAACCTATAACATTGATAAGAGATTAAAAACGTCATCTTTCTGTTTTCTTGTTGTTTAAAGGTAAGAGTCACCTGTTTTGCACAAAGCTGAACACAATTTAATGTTATGTTATGTGCATGGTCAGAAATCGGCTGAAGCCGTCTTAGCAAATTATAATAAAACGCTTGACTCCTCTTTTTTGTGTTTATCAGAACATGACATAACGAATCAATTGCTTCCATTCACATTTACTTTGTCTTACAGCCATATGTTAGTAGATATTTAAATATTCTGCAAGTGCAAGGAATTTTACATAAGGATTTGGATGTTTCTAAAATAAATGTAATTACCAGTACTTATAACTGCGTCGATCAAATCTCTCTTCAAATTATACTTATCTTTTATGTTGAACTGGTGATCTATTCCTGTGATTGATATCACTGCTTCCGGAGCAGGCATTGTCCATCTTTTAGGCAAATCGTCTAACAGTAGTTTTTTTGTTCTTTGGGAGCCAGGAATGTTAATGTACTGAAACAAAATTTATGTTATTTATATTCGTTTTAGTGGAAGATATCAGCAAGCAAAATCAAAGGAAATTGTGCAAATGATGATACGAGCATGAAACTTAGCACAAACCATCATTATTATATACTTTTTAAAAAGAAAAATGCTGGCCATAAGAAAATTTCATTTTTTCAAGATGGCCACCACCTTTTCTAAAATGGCCGGTTTTTTTTCCAGATTGAAATACTTATTTTAAAACGTTTTCTTTGAACTTCTTTGAGTAACAAATATTATCAGGTTTGGTGGATACCTTCTATACATGTGACGTGTATACTAGAAATAAATATTTTGGGTTTGTGCATCCGTGAAAATGTTACAAAATTCACATTTTGTTTGATGACATTTTTTAAGGTTATGATACACATGTGTTAAACAATTTCGCGCATGCGCAAACTATTTATAAATAAGAACAAATTACGCACTACAAGAGCACAATGATGGAAATCGTATTTCAACTAACAGATGAGGATTTGAATTTCTTAAACATATTTTGGTCGTCATTCATTCCTCTAAGCATCTAGGCTCTTCTGTTCGAGTATAAAGCGTTACTTATTTGATGGTACTGTTTAAAACATACCCTTTTAGTTGCAATGATCAAGCATTTGGTGGTTAAGGTGAAAAGGGTGGCTAACTTTCTATAAATCGGACAAACATCAATTATAGATCATTATAGCTACAGATAAACCCTTTGGTATTGGATAAGCAATTTCAGTTGCATGGCCAGATTTGTTCGGAGAACGTAAGTTTATCGTCATGTTTGGTGTATTGACCATTGAAGTGGCTTATTTTAAAATTCTGAGTTGTATATTACGTGATAGTGGATGGACATGTGCCCCCACTGAAGGCGACATTGCAACACCTAGAATGGCAGATGCTTTTCATGTATGTTCAAATGTAATTAGGAATAGACACACGCATCAGATAACTGCATGTGGTTTGCTTGGATTGATAATGTCAGCCGCTATGAAAGCGTAAACACAGAAAATATAGTTCATGACTCTGTGACGTTCAAGTATACGATCAACGGGTGTAAGGAAAAAGAGTAATATCGACCACAGTTCATGATTTAAAAACTGCACGTGCATTCGGTAGTACGATAATTTCACGAGTGAGATATCGTACTTTACAAACAGTCCATATCAAGCATGATACCAATCTTGGTCTTGAATTTGTACATTATGCTCGATGGTTACCGATCCATCTCCAAGATATGGCTTCCCTTCATGAACATCACCCACATGTGATCACATGTGGCAATTAAAGTTGCAAATGACAATTGTTAGGGAACGTCAGACCAGCAAGTTATTTCTTATCTAACAATTGATGAGGCACAAACACAGAATAATGAGTCGTTAATGGTGATGTTGGTACCATACGTTTAATCGATGATCCATTCGAGACGATGGTTGGTAGGTGGAAAATGATAGCATACTGCCTTGCATAAGATCTCCCTTCGATAAGTATCCAAAAGCATACATTGATTTGAATTTTACTAAATCAATTATGTAAAGGCTGGGACGAGAACAAAGGCAAAGTACTGGTGCTAGACGGAAAGTTGTTGGTTCTGGTAGAACGCCAAGTGTTTGGAGTAGTTGTTTCTGTGAAGATGACAACAAAACGGAATTGCTCAAGTTTCTTGCCTACAGAATTGCCTCTTTAGAGACTAATGAAAATGCTTATGCTACTCAAGGTGAAAATATTGTTTTGCAATTTCAGTACGGATACTTTCCTTTGTAACCATAAAAAAGCAGATACACCAATGATTGTCCATGATAAGCATGCTGCTGAATATGGTTAAAAAAATAATTTTAAGAAGTACTGACATAGATTTAGTAGTATTAGGAATTGCAGTACTCGCAAAATTAGGTGTGGACAAATTGTTGACAGATTTTGAAGAAAAAAAGACTTTCTATGGCTTCCTGTACATGTCATGTCAAATGCGTTTTCTCCTTGTGTAGCAGCTTTTCCCTTCTTCCATGCATTTAGTGGGTGTGACACTGTGTCGGCATTTCATCGGAAAGTGAAGAGGTCAGCTTGGCAGACATTGGAAGTATTCTCAGATGTAACAGACATTTTTGCCCGATCTTGTATGAAGACTTAGACATGGACAACATAGAAGTATTTGTTTGCATCATGTACGGAAACATCACCGATTGCTGTTAAGGAGGCACGATTAAAATCGTTTCCAAGCAAGCAGCGGCCTTATGATGCTATTCCGCCTACCACAACATCATTATCATTACCTGCGGAATAGCATCATAAGGCCGCTGCTTCCTTACAAACGATTTCAATCTTCTGGAGCACATCAAAAGAAAAGCATATCAAAGTGGATTTTTGGGCTCGTCAGGATTTATGCATTCGACAGGTAACGCCATCACGAGTTGGTTGACCGTTATGGAATAACCGTTTCACAAATGATATCTGATATGTCCCTTACGTCGTCACTACAATCCCCTTCCCTTTCATGAATGTGACCTACCGCATTAGACTATTTACCGGATTTGTTATCACATAAGCAACACGACGGGTGCCACACGTGGAGCAGGATCTGGTTACCCTTCCGGAGCACCTGAGATCACCCCTAGTTTTTTGTTGGGTTCGTGTTGTTTATTCGTTAATTTTCTATGTTGTGTCATGTGTACTATTGTTTGTCTGTTTCTTTTTTAGCTATGGCGTTGTCAGTTTGTTTTAGGTTTATGATTTTGACTGTCCCTTTGGTATCTTTCGTTCCTTTTTCATGTACCAAGTCATGAACATATGAGTTGGGTTAAAGAAAAAAAAACAATGACAACTGGAAACTTTTTTGGTGGCCACTGATCATCGTGTCATGATTTTTTTAAGTTTAGCTAAGTTTGTAACTGTAAATGCTTCCGTTCTGGCCGTGTATAGGTTTATGTATTGGTAACTGTCAGATAATTATAGGCAACCTGTCTTTCTAAACAAACTATATATGCATTTGAACTGAACAAAGTCAGTGATATTTTTGTTAAGTTTATACAAACAATTAAATTGACATTTTCCTCGTTTTTGCCACCATTTTGAGACCGGAAGTCAATGTTTTTCTTCGTGTAGGTATTGTTTTTTCGTACTTTAGGAACTGTAATTTAAGTTTCATCAAAACTGACATTGGATTAAACATATTACACGGCTTTCAAAAGATTTACAAACTGCAACGAATTGGATATGACGCCATTTGCAAAATGTGCGTTGGCCTTCTTGAAAAAATGATTTTTTTTTATGGCCAGCAGCTGAATTTTTTTAATTATCATTAAGTCCACCAATATACTAAATTTCATGCTTGTATCACAATTTGCACAATTATGTCAATAATATCTCCCACTATTTCGAGTAAATTTGAAAAACGAATTAAAAACAAACAGATCCGTTAACAATCACCAAACAAACTATACATATCAGATAATTAAAGGGTACTTGAAATCCCATTTGACCATCTATAATAATTAGTTTTTCGAAGTAAAATTACTTCTAAAGTTTGAATAGGATGATAGCTTAGACAAACAAAATCAATTTTAATTAGCGTTTGCCTGTCCAAGATCGTACAATGTAAGTTATATATTCGGAAAGACATGCAAACACTGAACAGAAGACACGAACGTATCTTATAATAATTCCCTTTATCCTACAAACATTATCTCGTTAACAATTTGGTAGTGCCAGATGACAAGAAAATATGTATTTCCTTACTCAGGGTAACGTCCAGTGGCAGTAATATTGCCTTTCCTTGTAACTACTCTCATAACGGATATGCAGGACATTGCTAAAACTTGTTCGTTCAAATATACTTGTTTTAAGATGTGGATGCTTTGAATTTAAAAGTTTTCCTAGTAGTAAAATGAGTATTATTAAACTCTTATATAATTATTTGTATGCTGTATTTCGTGAAACAATAAATCTTAGTCTTTCCGAAAGTCACCAATAACTATAAATAAAAAAAAAATAATGTTTTTAAGTTTTCGCTTTCGAAGCCTCATGTTTTGTTTACCCAAGGATTACCTTCCGAACAAGTATTTTAGGGATAGAGATTTAACTTTCAAATGATCAGTTTGATATTTTTATATAAGATAACAAAAAGCAACATAAAATAATTTCCTATCCAACGGATTTAAATCTAAATTGATGAGAAGGTGCAAAAATTATAGGTGTGGCTTTATTTAAAATCCTGTTGTAAAATATTAAAAGAATATTGAAACCGAACTATTTAGTACTGTTTATGCTGAAAGGAAAAACATATGTGACTCAAGAAATAAGAATGAATGATTACACAAAAAACTTACAAACACTTCCATGAAATTTGGTTTCTTCTCAAATATAAAAGATCGATAGGGAATACCTCTGTAATCGTAAAAATAATAAGGTTAGTTTTTTGTGTTGTTCTGATGAAATAATGAAAACAAGATTATAAATCATTATACTATAACATGTTAATGATAATGGTATACAGATAGTGTTCAATAATGATGAAACCATAAAGTTGTAATTTACTTTCGAACAAAAAACATAAGAGTAAGGCAAACAAATAGAAAACAGAGATTCGAACTTAAAACGACAAGTCCCTACTTCCCTTACCTGACTGTACAACTCATTGAACTTAACCTCGTGGCTATCGATTACATACTATACGATTGTCTATTATGTTTACATAAAGGTACACTCCCTGTGTGTCCGTTGTGCTGATGTGTATCATATGTTCATTTATATTAATCAAACATCTATCCGATCAAACTAGAGATAAAGGATACAATAGACACAATTAAGTCTGCCTCATAACTTGACTTACATCTAAAAATTGACAATGAGGGTCGATTGAAAACAAAAGAAATGATGTCAGCTTCCCAGTTGTGAACTTTTCAATTTCTATGTAGCAACATTGCAGCAGCGCATATATATGATTGATACGATATTCTCGGGCTTGTATTTCTTATCATGATTTCCTCAATAGAGGGTTGCTGCTTACAAGCAAGCTATCAACCAAAGAGTTCAAAATTGTAAAATTGAAATAATTTATTCGTAAATTTTACGGACGCCATCAAGAGTTGGTTGACAGTTATGAAATAACCGTTTCACAGATGATATCGGATATGTTCCTCATTTTGTAACTAAAATCCACTTCCCCTTTTACCACGAATGTTACCTACCGAATTATACTATTTGCCGGGTTTGTAATAACATGAGCAACACGAAGGGTGCCACATGTGGAGCCGGATCTGCTTACCCGTTCGGAGCAACTGAGATCACACCAGTTCTCTGTTGAGGTTAATGTTGCTTATTATTTAGCTTTCTATGTTGTGTGGTTTTTACTATTATTTGTCTGTTTGTCTTTTTACTTTTTAGCCATAACGTTGTCAGTTTATTTCCGATTTATGAGTTTGATTGTCCGTCTGGTGTCTTTCGTCCCTCTCATGTAATAGATGTTGTCACTAATAAATAATCAGTATTTCCCTTTTCTGGAATGGTTATTTGATTGATACCTTGTGTTTACGTTGTCCACATAATTTATCATTATAGACGTATCGCCGGCATGGTGAACATAATGTTTTTGTCCACCATATATCAAAAATTTTCCAGGTAACACTACATGATATTATGATTTCTGTAAATGAATGAACAAATGACAAATGTATGTGCATTACTTGATTCCATTTTTTTGTGATTCTTGAATATCCCTTCTTTTCTTTTTTTCCTGAAATAGATAGATAGAAAAATATTCGTACGGGATACAAGTTATCTTATACAACTATGGCTATTATGTAGTTGTCGTTAAAAAGAGCGTTAAATTTCTACATTTTGTGTTACTGATTGAAGGTTGTGTCTTTTCCTTAAAAAATCAATCTACAATGTGAAAAATAACGAACGTCAATTTAAATACACTAAAGGGAAGTTCATACAAATTGACAAAATTGACCTTTGAATTTCATCAATAAAAGAAAGAAATGTTAAACAACTGTCATATTCTGACTTCGTACAGATTTTTAATGCAGTGAGCCGTACATAAATTTCCTAAGCAGAATTTGGCAAAAACCTTTTCGACATTTTAAGCACTTTAACTTCTTGCCTTTTTTGACATTTCAATGTTGATGATTCTATTGTCATTGGTGACGATTATTGTACACGATGTGCGCGCCTGACGTGCAAAATTATAAAGTTGTTAAAATCAGTGATTATATATCTGATGTCTACAAGAAATTGTGCCATGAACGCATGCAGAATTCAAAAAACATCCTCTATCAATAACTAACAAAGTTTGTTTTATCTTAGGATTCATACAATGCCTTATTTGATACACGGTACTGTCACAATGTATTTTGGATGCCTTTCCTCTCGATAGAAGATACAGAATTTACTATAAAATTTTGGTCTAGGGTGTTACTCATCAATTTCTATTAAAACAATGATTAATGAGTCCTCATTAAACCATTCGTGTGTAGTTTTTTCAACTTGTTGAATTTAACGTCGAACAAATTATTATTGCTAGTATTCCAAATATTCCGTACTTCTTGCTGTGTTCCGTTTGATGTTATAAAGATGGACTTTTATATCTTCAATTTTAGTAAATAAAGTATACGCCGTCTACTTCAATAGACAATTAATCATAACATGCAAACAATATTTATGTAGTTCTTGTTAGCAATATGACAACATTTATCATGTTTATATTTATATAAATACACTAATATGTAAATAAGTACTGTTCAAGTAATCACTCTGATATCATTAATTGATATCAAGCTATAAACTTACTATCTCTTCCCAGGCTGGTGTTTTCTCTTTTAAAAAAGATCGACGAAGTAGAATTCTGCAATCATTAATAAATGAAAGTGTTAGTGTTTTTTTGTATCAATAATGATAATCATGATAACAACCAATATAGTAATGATATACAGTAACTGTTTAAGATGAAGCAAAAAACAGGTTTTCTTGACTATTGAAAAAATTATGATATTAATTACAAGCAACTACGAAAACATGAGTGTTTGATGCAATCAAACGTATTCAACCTCGTAAGATTATGTTTATGCATGTCCAAAATCAGAATAATTGTATTCGTTGGTTTATTAAAATGTCCTGTTTCAAGGAAGAATATTACACTTGTTATTTGATAGTTCGTTTCTGTGTGTAATGCATTGTCGTTTGTTTTTGTTGCACTTCAGTGTGTCTGTTATTCGTTGTTTTCTTCTTATACTGATAGTTATATATATGTTTGTCTTTGTTTTAGTCATAAATCGATTGAGAGAAAAACAAATTCGGGTTACAAAACCCGAATTTGTATTTCTCTCAATCGATTTATGACTTTTGAACAGTGGTATACTTCTGTTGCCTTATTTATCGACTGTTGCTGTAATTCGCTGTTGCTGTTGTTTTACTGGTTTGTACATAACTCAGGCCGTTTTTTTCTCGTTTTACAGTTGAAATTTCGAAGGCTTTTGTGGCTTACTATTAAAATGGGAATTGGTCATTGCTGAAGGTCGTAAGGTGACCTATATAAGTTATTTCAGTCTTTCGGCAATTTTCAGATTGAGGATCTGCGTTTTATTCAGTACTCAGACATTTTTTTATTACAGTCAATAAAGATCTGTTCTGACTATGTTCGGACTTATTATATTTGTATGTATCATTAACTTGAACAGAAAGCCACTTAACAGTTCTAATTTGACTACAATCGAATTGAATGATGAGAACTGACTTTACCGCTGTTTTTTTTATTTGTTTCGAAATTACTGAAAGACTGATCAGGACTTAATCATTATCATTCTTACTGTTCAGATAAAGTTAGAATCAACATGACTTATTCAGACTTGTATTCATTTCTTGTTCTAGGTACACATCTTTAAGGACGAGACATAAATGAGGCCCTTGAAAACGCTGATAGATAAATGTAAATACTTGTAATTATGTAAAACAAAAGCCAGATATTACCGACATCTGATAAAATCAAACGACACGGTTAGTACAAAGTGATACTCAGACTTCAAAAAACGCAATGGCCTGACTGAAGAGATGTCTGCATATCAGAATTGAAAATTTGCCACGCGCTGATCTTTTTTTGTTTGTTAAACTGTATCCACGAAATTGGTATCGTTATTTAATTTTCTTCTTCGTTTTCGTATTCATAACACTGATTATGTCAATGACGTGAAGATGTCTATACGTCCTACGTACAAGCTAGTGTATTTTGCTCTCTTAAATACATTGTACTCAAGACAAATGCAAGTGCATTACCTGGTTTTCTCTTTGTCTGCATCTATGTTTTCCTGATATTATACAACAAGAACATATTAGTAAAAATATCTTACAACAATTATAATGAGTAACTTAAAACAAATAGCATTTTTGTTCGCAAGAACTTTAAATTTCAGCAAAAGGGTACTACCTGTCCACCGCTCAGGTTTTGTCTTTTTCGTATAAAAATTCAACAATAATTTTTTTCACCAACATTATATTTTTGTTCAAAATAAAATAATACAATTCAAAATATTTTTTGGTCATTATTCATGTTATTACAGGGCCTTCTTTCCACCAGTTACTATTATTTGTAATGTAACTTTGCAAATTTATTTTGAACATATCTTGAATCAAACAGCATACTTTAATTTTGTAACATCCGGACCTCTAAAACAAACATAAAAAGGCTCAATAAGATAGTTGAATCGCATTGCTAACGCAATATTTAAAAACGATTATCTATTCCATGAGTGGACAATCCATATTATTTCTAAATATTAAACGCTTTGTGAACAGTTATATGTTTTTCACTGTTCATATAAAAACCGGAACGAAAGATGTGCATACGTATTTTCGGATAGATTTTGAATATTGAGTGACAATTTACAAATCAAAGAACGATCTCTAACTTACATATACCACACTAATGTAAAGAAGCAACTGTGTGAAGAAGCATGCAGGAACTTCTTACAGAAAATCTGATACATTCGCGGTGGTTACGACATTTGATCTTCACTTTCTTCTGAAAACAAATCTTTTCTTTCAAAGTTAGCTGTTTACCTTTGAACTTTTAAAAAGAAATCCATCAAAACGCTTCGGACAAACCAGTGGTGTTAAGCCCCTTTTTCAACTTATCGAATTAAAGCAAACAATTACTCCAGGTCGTGAATACATCAACATATAACTTTTTGTCGTTCACTAAAAGACGACACACTCGGAAGAAAAATTAAAACACTATTCCTTTCAACATTCATCTAAAATTTAAGATTGGAAACAAGTGTCACAAACCCATTTGCACCAATACAACTTTACAACTCAAAAACTTTGGGATTTCTCGAAATATTAAAAACTGTCTAACCCCTTCCCCTAAAAACAGACAACCTTTGCCATGTCAGTTGTTTTTAACAAAACAACTTTCGGAATACTGAGGTCATGGAAGCTTTTCAGTTTTACCTTTTTATACTGTGTGGTCTGAGCGTCAACATTTATGTTAATAGTTAAATTATTGCTAATCACCTATCTTTTCAAGCATCTGCTGTGACCCAAAATAGAGTCCAAAATACAACTTAGTTTTTGTGTATTTGGACAACTAATTGAATTACCGGGTTTTTCAAGTAATTATTAATACTAGTATAACACACGGGAAACACTTAAGGACAACTGAAAGGAGTGAACATACTTTGTTTCATGAAAATGGCCAACGTAGAAACTAATACATGTATATCGTCTTACGAAGGGATCAATATAATTCATTTTAATGTCGTGTATAATTCAGGTAATTAAAACTTTTTGGAAAAATGTTCGCATTACAATGTGCGTTTTACTTACATTTAATTGCACAGAGATCTTGTTTAGACTGAATAAGAACTTTCAATTTACTGAACGGGACATTTAAACTCTTGCACATACCGGTAGATAACAGTGATTGTTTGACACAATATATTACTTGTATAACATGGTAGACATCTGGTATAATGGCAAATGGGACAACTATCAACAAAGTTCAAATACAATTATTGTTATCAATGATAAGCAACAGTAATGCATTCAATAATTGGAAATTTCCATACCGTTTAGTAGGCCATAAAATGCCACCACGTGAAAATTTATTAAACATAATCAATTGAGAGAAACAAACGAGGTAATTTTCACAAACCAATTATTAGACAGATTTAACAGACATAAACCAACGACAATCACTGAACTGCATGCTTCTGACATGGGACAAACACATAGAATATGTAGTAGTTAACTAGGTTTGATTGCGCCAACTCTCCTATAACCTCGGACAGACCGGACGTGACAGGGCATTTACACATTCATTTTCAATAAAATGAACAAAAAGTGCAGATCAGAGAGTCTTCGTAATTGCTAAAGGCTAGTAAGAAACTAAGAACAACTAATAATAAAAGTTATGTATTTAGGCTTAAATACAAAATAAATTGCTTGTGCAAACCAAATTGTGCACATCCAGAAAAGGACAGCCCTTTTTGTTGACATTTGAATGACTTAAAGTAAGTTCATATATGTTGGTTTCTACAGTAATTATTTTATGTAAGAAGTGTTTACTGTTATCAAATTTATTCATTAGATTGAATACGTTGAATTTGACCACAATTTGTAATTTAGTACAGAACACAAGCATGTCTGTTATAAAAGGAAAACAATTGCTTCGAAAAACATAACACTACCTTCAATTTGTCGATAAACTATATACTATTAGTCAAAACTTGCATTACTGTTGTCAAAATTTTAGAAAACGTACTCTGAACTGTCAATTAGTTAAAGTCTAAATAAGGAAGATATTTATTGTATATCAGTTCACTTCATGCTATGGTGTCAATGTATTTCTGCCTACGATTTGTTGTTAATGATCAGCATATCACATTGAATAGGAAACGTATAATAGTAATTTCGCAATGGACCACCACAGTAACCATAACATTACTTACTGAACTTGTTTTCTTCTCAGATATTGGAAAACACCTTAAATAGAAAAATAGAGCGGTTATTTTTTTTTTCATTTTGATTCTATGGAAACATGATGATACCATTACTAATGATAATTGTGTTAGTCCTAATAACATAAGAATAAACAACAACTGATTAATTGTTGGGCAAAACTAATATGTGATTGGCCCTTGAATACAAATACTAATGATAATCACTGACGCGGACTACCGTAGACAGAACTTATAATAACTTGAATTGAATTAATGAGTACATCATTTCTAATAAAAACCTGATTTAATTAATGATAACATTGGCTAGATGTCATGATTACATTTTATTACAATACATTTCTAATAATGCATTTGAACGATGGAAAGAGATAAAAAATACAACTTGCACTTTTTGAAAAAGAATTTATAACTTCAACAATTTAATCAGCCACAAAGATTCCGGGTGATGATCCTTTAAAATTTATCATCATCAAACTCTGAATTATTTTGACTTAAACATGTTCAATCAAAACAGTTATGAAACAGTATGTGTTTGGTCTGTCTGACAACATCCAACATTTATATGTATTTCAGGGTGCGGTCGAGTGAAATAACAATACAAACGAAATGCATTTAATAGATAAAAATCTATATAAACATGTAATATAATTGTAGAAATCATAAACGAAATATAATTATAAAAACTCATTGCAATTTATACGTCCTTAAAAAAAAACAAATTTGTTACACTCTTTGAGCTATTTAGATACATTGCCACAAGTCTGATTTATCTTTTATCAAGTATGATAATGAGTGTAAATTCACATTGCGATAAGACGTGTCACGGTACTTGTCTATCCAAAATTCATGTATTTGGTTTTGATGTTATATTTGTTATTCTCGTGGGATTTTGTCTGATGCTTGGTCCGTTTCTGTGTGTGTTACATTGTAGTGTTGTGTCGTTGTTCTCCTCTTATGTTTGGTGCGTTTCCCTCAGTTCTAGTTTGTTACCCCGATTTTGGTTTTTGTCCATGAATTTATGAGTTTGAACAGCGGTATACTACTGTTGCCTTTATTTGCCCTACATATACAAACAATTGGTAATTGCAAATTGCAAAACATGCTTCAATTGGTCTTCTAAGTGATAAACAACGTGTCTTTCCTTCCGATTATCAACTTGAAAATACATTTTAAATACTAACTTAATGTCATATTTATAAGCCTGTAGTAACATATACTATTTGTCTTTTGTATTTATATCAAATTCATGTATATTACCCAATTCCAGAGGCTTGTGCCATTTGGTGTTCTCGATTTACTGTCAATAAAAAAGAAATTATGAGAAAAGTAATAATCGTGCGGTATCATATTGTAAACATAGCAAAACAATGGTTTACAATACTTCAACATATTTAATATATGACTTTAATGTCATTTCTATATAATATATATAAATATACTTTGTCTTGGTTGACATTGCTTTCTCAGGGTAATTATCTGATCAATAACCCTTTCAGCTATGTGTTATTTATAGTCTGTATCAACATAAAAAACACAATTGTTTTAGTAGTGTTGCTAAATCTAAAAGCATCTCGATTTTAAGCAAAATAATTTTCTAAGGCACAGTTACCTGTATTTCTTTTAGTTTTCGACAACAACTAATCTCGATTTTCAAAATGTTTAAATCCCTTACACGGCAATAACGTATGACATTGTATATAACCTCCAATATTAACCAATACGGTACAATAGAAAAAAGTTATACTGACCTACTGACCAGAAACAATAAAAATGCGTGAATAATAAATCTCGATTTGTCTAATTGAATGTGTAAAAGATCAAGATTGAACCACATGAACTAAAGTTTTATTTAATATAGGAGATATACATGTATATATTATTGTATATTAATAAATCATACACATCTGTGTTAAACATAAATCTACTAAGTGGGTTATCTCTATTGTTTAATATCAAATTTCAACAAGATGCTTTATTAAAAAATGCATGAACTTTATTTGTAAAGAACGGATTTTTAAATTGATGCTATCATTTTAATTGCATCATCTCAAAAATTTTCTTTTGAAGGCATACAATAGTGCTTCAACGGGTATTTAAACAAAGTGTATACTATTTAGGAATTATAGAGTGTGATAGCAAAGTACATCTGTGTCTAATTATGTATACTTTATATTTGCTCGGTAAAGGGTTCCAATTATATGTTATGAGTTGTGTGCCATTTTAAAGAAATGAGTTATACTAAACATTATAAAGTAAAACAAACAAGTGTAGATGGAAAAAACATTTACTTTTATGTTTTTATCTATACATTTCAAAACTGCAAGGAATCATATCTAGATAAAAGAAGATGAGGTATGAGTGCAAATGAGACAACTCTCCATCCAAATAACAATTTATAAAAGTAACCCATTATAGGTCAATGCATGGCTTTCAGCACGGAGCCTTTGCTCACAACGAACAACAAGCTATAAAGGACCCCAACATTACTAGTGTAAAACCATTGAAACAGGTTATTACACCAATATAGTTAAACGTTATATTTAACAAAACAAATATTGAATGTATATTCAGCATTAACATAAATTTCCTAATAATTCATTAGTTAGGACAAGTAAGTTGTATGTTTAATATACTCATTTAAGTTCGCTCTGCACCATCCATATGGTTGCATACATTTTTTAAAGTATATTGGAAAATAGAATATAGTGTAAGTGTATTATAACGTGTAGATAATATATATTTTGATAGATATCGCAAACCATTTTCTCCCCTAACCAAATATCATAAATTGAGCACAGGTCCCTGATATCTGTCTTTTTGTGATTCAGTTGAATTTGTGAAAGCCAATACACTTTGCACCTGTTATGTAGATCTAATAATAGTCTTAATGTCACTACTTAAATCACTAGCTTGTGAAAAACTCAATGATAAAATATTCATCAAATTTTTTAACAAAAAGTTATTTCAATTTTCAACATAAGTTGAAATTACATCAAAACAGCGATACAAATGTATTTGCAAAGACCATTTTCAACCACCTCTTACATTACTCGATAATATTTGAACATATAACACATATCTTTGTCAAACATTAAGATACGGAGAAGATCATTTCTTTATTATCATTGCTTATCAGATTTGCAATATTCAAATAGATATACTGTACCAATAACAAGTCTATCTTATTCTGATCGGTAACTATGCCTTAGCAAAGATATTACTTACTTAACTATTTGCAAATGTAAAATCTGCACTAGTTGTTAAATGCACTATATGTATTTGTAAAGATAAAATGATTGTTAAACTGATGCTATCGGTCTTATTATACAATCTTAAATCATTTCTTTTGTAGACATTCTAAATTGCTAACACTGCAATATTTTTATATAGTGTTTTAAAAGAACTGCTTTAACTATTCAAGTATGATGTAATTACACAGCAAAATCGAATATATACTGTATAATTATAAAACCTTTCGACAATACTTTGGGGTTTTTTTGGTTTCATTTATGCGATCTGATATAACACAAAATACCAAGGTATCAATTACCAGGGGCAACATCGACCTTTGATGTGGTTTATATTATATCATCACTGAAAAAAACAAATATGTATCACGTTTTCTACATCAATTCAGTACAATTGATATAAAGCATAAAGCATAAAAAAAACATTGAATGTATGCTAAGAATTACAGTTATCATTTGTTATCAATTTAATACACAAGAAAATTGATTTTGTGTAAAGGATCATAAATTGAAATCGCCCTGTATTACCCTGTGTTATGGAACGCCAAAGCTGCCTTATGATAATAATAACCATATCATTAAGGGAAGAGATATATCACGAAGAAAATGTTCTATACTATAACGGCATTTGACTATAATATTCTGTCAATGTTCTTTATCACTAAGGTACATTTATATACTTTAAAGGCATTTGACTATAATACTCTGTCAATTTTCTATATAACTAAGATACATTTATATACTATAACGGCATTTGGCTATAATACTCTGTCAATTTGCTATAGCAATAAGGTACATTTATATACTATAACGACATTTGACTATAATACTCTGTCAATTTGCTATATCACTAAGGTACATTTATATACTTTACAGGCATTTTGGCTATAATACTCTGTTAATTTGCTATATCACTAAGGTACATTTATATACTATAACGACATTTGACTATACTACTCTGTCAATTTGCTATAGCAATAAGGTACATTTATATACTATAACGACATTTGACTATAATACTCTGTCAATTTGCTATATCACTAAGGTACATTTATATACTATAACGGCATTTGGCTATAATACTCTGCCAATTTGCTATATCACTAAGGTACATTTATATACTATAACGGCATTTGGCTATAATACTCTGTCAATTTGCTATATCACTAAGGTACATTTATATACTGTAAACCAACTTATTTTCGCGAGCGATTTATTTTCGCGACTTTCGCGAGTAGAAAATTAACGCGAATTTAAATCGTCTCGAATATGTAAAACTTAGATCTTTCCTTATTAAACTATATCCAGAAATTAGAAAATCGCGAAATTAAATAGCCGCGAAATAGTTTACAAAGGGTAAAACGCGAAATAAAGTATCCGCGAAAATAAGTTGGTTTACATTACTATAACGGCATTTGACTATAATACTCTGCCAATTTGCTATATCACTAAGATACATTTATATACTATAACGGCATTTGACTATAATACTCTGCCAATTTGCTATATCACTAAGATACATTTATATACTATAACGGCATTTGACTATAATACTCTGCCAATTTGCTATATCACTAAGATACATTTATATACTATAACGGCATTTGACTATAATACTCTGTCAATTTGCTATATCACTTAGGTACATGTATATACTATAAAGGCATATGACTATAATACTCTGTCAATTTGCTATATCAGTAAGATAAGTTTATATACTATAAAGACACTTTGATACGACATGGAGTTAGCGTTACATATTATTCTGACATTTCACTTTGTTATGAAGATAATATTTTATACAACGAAGACTGGAAGGGCGGGGGTTGAAAAGACTTAGGGCGACACAAAAGAAAACGCAAATAGGTTGGTACCCCTAAACAATGAACAAACAAAAACCAAATAACATACAAGCTTAAAACAAAAAGATGCAGACGTACATTCTTTTCGCCAAATTTTAACTATTATGAAAGCAACCTGGTTTTTTTTTTAGATAGTTTACTTAAAGCATTTGATTGCAAATCATGTTGAAAGGTACGGCGAAAAATGTGTAATCCGTAACTTGTATCAATTTTCCCTGTACCCATGATAATTTAGCCGTATTCTTAAACATTATTAATAACTAAAAGCTGAGAGATAGTCCAGATCGGTAGATGTTTGAAATGACATTATTGTTAAAATCATAGTGATCTGTAAAATGAAGTTAACATATCAATGCTGAAAGTCGATTAAACTTTACTTTTCTATCTACATTTAACGAATTTTCCTAGCGTTTTACAAAGACATCGTCGGGCCAGAAAGGGGGTGGGTGCACTTCAATACTCAATTGATAAGGGGTGCCGCTGGGGTTCATGTACGCTACCCTTTCCGTATAATCATGGTTTTAAACATTTGCGTATGTGAAAGTGTAACCTTTTTACATTCTGGTTGGTTTCATCTGGTGTGTTAAAAAATTGACTATCAAAGTGTCGAAGAGGGACTATTTGTGGATAGAAACATAGCCATGCAATTTCGACTGTGAAAAAAAATACCGGGCTTTTTAAGTAACAAGTAATGGGAACTTTTTTTTGTGTCATATCATATATATGTATTTCATATATAATCTACCTTTTCACATATTATTTAGCTGAAAAAATGTAACCTTTTTCAATTGAAATAAAATTGAGATTGAAAATGGGGAATGTGTCAGAGACAACAACCCGACCATAGAGCAGACAACAGCCGAAAGCAACTAATGGGTCTTCGATGCAGTGAGAAACTCCCGCACCCGGAGGCATTTATGTTTCGATATTTTATTATTTGAAGTAGTTTTGAAAAAGAAGTGTTCAGGTGTTAATCTTTGATTTATGAACCCAAACCTAACGATAATCCCCACACCAACATCAGACAGGAACGCTACTATCGGGAACCTGTAAAGATTGAAACGAAATATAAACGAACGAAAGTAACCGAAATAAACGAAACAAAATAAAAATTAATCAAATATATAATAATAAACATCGATGAGAAATATCATGTTTTTTTATATAGATTATATAGATTAGAACGTTGGTTTTCTCGTTTGAATGGTTTACACTAGTAATTTTTGGGCCCTTTATAGCTTGTTGTTCAGTGTGAGCCAATGCTCCGTGTTGAAGAGTTGTATCATTGGCACTCACACCACATCTTCCTATATATATATATACTATATCCCGTTGAATTTTAAGTTTTAAACTGGATTGTTAATTGAAAAAAAATGGATGAAAATGATGAGCTGGTGTTTAAGGTCCAGTAACACATATTACATTCATATCGGAACAGGAGTAAGTTATGATGGTTTGAATATGAGCATGTTTCATACAAGGCATACATGCTTAGTTGGATTTTATACGATTCAAGTGCACAAAAAACAGTCTACAAAGACGACATTTCATCCTTCCAGTACGCATTTTTCCTACACATATCATACATGCTCTCCCTGCTTAACTGCACTGACACGTATATAATAAGTAACATTCCAAGTTGATTATTAATTTTTTTTATGGTAACAGCACAAATCCATTAACATTAGAGAAAATGTAACAGCGACCGGAACAACAGAAGAGGTAGGCGAAAATATCAGAAATATATAAGATTAAAAAATAAATGTCATTTCAAGTTTTTTTCATAGCCAAAAATCTGGGTGTTCATGGCTGTCCTCAAGTTTTTCCTTTTGTCACTTTGGTAGTCAATTTTTTCAACACACCTTATATGAAACCAACACAACATGGAAAAATGTCACACTTTCGCATACGCGAATTTTGCTTTCATGTTCAAATTTGGGGAAAAGAATATAGGCCATCTTTTTGTTTTAAGCTTGTATGATATTCAGGTTTAGCTCACCTGGCCCGAAAATCCAAGTGAGCTTTTCTCATCACTTTGCGTCCGTCGTCATTAGCTTTTACAAAAAAAAAATCTCCTCTGAAACTACTGGGCCAAATTAAACCAAACTTGGCCACAATCATCATTGGAGTATCTAGTTTTAAAAAATGTGTGGTCTGACCCGGCCAACCAACCTAGATGGCCGCCATGGCTAAAAATAGAACATAGGGGTAAAATGTAGCTTTTGGCTTATAACTCTGAAACCAAAGCATTTAGAGCTATCTGACATGGGATAAAATTGTTTATCAAGTCAAGATCTATTTGCCCTGAAATTTTCAGACGAATCGGACAACCCGTTGTTGGGTTGCTGCCCTGGAATTGGCAATTTTAAGGAAATTATACTGTTTTTGGGCTATTATCTTGAATATTATTATAGATAAAGATAAACTGTAAACAGCAATAATGTTCAGCAAAGAGGAGATTAACAAATAAGTCAACATGACCGAAATGGTCAGTTGATCCCTTTAGGAGTTATTGCCCTTTATAGTCAATTTTTAACCATTTTTCGTAAATCTTAGTAATCTATTACAAAAATCTTCTCCTCTGAAACTACTGGGCCAAATTAATCCAAACTTGGTCATAATTATATTTGGGTAATCTAGATTAAATAGCATTTTGCGTGACCCGGCCAACCCTCCAAGATGGTCGCCATGGCTAAAAATAGAACATAGGGGTGAAATGTAGATTTTGGCTTATATCTCTGAAACCAAAGCATTTAGAGCAAATCTGACATGGGGGTAAAATTGTTCATCAAGTGAAAATCTATCTGCTCTGAAACTTTCAAATGAATCGGACAACCGGTTGTTTGGTTGCTGCCCCGAAATAAGTAATTTGAAGGAAATTTTGCAGATTTTGGTTATTATCTTGAATATTATTATAAAAAGAGATAAAACGTAAAACAGCAATAATGTTCAGCAAAGTAAGATCTACAAATAAGTCAACATAACCAAAAATATCAGTTGACCCCTTAAGGAGTTATTGTCCTTTATAGTCAATTTTGACCAATTTTTCGTAAACTTTTGTAATCTTTTACAAAAATCTTCTCCTCTGAAACTACTGGGCCAAATTTAACCAAACTTGGCCACAGTCATTATTGGGGTATCTTTTTAAAAAATGTGTGGCGTGACCCGGCCAACGAACACAGATGGCCGCCATGGCTAAAAATAGAACATTAGGTCAAGATCTATCTGCCCTGAAATTTTCAGACAAATCGGACAACCTGTTGTTGGGTTGCTGTCCCCGAATTAGTAATTTTAAGGAAATTTTGCAGATTTTGGTTATTATCTTGAATATTATTATAGATAGAGATAAATTGTAAACAGCAATAATGTTCAGCAAAATAAGATCTACAAATAAGTCAACATGACCAAAATTGTCAATTGACCCCTTAAGGAGTTGACAATTTTCATAAATTTTTGTTAATTTTTGTAAATTTTTAGGAAATATTTTCCACTGTAATTACTGGGCCAAGTTCATTATAGAAAGAGATAATTGTAGCAACAAGAATGTTCAGTAAAGAAAGATCTACAAACCCATTACCATCACCAAAACATCATTTTGTCATGAATTTATCTCTGTCCATTGTTAATATGCACATAGACCAAGGTGAGCGACACAGGCTCTTGAGAGCCTCTAGTTTAGTTTGTTTAATTTTAAGGGATACCAACCTGTAAATTAACAATGTGTAAATATCTGAGTATGATTGTATTGTAACTTGTATGTGAGGGCCTCAAGGAAGATTCGCTTATTGCAACTATCTGATATAAAGAAGTCGGAGATGTGGTGTGATTGTCAATGAGACAACTTTCTACTAGAGACCAAATAACACAGAAATTATAGGTCACCGTACGTCCTTCAACAATTAGCAAATCCCATGCCGCATAGTCAGCTATAAAAACGCAGAAATGGTCAAAATGACAATGTAAAACAATTCAAACGAGAAAACTAACGGCCTACTTGATGTATAAAAAAAAGAACGAAAAATAAAGATGTAACACATAAGCAAGCGACAACTACTAAGATACGGGCCCCTGACTTGGGACAGAAACATACATAAAGAATATGGCACGGTTAAACATGTAAGTGGGATCTCAACCTTCACCTTACCTTGGACAGTGGTATAACAGTACAATTCACTACAATATAAGAACGAATTATAAAAATCAGTTGAAAAAGGCTTAACTCATTAGATGGATTAATGAAATAGAAATACTGCAAATACAAGTGGACGTGGCCGGGTACTTGTACATCCCAACAACAAAAAGACGCTAAGCACAGATCTGAGAGTACTCATAGTTACTGACAGCTAGGTCAAAGTCAGTAACAACTAATAAAAAAAATTATGCATCTTAGACTGAATTGTCAAACAGTAAACATCCAACATCCAATGGATTTAGCCGGTGTAAAGACGTCATACACAGTCAGAGAAAACATAACCTTGTAAAATGCCATGATACAATGATACAGGTATCGACAGATTGTAGATCCATGAATGTGTATATGTATATAACATTATAGAAATATTTAGTTTGCTTTTAATTTACTGATTTACTAATTCAACATCCGTAAAAATGAGGCTGTTCTATCCCGTTTGAAAAACGTTTTCTAAAGGCACAATCAAACTTCAAAACCAAATCTTGAATTATATTTATGGAAGAAATTAGTAAAAGTTTTAAGAAATTTGTGGTTACGAAATTCCTGGCTTGAGTTATCCTCTTTAAAAAAAGAATTTATTATATTATTACTGTATGTGTCGCCTTTCGCGTCTTTTCAGCTCCACATCGCTAAAGTCGATAAATTCATTCATCTTGAAAGCGATTTCCTAGGGTCCGCAAAACAATTTCCTTCACAGTCTTTTTTTTTTTTTACAATCGATGTTGCTGATGAATTTCGCGCGGAATTTTCGCCGCTATTATAGCGTAATAAAATAGTCTACTGGTATATAGATGACACCTTGTGATATAAGAATTATTAGCTTGATATCAAAATTTGTTTATAAGATAGTTTATGACATAATAGTATGAAAAAAGTGTTCCATGCTATATAGCGAGATGATTGTATAGTATACAAATGTATTGTTATAACATACTGAGGTGACAAAGTAGTTTGAAAAAATTGCTTTATGCTATATTACAATGTCTTTATAGTTTGAAATGTATCTTTATGACGTAGCAATATCACATAATAGTTTATTAAAATATAAAAATGTAGCTCCATGTTATATAAAAATTTCTTCATAGTATGAAATATTATTAATCGTATTATTTTAGTAATTTGTGATTCGTTAAGACTTGGTCACATGTTCATTTGTATTAACTCAGGCTGCACGCTAATTCTGCTATATTTAACGTTTTGTATGTCAAAAACAGCATATTGCACAGAGCATACAGCATGTTACTAAAAATACATTTTAAAAAACCCCAATTATCGTCACATGTTCTTCTCGGCCAATCAAAACGACTTCCTGTCTAGACTGTTGCAGTAGTTGCAGACGATCTCATGGCGGAACAGATGCCGGAAGGTAGATTCGCGTCCCTGGAACCAGATGAAAGGAATGATATAATGGAAAATATAGAAACAAAAAACACAAAAAGGCAGAATACCACATCAGTTAAACTATTCAGGGAATATTTGACGGAGAAAAGTAAGCCAATAGAATTCGAACAGTACACTGTGGAGCAACTGGACGATACATTGGCCTCATTTTATTTGGAAATGAAAAGTAAGGAGGGGAAACATTATAAAAAGACAACTATGCAATCCTATAGACAAGGTTTAAACAGACATATACAGAAATGTAGGGACATAGACATTTGCAATGAATATATATTCAAAAAATCCTGTAAATCCTTCAAGGGTATGACAAAGGAACTCAAGCGCCTTGGGTTAGCTGCAATTGAACACCACCCTTCCATAGAAGAGAGTGATATTGAGAAGATGTACTCATATGTTTGTAAAAATCTGGAGGATGCACAGCTTTTGCAGTATAAGGTAATTTTTATACCACATATATGTAAATGTATGACATTTTTTTTAATTCCATGCATAACGCCTTATCAGTGTAAAAATAAACCTATTGTGAATTTTAAAGGATGACTTCGCTACAAAGGAGGTTGTATACGAAAAAATCATACTGGGTTTTCCATGCGTATATATTGACCTACTCATGTACATGCCTAATATTGCGCATGCATATATTAATATTATAGAAGAAAATTTTCACATTCATCTACATTTTATAACAATCTAAACAGTGTGACAATTACATGTATAACAAAATTATATACAAATATTATACAATGTCAATAACATATTTATCTTGTGTTCATTGAGAAAATGGCTAATTATTTGCATATAATATTGAAAATAATGTATGTTTTTAGTATCTATCTATTTGTGTGCATACTGTCCATTTCAATTAATATTTCTTCTATGTTTTAGGTATTTGTTGACATCATGCTGCACTTTGGTCGTAGAGGGAGGGAAAACCTGTCCAATCTTACAAGAAAGCATTTTGCAGTTAAGCGTGGTGCTGATGACAAATTGTATGTCTACAAAGTAATTGATGAGCAAACAAAAAACCACCAGTCAGACAGTGAATTATCCTCAGATGGACGAATGTATGAAATTACAGGTAACTGTTATCTATATATACATGTATATATTGACCTACAATGTAACTACCCTTTACATGTTTTTTGCATTGATTTAATATATACTTAGAAGTTATGTTATGCATATGAAAGATGCAATCTACATAAAACCATTGTATTTTTAAAAATAAAAATAAAACAAATGGACCGACCTACCTTTTTTATTAAGTTATCAGAACCACACTTTTTATCGACCTGATTAAAACTCATACAAATATAAATCATTTATTTCATAATTAATAACCGTTAGTGAGTAAACAAAATATCAGCATAGCTATATTGGTACATATCCCATATTTTTTTTATCAAGTGTTTTTGAACCACAGTGGCAGACATTTTTATAATATCATTTTGCCATTTGTTCATATTACAATCAAACATTAATAGGAAAATGTGATATTTATAGTTGGTAAATACGTTGACTGCAGAAGACTCTTATCTGGAGTATTTTTATTTAAAAATGTTTAACATGCTTTTTCAGATGGCGAAAGATGTCCAGTAAAGTCTTTTGTGAAGTATATCAGAAGGTTGAATCCGAAATGTGTAAAATTATTTCAACAAGCAAGATCATACCCTAAAGAAGGAGTGTATTATGACAATATACCTCTAGGTCATAATAGACTTGGCCAATTCATGAATGAAATTAGCAAAATGGCAAATCTTTCTCACATATATACCAATCATTCCTGCAGAGTAACAACTGTTAATCTTCTTGACGAAGCGGATATTCCAAGCAGACATATAATGACAGTTACGGGACACAAGTCAGACACATCTCTAAAAACTTACTCTGGAAAAACTTGTGAAAAAAGAAACGGCATATGTCTGAGATTTTAAGCTCAAAAACATGTGGAAAGAAATCATGTATATCTAATATAGATTTTCTTTGCTTGTCTCAAAGTACAATTACAGTTAAAGCCAATGAAGGAGTGGAAAATATTCCTGTTGAATTGAGTGATGCAAATTTTGAGTTAGAGCTTTTATCAAACTCACAGAATGAAACTGTAATGAAAGACATTTTGCCTAATAACCAATTGGATGAAGATATTGGTAATGGTCCCTCAAATACAAATATAATGAAACCAGAGACATTGAAGACAAATCAAAATTTTTTAAACCTACCACAACCAGATATGAAAATGCCATTTCTCAATAACTGTAGCAATGTAACTGTTAATATAAATTACAATGTTCACCCATATGTGAACAACCCTACAAAGGTATAGCTTCATATACAAAATGTTTTTGTTGTAAATTTCTTGTTACTTTATCTGTTAATTGTCATATATTGTTTCAATTAAACAAGGAAAAATCTATATATTGATTGTTGTGATTCTGTTATAACTTCATGAACTTATTTACATTTGAAAATTTTACAGTTATAATGGTTTTGAAGACATGCAAAACAATATATTGTTCATGCATTAGTTCTTGATTAATAATATAACAATTGTAGCCTTTGTTTGAGGTCAATGCGAGGTATATCGACCATGAGAAGCATATCGACCTCGGACTTCGTCCTCAGTCGATATGCTTCTCTTGGGTCGATATAACCTCGTATCAACCTCATACAAAGGCTATAATTGTATAATAGTATCTTCATAACAAAGTTAAATGACAGAATATTATAAAAAGCTAACTCCATGTTGTATCAAAGTGTCTTTATAGTATATAAATGTATCTTAGTGATATAGCAAATTGACAGAGTATTATAGCCAAATGCCGTTATAGTATATAAATGTACCTTAGTGATATAGCAAATTGACAGAGTATTATAGTCAAATGCCGTTATAGTATATAAATGTACCTGAGTGATATAGCAAATTAACAGAGTATTATAGGCAAATGCCGTTATGGTATACAAACGTATCTTAGTGATATAGCAAATTGACAGAGTATTATAGCCAAATGCCGTTATATTTTTTAAATGTACCTTAGTGATATAGCAAATTGACAGAGTATTATAGTCAAATGCCGTTATAGTATATAAATGTACCTTAGTGATATAGCAAATTGACAGAGTATTATAGCCAAATGACGGTATAGTATAGAACATTTTCTTCATGATATATCTCTACCCTTAATGGTATGGTTATAATTATCATACGGCAGCTGTGGCGTTCCATACTGTGTTACAATTTTGTAAATAACACCATTAAGTATACGTGTTAAAATCATGTTTGATAAAGTCGACTATATTACATATTAGCTTTTCAAATCACACATCGTTTCAACTCCTTATAATTAATATCTAACAGACGAAAAGGATAATTTCTTCATAAGGTCTTTCCATTTTTCTGTGGAAAGACCTATTGTATTTTTTCTGATTATTTTTTTTTCCGCCTTATTTTGTTCTTGCGATACATTTTTGTTTCAAAATATGTCGCTTAGATATTTGGTTCATTATACCAAACAGTTTATGCACCTTTAAAATTTACCCTGCGTAACTGAATACTTTTCTTCGTAGGAGTTATCTCCCCAAACACATTTTTTTCCTTGTGTCCACTACTCCTTCGCAACCGTAAACAATTACGACAAATTTATTTTATAAAATTGCTCGTAATATCTTTCGCATGATTTGTTGTATTTTGACCGAAGCAATATGAACACTCCTTCTGAGAGTTATTTACCCTTATGCATTTGATATAAGTTATATGCATTTCTATCTTGTAAACCATAAGCGACGATAGAGACCTAGAATCTTTTGATTTGAGGTCCTTGATCCAAAAATAAATGAAAGTTAGGTCAAGGTCAAAGGTGAAGGTCATATTCTCAATTTTGAATTTGGCTTAGTTTCATTTATTTTCAAAAACCGTATAAGATATCGACAAATTATTTTTACTAAATTATTAGTTAAGACATGTTGTAACACTTAAATTTTGATACCAAGGATACGTTGAACGTTTAAGGGAGTTTTCGCCCCTCTTGTATTTAAAAATACGCGTGTGGTGATGAAGCTCATTAACCCAATATAATTAAGACCTTTGGTCTTTGATTTGAGGTCCTTGGTTTATGACCTTGAAATTGATCTCAAGGTCTTAGCTTAATTTGGCGTTCTAGATGTTGACCTTTGCAATAACCTCATATATATACATGATAAAGTCATGAGACTTCTGGCAATAGGTATCAAAACATTTAACCTTGAAAAAACAACCGGCAGAGACCTTTGTAAACCGGAAGTAGCTATTTTTGGTACTTTATTGATATAAAAGTATATAGAACCAGATATTTTTGTAATCAGTGTCAAGCATTGTCAAGTAAATATTCAAATATTATCGGAAGTAACATTTTTCACCCCGAAAGTAATAAATGATCTCCTTTATTTAAAAAATATTGTATATAAACTATATATTTTTGGAATCAGCGTACAATAAGCTTTCATTTGTCGATTGAAATGACATTTTAAAACTTTTTTTTTTATGTGATTTAAAAAAACGTTATCACGTTAAGAAAAAAGTACGACAAAAAGGGTAAATACTAACCTACTGACAAGAATCTTCAATGAGAATGCATTTATAGTAAATCTCCATTCGAAAAAGTGTTTGGATGTGTACAATGTTAAAACTAAATAACTTGAACGGATACTCTATTTTTATCGAACATTAATCTATCCATTAGCATGTTATCACTCTAATCCGTATTCAAATTAAGATACGAAGACGTATTTTCCTAATCTTCATTCGTCATCATAACTGAATGCAATATTACATTAATAACAAAGATATGTTAATTAGAATATGGAAGCATGCTTGGGCAAAGATAATACTTGTCAAATATCAAATTAAACTACTTGCTAAATGCGTGAAATGTATTTGTAAATCATAGATTGTCTAACTGATGCTATCCATTAAGTTACGTTATTAAAAATCATTGCTTGAGAAAACAAACAAGAATGCTTACACTGCAATATTTGTAAGCGGTTATTTAAAACTTATATGAAACTATTCACGTTTAGGAGAATTTGATAGCAAAATAAAAATTAAATAAATATACATTCCACAACTGCAACACGTGTATTACGATATTTCTCCACTCGAGACAGTTAAATCTTAATATTTAAAGCGCGAGGCTTGCCGAGCATTTTAAATATTTAAAATTTAACTATTGAGAGCGGAGAAATATTGTAATACACTTTTGAGTTACAGTGGTGGAATCTGTTTCTCTTATGACTTATATCCTTCCTTTTTAAAGATTTGAGGATATTTGTGTACTTTTGATCTGTCGTCATCATATATATTCCCCTTTTTTCATGACGTCACAATAAGAAAATGCAGAAGAAAACAAGAAGATTTAACGTCACAATTAAATTTCAACTAAGCATTTGGTGAGAACAGATTTTTCACTAGTGAGAAGAAATATTTTTCTCACACCGGTAAGGAAATGTGAAAATAGCACAAAAATTAGAGAAAACATATATTTATTATATTCATGCGTATACAATGACATTATCTCTCTTCAAATCTATTTTAAAGCAATGATTCCAATCATCTTTTTTTGCTTTAATGGTACTTAAATAAAATTATAAAGATTACAAAGTAAACAAATGTATCAATAACAATTTCAAATTTCAAAAGGGAATAACATCAAAAAGTAAGTTATGTTTTGGAAGAGACAGGCTCTGTGTTTAATATTAACCAATTTTTATAAGTGTTTGGTATGACTATACATTTTCCCTTTTATTCTCGTACTATGAATAACGAAATTATTTATTGTAAATTTTATTTTCGTATTCCATTACTGTAAACCTTACAAAACAGTGTTTGCCTTTACCAGTGCACATGATTTTATTTCGAGGCATGTTATCCAAAGTAATGGTTGTGTTTCTGTTTGCACTCCCCATTTTTTTGATTTTGTATTTTACATTGTGTCATAGATCAAAATGTATTCGTTCAGTGTAGGTTCACTTGTTGTGTTGATGTCCTTTGATTGAGTTAAACCATTTCAATTGATATTTTATAGTGTGTCCTTCTATGTTGTGATGTGAGACTATTGTTTCATGTAAGGGTGAAGGTTGGTACCTATTAAAACGTTTACATCCGCTGCATTTGTTTGCTACTGTTCTAAGTCAGGAACCCGATGTTCATTGATTGTCGTTTGTTGACGTTTCATAAGTTATACTCGTTTTTTACATAGATGAGACCATTAGTTTTTCTGATTGAATGGTTTTCACTTGTCATTTCTGGGGTCTTTTTAGCTTTCCATCGGTGTAACCCATGGCTCCGTGTTGAAGACCGTACTTTGACCTATAATTGTTTACTCTTGCATATCGTATTAAACTTAGTTATTTCATTGGCCTTCATACCACATTTTCTGTTAACTCTGATACATCATCTAACGCATACATGTAAGTAATTTGGTTGATTGAACTGATGTATCTATGTCTGGGGTAATCACTTAAAGATGATGTTTTTCAATTACCGGATTCCAGTTTTGCAGCTTCTGAGGCACCACTGTCCACCCCTTCACTGTGACAGAGTGAATGCTAATTATTGTGCAGTAATTTGTGTGTGTTGAATCGTGCTTTTTGTGACATAACGATGATTGTTTTCTTTGAACTGTGGTTTTTACTCGTCTGTATTAGTTTTTGCTTCTTTTTTCCCACATTGCAAAATCTAACTTAAAGTAAATATAAATTTCAGACTTAATTCAAGGATCAATAAATATTAAAAGGTCAGGCAATGTCACTGCTTTTGAACGTTTTTCAACGAAGATATCTCCTACCTTATAAACAGCGCTGTTGCATCGTCATGACAAATGGGCTTTGCCTGTTTGCTGTTATTGTACTGGAGACAACGGCTTCATATAAAAACTGACTTTTGGAATTTATCTTTTTACTGCTTTGGCTGTGAAATTTGCATTTCAACAATGTATTGTGTGTAACCTCGCGACGTATACATATATGGAAAAAACTTTCCGAGCCGGTGAAGCATAGCTCTCATTAGTCAGCAATTCAGTGTTGACAAGAATTTGATTTAAATAAGTATTATTATACATTAACGGATAACAAAACGTTTAGTTTTTCGAAACAATTAGAGTTTTTTTACCCGAGGAGTAGATTACCTTAGTTGTATTTTGATGAAGAGTGATAAAGAAAGGCGCTTCGGATGCATGAAATATAAAACGTGTTAAAGTTTTATTTTTTTATAGTTATTTTAACTACCAAATAGCTAATAGAAAGTTTCTTAATTTAAAACAATAATAAAACAATATCATAATCAGCAAAAGTTGAACATTTTGATACGATTTAAATTTACAGTTATACTACGCGTCAAAACTCTAACTTACCTCTTTATATTCAATTAAAAAAAATCTGAGTTGTTACTATGTTGAAACGTAATTATCACGAAAACATTATTTCTATACGGAATATGTTCACTGTAATGCCCAATTACAAGTAGCCTACATGTGTAAAATGGATACACATCGTTAATAGATAAGCGGATTGTGTCGGGGAGTATGCCAATATCAAAGTCCTGTCCTTATACAAACACAGATGACTTGTCTTTTAGAAAGAAAAAAAAACGGAATACACTGATTTAGTATTTATCGCCCAGAAGTCAATTACTTTATTGCTTTTGATCTAGTTAACTACACATCATAACTGTTTATTGTTATGTTTTTATTACCCCATATAACTCCATTGCGTATTTTGCACAAATACATGTAGGTGGGATTTAATTTTACATCCGCCTCTTAGTATCCAGCATTTTGATGCCCCATTTATGGACATTAAGTTGTCTGGTCTGTGCTTCCATTCGTCCGTCCGTTCGTTCGTTCGTCCATTCGGACGTACGTCCGTTTGTCCCGCTTTAAGTTCATTTGTTTGGTCAATATAGTTTTAGAAAAAGTTGAGTCCAATCAACTTGAAACTTAGTGCACATGTTCCTTATGATATGATCTTACTAATTTGCCAAATTAGAGATTTCACCCCATTTTTATGGTCCACTGAACATAGAAAATGATAGTGAGGATTGGGCGTCCGTGTACTTAGGACAGATTCTTGTTACAAATATATTGATAATATTCTAGTAATTCAGTTATAATATTAAGATTTTTAATTTCTATGTTCATCTCAAAGAAAAGGACGTTTTCGCAATATTTATCAATAAAGAATCTCGTAATAATTGACCAAGTTTCATGTTTTTACTTTAATAACATGAATAATTTTGTAAACAATTTAATTTCAAGTGTGTTAAAAAGTAACTGCCGATATCAACCATATTGAGTGCTCTTTTACTGTAATTTGATATTTTACTGATGATCATTGTATGTTTTTCTCCAAGTTTTAATTTTTTGCTTTTCAAACTTTTTTCAAAATTTAATTTCACGCATTCTGTTTTATTTGTACCGAGATACAAGCGTGCAGCGAATGTTCACTTGATATTTTTTATTAATATGCATTTTGATTTTTTTAGCAATTTTAATCGATCTTTTTAAAATATGTCCTTCTAAATTGTGATGTAACACTGCATTTGTAGACGAGGCTGAAGGTAACGTATATTAAAACGCTTACACCCGCAAAATTTGTTTACATTTGTCCAAATTTTAGTCAGGAACTTGATACCCTGTTGTTGTCGTTTGTTAAGATGGGGCATGCGTGTTTCTTGTTGGTTTTTTTTCAAATAGATTAGGACATTGGTTTTCCTCTTTGAAAGGTTTACACTAATCATTTGTGTGGCCCTATAGATTGCTGTTCGGTGTATGCCAATGCCCACGTTTAATCTGGATACGGGATGCACAATAATTTTCAAAACACGTTACCAAACAGGGTTGACCTTTCTTGTCATTTATGAAACTTATGAAACGTTTTGTGAAAACAGAGTAGATGCACCATCTGTTGATGAAATTATTGTATTTGTGCAAACTGAGCCCGCTAAAATAGCAATCACCTTCCCCGTCTACTATGTCTTACATTGTAGTTTGGAGGTATGAATTTCATTATCTTGATTTTGAATTCATTTTTCTGTGAGGCATGTTTGTGATGTAGCAGATTTGTTTATTCTTTGTGTTTAGAAAATTTGTATTCATGTATCCTAACATAATGAATTTAGTTATATATTAGGATTAACAAATTCATGGTTTTATCGTAGGACAAAAAGAGGAATACAGTATAAATTTCAAAATCAGATACTAGACATATTTTCAATCCGCTAGCTAATAGTGCTTCATAGACAAATAAAATTGAGATTATAACGAATTGACGGAGAAAACGTTTCCTGTATATATATATATATATATATATACAACTCGTCTTATATATATATATATTAGTACGTCTGAGTCAGTGACAACTCTACAACAGATTTATCCATCGGATTGCCATCAATGATGGTGATACATGGCTGTGTACATAATGTATATACAACTCGTCTAAACTTCAACCCAACAATGTTAGATCTGTAAATTTGCTTTCGCAATTTTTTTGTTCTTCCATCGCCGGGATTCGAACCCAAGTTGTAGAGTTGTCACTGACTCAGACGTACTTATATATATATATATATAATTATTTTCTGTGACTGTATCTTTCATTAATTTGTAGGATTCTTTACTATAGATAATTGAGCTGATCTGTTACAATAACATCTCCATGCCTCATATATCATGTACTGTAGTACGCCGCTAGATTAAAACTGACGAGGAAAGGTAACACACGGCCACCGAAAGCTTTATTTTTGTAGAGCCCAGGTGGTCGTGTGGTCTAGCGGGACGGCTGCAATGCAGGCGATTTGGTGTCACGATATCACAGTAGCATGGGTTTGAATCCCGGCCAGGGAAGAACAAAAAAATTGCGAAAGTAAATTTACAGATCTAACATTTTTGGGTTGATGCTTAGACGAGTTGTATATATATCTGTAATACTAAAATTACGAGGTCCAATTTGTCAGCCGTCATCACGTAAAACGACGAATCAAAGAATTCAACTTTATATATAACTAATATAGTACAAAGGTGTAGATTAAAAATTACACCCCTCCAGGCCCTTTTGTTTTCCACGTAATTACTATTGCCAATAATTAAGAAATTCCGGGTTGAGTCCGATACTGATACCAATAGTATATTCACCTGTTACCTATTACCTTATCTGTACGTTCCGCATCTGACAGGCTCACCACCAAACGGTGTATTCAGGATTAATATGTTATATACACGGGTCATATTCACAGGGTTGACACTACTAGATTGTCAAATCGTTACCTATTGTATCATTTTAATCAGTAAAACTTTCTAAGATAACAATACGAATACTAAAAATCTGGACTAAAATAAGGCGTATAGGTACAGTTTTCAATATGTTAGCGGGCATGCATGACGTAAAACAGCGAATCAAAGAATTCAACTTTATAACTAATATAGGACAATGCTGTTGATTAAAAAATATTCCATTCCTGGACCTTTTGTTTTCCAACTAATTAATACTACCAATAATTGAAAAGTTCCAGTCCGACGGATTCAAACAGAGATCTTATAATCGGCATGACTTTATCAGATGACAATACTAATATCAAAATAAGGCTTGCGCATAGTTATATACTTTAATTCAGTCACGAACCCGCGATATCACGGGTGTGTTCTAGTATATATATATATATATATATAAAAGTCTATAAAAACGACCAACCAGCAAATTTACTATGTACCGGATCGTCTAGAATAGGCGATACTATGCAGATAAGGAAAAAAATATATCAGTCTAAAGATTTGCACAACGGTACTGATATAAGATGTTATAATACGAAAATGTTGTTATTAAATCGTGCTGACGATTTAATAACAACATTTTCGTGTTATAACATCTTATATCAGTACCGTTGTGCAAATCTTTAGACTGATATATATATATATATATATATATACAACTCGTCTAAACATCAACCCAACAATGTTAGATCTGTAAATTTGCTTTCGCAAATTTACAGATCTAACATTGTTGGGTTGATGTTTAGACGAGTTGTATATACATTATGTACACAGCCATGTATCACCATCATTGATGGCGATCCGATGGATACATCTGTTGTAGGGTTGTCACTGACTCAGACGTACTTATATATATATATATATATATATATAACTCGTCTAAACATCAACCAAACAATGTTAGATCTGTAAACTTGCTTTCGCAAATTTTTGGTTCTTCTCTCGCCGGGATTCGAACCCATGCTACTGTGATATCGTGACACCAAATCGCCTGCACTGCAGCCGTCCCGCTAGGCCAGACGACCACCTGGGCTCTTAAAAATAGAGCTTTCGCTGGCCGTGTGTTACCTTTCCACGTCAGTTTTAATCAATATATATATATAAAATTACTGAATAAATAGTCAACGATCAATCTTACAGGGCGATGGATCATATAATATGATTCTGTACACTACAAAATATAATATATAACAAGTCAAAAAGGGTACAACATCACCATTAAATAACTATAAAATGAACAAATATTAGATATTTCGGATAACAGCTATCATTCTTCAATAATAGCACGATGTCAAATGAATCATGTAAATATATTCAAACTGAGAAACTTTTTTCTAAATCTTGAAATTTATACAATTAAAGCAAACACCACAGACCTGATACAATTTTAAAATTTCCAAACACGGCTCAAAGATTACAAAGATATGCCAAATGAAAATAGTTATTTTCGATGTGAACTGGCACAACTCTAAATTTCCGGAGGTTTTGACGGTTTAGATGTTATAACTGCATTGAGGGCAGTCCTCAAACAAATAATCAAAAATGTCCTAACCAATCCAAGTTGGTATAATATTTCAAATTTGACAACAGTAGGGCAATTGCAACAGAAACTACATATGTAAGCCTCCCAAACGAATAGCAGTCTAATAGTGATTAGAAAAATAAGTTTTATCTAATGAGGTAAAATAATTGAACGTGGCTACGTACTTATACATCAATCCCGAATGAATGGAGCCCTGTAATTTAAACTGGTATTTAAAAAAAAATCGAACTGTAAAGCCAGTACTAAAGCCGGAGTTATATATAAAGAAGATGTGGTACAATTGCCAATGAGACAACTTTCCACAAGAGACCAAAATAACACAGCACTCAACACCTGTAGGTCACCGAACGACCTTCAACAATGAGCAAAGCCCTCACCGCATAGTTATGGCAAAAAAACCCAATTCAGACTAGAAAACTATCGGCCTAGTTTATGTACAAAAATTGAAAGAAAAACAAAAATGTAACCCATTATCAAACGACAACCACTGAATTACAGGCTCCTAACTTGGCACGTACTCTTTTGTCGCTAACATTAGTTTTATAAACGATTTTTGAAGAACGCTGTTTATTATGTGTCCTAAGGTAACGTTTAAACTGTATAGCAAACAAACACAACGTTGGCAGAAAAATCACTAGTTAAATGCTCGTATTGCGTTCAACTAGTATGCGTTTTTTTAAATTGAAGTGATATCAAACACACAGATCGTGAAACATTATGTATTGGCTAATGACAGTATAATTTGTTCTTTGTAATAAATTTGACAGTCTTTTTGCTTGACCATCTCCTTATTTTTATGCATGTGTATAAAACAAATTATATATACTGTTACTTGAACATTACATATTGACATGCAGATGGTGTCAATGTACAATTGGTGAGCTCTGAACAGCATTCTCTTAAGATTTTACTATGAGGAAATACCGATTGTCTCTGAAGGAGGCTATACTGTGAACCGTTTTCAACCCATAAGTAAAGTATATTGTACATGTTGTATGAATATCACATAGAATCAACACTCGATGGAATCAGCACCCTTTGTAGATAAATAATAATTTAAAATGTAGATATCGGACATATGATTCATTTAAAACTAGGGAGAATGTTAAATGTGATTATCTCTCGAATGACAATTGCAAACTCTTCAACTAACAACATGTAACTACTGCAAACTCCATATGTTTAACCTCTGAATTAAAACATATATTGTGATGTGTCACTTGACATATAGATCTTTAATAAAATCATATTGCGTCAAAATGTGTTTTATTTAATTAAAAAAATATGTCAATAGTTATTAAAAGTACCAGAATTATAATTTTATACGCCAGACGCGCGTTTCGTCTACATAAGACTCATCAGTGACGCTCAGATCAAAATAGTTAAAAAGCCAAACAAATACAAAGTTGAAGAGCATTGAGGACCCGAAATTCCCCAAATTTGTGCCAAATACGGCTAAGGTAATCTACTCCTGGGGTAAGAAAATCCTTTGTTTTTCGAAAAATTTTAAAGTTTTGTAAACAGAAAATTTATAACCAACACAAATGATGATAGCAAGACAGATTATAGATAAACTAAGAAAACAATCATATTTGACGAAACAGAACTACGTTTTTATGAAAACATTTTTTATTTTAAAAAACATAAGAATGTACAAACCATTTTCGCATTTAAAAATAAAATGAAAACTTTGGTGATTCGAATTCCTTATTGGCAAAAGAATTTGGTGAACGAAATATAACGGTTAAACTTCATCCATCTTGTATTCTTTTTCGAATTTCTCAGATTAATCAGACAACACTGGGGATTTTACCTTGACCGCAATATGATTTTGATAGTAAACCAACAATCACATTGATCGTGAAAGAATATCTAACGGTGGTCAAGTATTGGGAGACGATCATGAAAGCTCTGGTATCGGATCGTGAAAGAATATCTAACGGTGGTCAAGTATTGGGAGACGATCATGAAAGCTCATGTACCGGATCGTGAAAGACATTTACTGTAAATTGTAGTTCAGAATCTGTAAGAAAATTTGCGTAATTTTCAAAATGCGGGAAGATCCGAACAAAAAAAACTTCCTCATCACTAATGTGCAATAAGATAAGAAAATATGCAATACTTTATGAAAAAAAACACAAAAGGCGTAATGCATGTCTATGGAATTAATAAAAAAAAACCCACACGATTTGTACCTGTAATGGTCATATTACAATAAATCATGATATTTTTTTTTAATTGATATTTGTTTATTCCAAATATTTCCTGTTTACAATTTCCTCAGTTGCCCAGGATGCAAACTGTGGATTCCCTTTTACATTTAAACCACGTGACCGGGAAGCAGGAGGCTGAAAAAGTGCACTGTATTACAAGAAAAAAAAAGTACACGTGTAATACTACTTATATTCTTTTATATGACAATGAATGAAAAAAGTAACATCTTTCTAGAATGAAATACTAGTAATAAATAATATAACATTATAACATAATCGAGTGCATCTCTAAACCATGGATTTCCGTATTCTATATAACTTAACAAAATGTAAAAGGCAGACCACCTCTCCTGCAAGGTATGTACTTATAGTATAAAACTAATTAATGTGTTTATTTTTTCTTTGTCTAAGGTATTATTCGATAAACAACAGGGTACAGCTTTCAGATGTGTTATCATGTATGATTTCAAACGATTCAAAATATATGTAGATGACATTTTTATCCCATCTTATTTGATTTTGTTTCTTTTTTTCACAAGGACCATTTCGTGAAAATAAATAAGAGAGTTACAAGTAAAGTTTGGTTCAAATTACCACTGCTATCTCCCAAAAGCATAGAATGTTTTAAATTTTCATCATCTAATTGAACATTTCATAATGTGAAAATATCTTTGATTTTACCAATGATTAATTTTGTTGTATTGCAATCGATAAATCAATGTTGCAAATTTTCAGCATTGTTAACAGTTTGGCAATATGACATTTTCCGTTTCACAATTGCATTTTTTAAGTCTACTTTTCGTATAATTGATATTGTTAATGCATTTCCATTGAAATTCTTTCATTTTATTGATGATATTAACTTTTTTCAGATTGCCCATATTATTTTCCAATTAAAGCCATTTAAGGATGTACTTAGGTGAGGTTAAACTTTTCTAATACAAAATCCATCCAATCCCATTCAACTCTATCAAAGGCTTTTTGTTGATCAAGAAATATTATTATTCCATTTTCGTCTTCGTTGTCAATATAGTCTATTATATCTTGAATTAATCTTTAAGGATCACAAATGTTTCTTCCTTTAACAAATCTTTTTTAATCTGGATGTATTTTTTTGGTAAGACTTTTTTTAGTCTCATTGCAAGAAGTTTTGCTATGATTTTACAATCGTTGTTAAGAAATGTAAGAGGTCTCCAGTTTTTAATAGTTTCTCTTTCACAACCCTTATGTAATAACGTAAGAACCCCTTTATGTTGTGATTTACGTAAGGCATGTTTATCAAATATTTCTGGAAGGAGTGTGAAAAAACATTTTTTTATTATATCCCAATAATGAATGTAAAATTCAGATATAATGCCATCCTCAACTGGCGATTTATTTGTCTTGAGATCTTTGAGCACTTGTTCTAATTTTTCCATATTTATATTACTTTCAAGCATCTCCTTATCGTCTAAACTTACCTTATTTTCAATAAATTGGCAAAGCTTTTCACCGCACGGTTTGTCCCACCTTTCAGAAGTAAAAAGTGTGGAATAAAATTGTAATCGTTCTTTTAATATCGAATCAATATCATATTTATACTCACCCGTTTTTTTGTTTTTATACGATTTCATAACTTGTTTCGGCCATTTTTCATTTTTAAACTAAAAAAATGTTTCGTAGATATTTCACCTTCCTCTGCCCATTTAATTTGTGTCCTATTTTTTTGCAGATTCTGTCAAATTTGAATAAATATCCTTAATTTCGCTTTCAATTTCGATTATTCTAGAATTTGTGATATTTGTTGTTTCCTCTACTAATTTTAATGCTTTAAGTCGTTTTCGAGTTTTTTAATGTGATTGTTATTATATACTCGATTTAGTGTTTTACTAACATCAATTGTTAGAAATTTTATTTTACTTTTGGTAATATCCCACCATTCTTGTATATCATTACATTTGTCTTTACTATTTTTCCATATTTCCCAAAAGATTTTAAAGGTATTTGAAAACTGTTCAGATTTAATTGTATTTAAATTCATAATCCATATACACAGCCCTCTTTCTATATCATCTAGCCTAATTTTTGATGTAACTGTTTCGTGATCACTAAATGGGAAATGAGATTTACGAGTGGTACGTATTTTACTATTCAAAGGTTTGCTGCAAAAAATAAAATCAATACGAGACTTCGAGTCCTCTCTGAAACGTATAACGTTTTGTGTCTGGAAATCTAGATCTCCATACATCATCTAATTCATATCTCAATAAAAGATTTTTTATTTCAATTGTACCGACGTCATTATTTTGATATGATGGCATTCTGTCTAGTACAATTAAAGTCTTATAATAATACGGTGTAGTGTTCAACTCTATCATCTTCATACATTTTATTTAAGTTACGCAAATTTTCGTAAAAAGTCTTTCTATCGGAACCGTTGTTCGGTGTATATACATTAACAATAAGATATACAGCATTATCTCTTTTTATGTCACACATTTGACATCTTCCGTTTTCCTCGGAAGATGTCTTTTGCAAAATGAATCCCACTCCCCTTGAATCAGAAGTTCCGCAATTCCAACTTGATTCACCTCCCCCAATTTTTTTCCAGTCATAACCCCAGTTATCAATATCAGATTTAGAACAATGTGTTTCTTGAAGACAAATGTTATCATACTTTTTTAAAACTAACCAATTAAAAATCATATCTCGTTTTTTATTGTTTCGTTTATTGAAGCAATTGACAAAGACATAGTTCGAATAGTTTTGTTTTTCTTTCTTTCGTCATTTAAATGTTTCACTTGAATGCTTTGAACCTGTTATGTCTATTCGATAAAAAAAACTTAACGGATTGTTTATGTGTATACCTTTGTGATGTTGTGTAAACAAATCAGGTAAAACTTTAATTATTAAGCGTCGTTTAAAAAAACGTATATGGTGTAATAAACAGATACTTATTCATGTTCTACACATATAACAGTGTTAAGCGTCGTTTTAATACCGTAAAAGGTCTAATAAACAGATACTTATTCATCTTCTCCATATATAACGTTATAAGTTGGTATATCTTAGCAATATTTGCACTTTTTGCAGTATATGCATATAGGCATAAAAACGAATTATTTTTAAATAAAATATACTTACAAAAAATATGTTAAAAGAAGTGGACATAATATTTACACTGATACATTTGTGTTTTTTTTTGTTTGTTTTCTTTTTAAAATATTTGTATTTTTACATTAAAATCAGATCAAATAGTCTGAGTGTTTATTCACATGGTTTTAATCATGATCTATTCCACTCTCTTTTCTTGATACTTTGGATGTCCGGTCTGCAGATGTTGGAGTAGTTTTGTCACTTCTGTTGCGTTTTCCATCAATCGGTCGGGAGTGTTTGATACGGTGAAATTTGTGTTTGGGCTATTTAGAAACTCACAAAGGTTACTGTTAATTATTTGTGCGCCTTCGGTGCTGACGTGTACCCCGCTACTGTCATTTGTATCAAACAATGTTCTGATTACAGCTCCGTGTTTATAAAATTGATCATTTATGTCAACAAAGACTACAGTTTGTTCTCGAACACAAAGTTTTTTCAAGAAACTATTTACATTTTTAGTTGTTTCATTTATTTTCTGAAACTGAGCGCCGTTGCCTTTACGCGGTATGATATTGCAAAGACCTATATATTTGAAATTTAATCTTTGGTGTATCTGATAGTACAGTAAAACAAAAGTATGCTCTTCTCTTAAAAGCGTTAATTTGTTTATGAAAACCTTGAATTGTGTTGTGTTTTCATAAAACTTCGTGAAAGATCAGGCAACGCATTATATTTTGATCGTAAAATAAAATGCGCGACCAGACTTAATACTAGTAATCAGAAATCAATATATCTTTACCATTTGATATACTTGCAACTGGTTAAATTCTGTTATTATTTTCATAAGAATGAACATTGAAAGTTTATTTTCTTTTCATTAGACACTTTACCTTGAAAGTTAAAAAACAACAACTAGAAATGTGTCTTAATCAGTGTGAAAAATTCAGCTCTGATAATCGGTCTAGTACAATTCAGGCAGACCACCACTATTTTGCCAATAAAATTGGTTTGCAACGTTTAAACCTAAAAGTAAGCCATCAACCAAAAACTTATAGCAAATACAGCATCTTTCATTAACAATTTGAGATTGAACGATAACCAACATGTTGTGCAACAGCACTTTCTTAAGTTCTATGTATTTTTATGTATCACTTAGCAGATGTGGATTGATTTCCAATGAGATAACTATATACTGCAGACTAAAGAATATCAGAGCGCAAATGGTGAAATGTCTCGTCTGCTTTACTTATGATGGTATATTTGTTAAACGTCTGTAATATTAAGGATCTTATTAAAAGTGTCAAATACGCTTAAGATTGTCAATGGTTCATAAAAAGAGGTCAAGGTCAGATGAACCATACCATACAGATCTTTACAAACATCCCGTACACCAGACATACGTGTTCCAAACCTTACATTACATTAGAAACTGTCAAATGTAAACGTTTTGTTTGGCCAATAAATTCCGAACATAATGTCGAAAGTATATGAATCCTGACCGACAGCCAGACATAGACATCTTACATCATTCAATACATCATATATAATTGACGTTATTTTTGAAACATGCAGACACACATGCACAATGTGGCGCTATAGCATACAGGTACATTAGCAAATGGCCAAACCACATAAAACATGTAAAACGAACAGTTTTTTTTAATCCATCAAGGCCAAGTGTTTGGTGTGCTTAACTTCCTGTCACTTTAAATGAGCCTCTGTTTTCTTCCCATTTCTTGGTTATGTATTTTATAAGGTGTGCTGGAGTCTCTTCGTCTTCACTTAGAATGTCTGTCAACGAATTGTGATCTTTTAAAGTAAAAAACGATGGTGATGCAGACAAATCGACTATATGCTAATGTCCATGGTATATTTGTTAGATTCATAAAACTGTGAAATAGCATTTAGAATAAACCACTTATGTATCGCATCTGTATAAAGTAACTGGCTTTTTTTCAAAATGTCTTTGATGGGGAAAGACCTTCGATTGTTCTCTAAACAATTGGTTTTTAATTAGGTCTTTTTCTGTGGAAAGACCTATTGTTTTTTCTTCCGCCTAATTTTGTTCTTGCGATAAACATTTGTTTCGCAATATGTCGCTTTGATATTTGATATATGATATCGAACAGTTTATGCGCTTTTGAAATTTACCCTGCGTAACCGAATACTTTTCTTTGTAGGAGTTATCTCTCCAAACACTGTTTTCCTTGTGCTCACAACTCCTTCGCAACCGTAAAAGATAACGACAAATTTATTTTAAAAAATTGCTCGTTATATCCTTTGCATGATTTGTCCTATTTTGACCACAGCAATATGACCGCTCCATATGAGAGTTATTTCCCCTTATGCATCTGATATAAGTGATATGCATTTCTATCTTATAAACCATAAGTGATAGAGACCTAGGATCTTTTGATTTGAGGTCCTTGGTCCAAAAAAATGAAAATTAGGTCAAGGTCAAAGGTCAAGGTCATATTCTAATTTTTGAATTTGGCTTATTTTCACTTATATCCAAAGACCGTATAAGATATCAACAAATTATTTTTACTAAATTGTTAGTTGCGACATGTCGTAACACATAAATTTTTATTGCAAGGGCACGTTGAACGTAAAAGGGAGTTTTCTCCCCTCTTGTATTTAAAAATACGTGTTTGGGGATATAAGTCATTAACCAAATATAATTAAGACCTATGGTCTTTTGATTTGAGGTCCTTAGTTCATGACCTTGAAATTGATCTCAAGGTATCAAACCATTTAACCTTGAAAGAAACAACCTGAAGTGACCTTTTGTAAACCGGAAGTAGCTATTTTTTTGTACTTTATTAATATAAAAGTATATAGAACGAGATATTTTTGGAATCAGTGTCAAATAAATATTCAAATATAATCGTAAGTAACATTTTTCAAACCGGAAGTAACAAATTATCTCCCTTATTTAAAAAAAATGTATGGAAACCAAATATTTTTGGAATCAGCGTACTAGAAGCTATCATTTGACGATTGAAATGACATTTTAAACTTAGTTTCACAACTTTCATATCAAAATACATTGTTTTGATGGAAAGACCTTCAATTGTTCTCTGAACAATTGGTTTTTAATTGTTCTTGTGTTTGATTGAATTTATATGTTTAATCATACACCAGTTAATTAAACAAATGTAATGGATGTTGTATCATTATTCTCACTTCGTTTGGTAAGATACATACTTTAAAGTAGACAGAAAACGAAATTAGAAAATAACATGACTATATCTATACAAATAAATTTGCAGACCGAAAATGTTCAGCCGGTTTGTTCCCAAGGTGACGATCGTCGAAAGTATGATATAATAATGAATAGTTAGAGTGTAATTAACTTAATAACTTCATAAAGTAATTGTTTCAATTGCCTTAGCCTAATCAAGGTATCCTCAACTATTGTTCTATAGTTGTTTCCTAAGCTTCTACGTGTTATGTGTGTTTAAACTTAGCGGCCAGAACAAACAATAGCTTCGGACACAGAATTCAAACACATTATGTATTGTGCGGTTGTAACCTCCCAAACAAACACGCACACACAAACACTCGTAATTTTTTATCTGGTAATGCGTTGTGGAGTTTTGGAACACCTTATTCCCCTCAACAGGAATGCGGTCATGGTGAATATCCACAAAAAATACCAGAAAGAATAACACCAACACAGAAAGTTAGTCTTTGGACAAAAGTAGTAGAACCTTGATTTCCTTTATATAATGATGTGTTCAGTTACACTAAAGAATTAACTAAATTACTGAGAAATTAAGTGACTGTCTTAAATGTCAACAACTTTCAAAAGTTATTTCAAATTTTGACCATAGAATGACAAATGTTAGTTTTCGAACATAAATAAAAACAAATATAAAACATTTCAAGTAGTCTTAAACCCTCGTTCGCGTCCTAGTAATTTATATTAATTTGAATGAAATTTGTGTCTGGGTATATACGATGCAATTTTAAAACTAGTATTGCCATACGTTTCAACGTAAGATTAGTATTAAAACAACAACCAACACAATTAATATAGATCATACAATACCAAAACTTCTTCACTTTTGAATATATACAGACTTACCAGAATGAAATGGCTCGTGACAGCAAAACCCAAAATGTTAAATCAACGCATTATACAATCAGGCTTTTTTCGTTAACCGTTAGATGATTGGTATACATTGCACTACAAAAGAATATTTTGTAAAGAAGTTATTTAAAATGATATTATCTAATAGCAATAATTATTATGTTACTAAGTAATTTTGTCAAAATATAAACAAATAAAAAATGTTGACAAGGTAATCTTTGTGTAAAAGCTTTTCAGGTTAAGTTCAAGTACGAACAAATTCGATATTCTTACGCATTCGAATGCATTGATATATTGTCTTTTTAACTCTTTTTTTGACTTTTATTGCACCTTTTGATATCTTTTTAAATTTAGTTCATTTTTTTTGGATAAAAACTTAACACACACCAAGTGTTGATAATCTTTTAAAAATGATATCTATAGAAAATATAGAATTTATTCACTAAATAAAACACAAGACGCAATTCTTATTCTTGATATAAAAAAATAGACAATGTATGACCAAACAAAGGGACGAATATCCGAGTTCGCAGCATCAGTATATGTCACATCGCCGTTTGGTCAAAACTGATCTTTTTTGGTGTATTAAAAAAATGTGATAAGTGGTATTTTTTATGATATAGAAACATGAATAGCAATTGTGCTCCTGTCCCAAGTCAGGAGTATCTGGCCTTTGTAAGTCTTGTATGATTTTTAATTTTAGTGTCTTGTGAATAATTCGGAGTCAAGTATGACGTCAATAATCACTGAACTAGTATACATATGTTTTAAGGGGCCAGCTGAAGGACGCCTCCGGGTGCGGGAGTTTCTCGCTACATTGAAGACCCATTGGTGGCCTTCGGTTGTTGTCTTCTCTATGGTCGGGTTGTTGTCGCTTTCACACATTCTCCATTTCCTTTCTCAATTTTTTAAATTCAACATTATCTTTAGTCGATTTCAAATGACAATCTTCAGTTCGGAGGTTTCACATCAGGGTGCGGTTAAAGGGGTGAACAGACGTGTCTCGAGAAGTAAAAATATCGAGTTATTTAATGTATGAGTTTAGCAGCATTTATCACAATCGTAAATTTACACCAATCACAATCGTAAATTTATACAAATCACAATCTTGATAAAAACTAATTAAAATCAACCATGTCACACATTGTATCACATTATTTGTCCGAAGTAGTTATCTTTTATTATTTCATCAATACCGCCCAAACTCAACGTCAAAAAACAAAGAATGTACAAATACCTGAAAACGATATGAGCTTTATTGTCATATGGGACTAACAATGGATGTTTATTTTCTCCCATGCTAAGTCAATTTTGCGTAATGGAGCTAAAACAAAACTTTAGTATAATATTTATTTTATGTTTTTGTTTTTATATAAGTTAATGATAAGTTAGCCGTATGTGACATAACTTTCGGAATTTTGGGTCCACAATGCGCTTCAACTTTGTACTTGTTTGACTTTATAACTATTTTGATCTGGGCGTCACTGATGAGTCAAATGTAGACGAAACGCGCGTCTGGCCTATTAGATTATAATCCTAAAACCTTTGATAATAATTAATAGTCATTTAGTCGGGGTTTGTCTAATGCTTAGTTCGTTTCTGTGTTTGATACATTTTAATGTTGTGTCGTTGTTCTCCTCTTATATTCAATGATATAATTGCCGATGAGACAACTCTCCACATGGCACAGAAATTAACAACTATAGGCCACCGTACGGCTTTCAACAATGAGCAAAGTCGAAACCGCTTAGTCAGCTATAAAAGGCCCCGAATTGACAATGTAAAACAATTCAAACGAGAAAAATAAACGGCCTAATATATGCACAAAAATTAAACGAAAACAAATATGTAACGCATAAACAAACGACAACAACGGAATTACAGGCTCCTGACTTGAGACAGGCACATACATACAGAATGTTGCTGGGTTAAACATGTTAGCGGGATGCCAACCTCCTTCTAACCTGGTACAGTAGCACCCTATAATCCAGATTTGACGCAAATATATTTGACTTTTTTACTATCCTTTACATTGTAGCAGCTACCAATTATCTTGATATTAAAACATCAAACGTCATTACATGCTATACATTAAAGGGTATATAAACCTTTAATTTTGCAACAATTTGTTTTAATCAGGAAGCACGTTTCTGCATATTTTAGATCAAGGCGGTTAAATATCCATATTTTGTTAACTGTCCCATAAACGTATACAAAGGAAAAGTATGTGCAGATACGACATTTAAAAATCAAATTTGCAAGGACGTATTTTACGTTAAATAATTACTAATAACATGATTAATGTGTAAAATTGTTGAACTTATAAATTATTTAGAATATAATCACGGAAGATCGTGTGGAAGGCAATCGATAACACTTATGTGAAATGTTGAAATGGAAAACAAATTCCTTTGATGGTTGAATAAGGGTTAAAATTTGTGGATTAATGATAAAACATGACATATTTCAAAAAATGATCTATAATGTTTGCAAATGTCTAATTCATTTATCAATAAAAGAAGCAAAACATTTAAACAATTGTACTGAAGTGGTCAAAGAATCTTTATTTTTACTTTTTACCCTGGTAATATAATTGTTTTAATAAATACTAAACTAAATCTGTTTTTGAGTTACACAAGACAGTGTAGTTCATTGATATCTTACCAATACTCAATATATATTTTTTTTTATCAACCTCATTTGCATTTATCGCTTCTGAAAGACATTAAATGAATATGACTTGATTAAATTGAGTAAATGATTGGTATTTCACGTCACATTAAGCACTATTTTCGTTCAGTTTTTACTTGCAGTGGTAGCTATTAAAGAGGTTCAAGTGGTGAAGTTGAAATCATCCTTTCGTAAATTTTACGGACACCATCACGAACTGGTTGACCGTTATGTAATAACCGTTTCACACATGATATTGGATATGTTCCTTATGTTGTAATTAAAATACCCTTCCCTTGTTATGAATGTGACCTACCGAATTAGACTATTTACCGGTTTTGTAATAACATAAGCAACACGACGGGTGTCACATCTTGAGTAGGATTTGCCTACCCTTCCCGACCACCTGAAATTACCCCCTCCCTATTTTTGTTTTTGTTTGTGTTGCTTAGTCTTTAGTTTTCTATGTTATAGATAGATATAGAAAGATGCCGTGTGAGTGCCAATGAGACAACTTTCCATCCAAATAACAATTTAAAAAAAAAGTAAACCATTATAGGTCAATGTACGGCCTTCAATATGTGTCTTCTTTACTGTTATTTGTCTGTTTGTCTTTCTATTTTTAGGCATGTCGATGTCAGTTTATTTTGATTGATGAGTTTAACTAACCCTCTGGTACATGTAGATTTTGTCCCTCTTTCAGAATTGACGGGTCAATGATACAGTTTTTGGACAACTATAGACGATTCGTAGACTGAACTGGTTAAGCATATATGATGTTTCTTGTAAAAACAAAAACATGGTAGCTTCCATAAGTGTGTATTTGGGTTTATACATTGTTTGTTCATAATCTGCTATTGATAAAAGGAATTTATAACGATAGTATGCCTTCCTGCAACTAACATTTTCATTAACACATTTTAACATTTTTGTGATTGGTTATACTGGTCATATGATAAGTTCTTTAATTAATCATTTTTTTCAACAGGCGATAATAATTAATTTTTCTTTTTCATATATTTTTTTAAAAATTGTTTTTAATTAAAAGGTTTTTGATATATTGTTTATTGATCTTTCGATCTTAAGCATGCCATAATTTCCCTTTTTATGATTTTGTTTTATGCTTCAACATATTACATCTTGGGACTGAAACAATTTCCATTTATCATGCATTATGGTAAAGATTTCCTTGATAGCCCTTTAGTAATTTTGTTGTTTAGGAAGGAAACAATAGGGAAATCAAACTTCTCAAAGTGATGTAGTAGTAATTCAATTTCATTATTTATTAAAAATTTGAAATCATTCACGTATAGCACTTATTCGTAGTTTGGAATGTATTTTACTTTTTTTGCTTTTCATTGTTCATGACTTTTTTCAGCGTATATGATCAGGTCTCGATTTTGATCAAATTGCCTCAAGCATCAATGAAGGAACAACAAATCAAACAAAGTCAAAAGATTGCCGTTATACCATTCCACATATTTTCTCACGGAAAACATTTCCTGATGTATCGTGCCAATGCTGCTGAAATGACTCCCCGTGGGGATTGCTTCATGATGTGAGTTGATATTATATGATAAACTCATCATAGATACCAGGACTAAATTTTGTATATACAACAGACGCGTGTTTCGTCTACAAAATACTCAGCGGAATCACCGTAAATAACCAATGTCATTAATACAAGTACAAATACACGTACACATTCACATTAAACTGATGAAAATTTCGTTTAACAGTAATCTTATATGAATTTCTATAAACATTTACTCTGTTACATTACTCAGTGATTAGTATAATTGCATTTTAAAAGGTAAAGGTCTAATTGACGACGGCGACAATCCATTTTATCATCTTTTTGTTTAGCAATTTTTTGTGATTAGGATAAAAATAGCAAACATGATCTAAAAAAGACACCAACTATATAGGTAAGTTGATTTATATGTTTATACTAGTAATATAAAGTTTTCAATATGTTAATGCTATTTTTAATTTAAATTATCAATTATATCCATTTCGATTGATTAGATGAATTCAATATTGTCCCAAATCGTTCATTTATTGAGTGAGAGGACATCCTTTTTATTGTGGAACGTTAAGTTATAAGAAAATACTAGCTTCTTTTCATTGCATGTCTGAGCCTTCCCAAGTTAAGAGCCTCCGGTCTTTGTTAGTCTTATATGATTTTTTTAATTTTAGTTCAATTTTATAGTTTGGAGTTTAGTGTGACGTACATTTGAACTAAACTAGTACACACTTTTGTTAGGGGACCAGCTGAAACCCATACCGAGAGCGCAATTCTAATGATGTGTTAAAGACCGATGGTTTGTCTTCTGGAGTGTATTGTTATTTGGTTGGTTGTAGTCTTTTTGAAACATTCTCCATTTCAACTCTCAATTTAATAATTTGTTATCACATAAACCTGCTCAAATGATACTAGCATGTTTTGATATGCAATATTTCACAGATAAATATCATGAAAATCAGATATTTAATAACCTTTTAAAGTATTATAAAAGACGGATACAGTCATGCAAAAGACAGGATAGCTATTATCAAACGAGTATACTCACGCAAATATATGTAGTACTTAATTATAAATGCCTGCTACAGTAGTAATTACAAATGAATGCACATTCTTGTTTAATTTTTATGTCTTCAAAGAAAAAATTGAAACGCTTATTTACATAATCTATGGCGATGGTGCTCGAATTATAAACAATGATCGATCGGACATAAAACTGGTAGTCCCCGAGGGTATCACCAGCACAGTACATCGGTACTGGCATGAAAATACGGATTTTTATGTTATTAAAATTTGCTGTTACAAAATTATAGAAATTATTAAAAATTAAGGAATGTATCTCCCTCATGCAAAGCTCTGATTCCTTTGACGGATTTGGCTATACTTATTGGACCTTTTAGAATAAAGCTCTTCATCTTATATATAAGATTTGGATTTCAAATAGTTTGGCCACGAGCATCACTGAAGAGACATGCGCATCTGGTGCAGGAAAATTGGTACCGTGAATTTTATTAACACATTAGGCTAAACATATAATGCTGCATATATCCAATACATTATTCAAAACTGTTTATCTGTCAGAATTTCACTAAAGACATGTTGATGCAAACAGGGATTAATAATCAACTGGTATTGTTTATGATTAGCTCTAATTCATTGTTTTGTTATGTTTTTCGCTCAATTTAGTAGACCAGCTAGGTCTTATTTGTAAAATCATTTTAATTCTATTTTTTTTTTTTATTTTAACGCTACCAGCTCTTTGTATATTGATGATTTTAATGTAAACAAAAGAATATGTGTTTATGGTTCTTATTAATTTTGTTTATTTGTTTTGTCTGTTTCAACATCCGACGTGTTTTGGTTTGTTGTTTGGGAATTTTTTTGAAAATATTAGAAAATTTACGATTAATGTACATGTGTACATGTTAATACAATTTAAATCGAAATCCTTATCTGTAATTAACCGACATATTGAGTTGTGTATTTCAGGTAGATTCATGGTATACCGCCATCTTGGATTGTACAATCACAGTAAAAAATAGGTCTAGTTATTTGACTAAATCAGCAAATTTGGAAACAGATTTGCAATTTAATGGTTAGACTGTTTATTAACATGATTAATATATAAAAAACTTGTTTATTTATTATATTATTCAAAATATTTTAACCATTATCATTTTTTTTTGTTCAAATGAGCCATTTAAGGGGAGATAACTCTTTAAGTACAAAATTTATACTGTGCTAATAGGGAAATTTTTAATTTTTACTTGTGGCAAGAAAACAAGTTCGGTGACACCATCTTTTCGTTTTATTTTCTTAAAACATATTATGAAATCTTTCTTCTCACAATTTATTTCAAAATTCGATCTCATAGATTTTTTTTATGCACTCTTATGTGCTTTTTCATGAATAAACTAACCAAATTTAGGCAATTTTTAACGACTCATAGCTTGAAAAATAGCACGGTGACCCACACTTTTTATGATATTTTTTTAAAAAAGCATAGTAAAATCTTCATTTTAGCAAAATATAAGAAAACTTTGTCTCAAAAAACATTTACTTATGATCTACCTTAACAATACAGTTCACAGGGTACCACACCGAGATTTTAACTATAGAAGCAGCAAATGCCATTATTTCAATCGTATGTTAGACACAGACTTGAGTCATGACAACTGTGGCGCAAACTATTGATTCCTTTGAAGATGTTGAGGTCACACCGTGTTTTTGTTTTTCAAATCGCTTGTTTATTGATTTGTGTACATTGAGTGTCAAATTGAAGTCATATATTCGAATGTACCTATTACCATACTATATATTGATATGTACTTTATTCATTCAGGATCCAGATTTCAAGTACTTATGCAGCACTTGAATTGAACGTTTAAAGTTAGAATAAGGAGTTGCTGATATTCAATGATATAAAACGAGCTAAATACATGTTGCCCAATGAACTGTTTACTTCACATTTAAGTATTTTTGAAACGTGTATTGATTTTTTACGCCAAAAAAGAATAGTTTGCAAGGACATGTACTGTGGTTATTTGTTTTATTAACTTTTTGATAATTTATTATTACCTGCCAAAATCGCAAAAACAGATCACATCACGTCTTAGCTTCTTCCAACCCTTATTTTCTTGATAATTTTTTAGCCAGGAAACTTGCTAAATGGGGTCATTCCTATCTGGGTTATGCTTCATGGTAAGTCCTTCACTGATCAAAAATAGTATAAAGAAGTGTCAACGACTACATGGTAGTAGCGAGAGTGCTATACGTCGTTATAGCATCAGCCCTAGTTTCATTGTGATTTTAAGAAAATACAAATACATATTACATGAATAAATGGCCAAAAATCTTGACCCTGTTAGATAACCAGAATTAGAATCAATAATAAAGGAATATACTCAATACTCCGTGTTGTTTATCAACTATAAAAACATTGGATGTTCTCTTAAATTGCAATGCACTGTTAAAGACACCTCACGTTTTGGTTTGTTAACAATTCGAATTCAAATAACCTTTGTTTCTTTTTTCAATATGATGAAGTATAGGCTTAGTTGACATTATTGGAGGACAGTTTATAATGATCTGCAAATCAAAAGAAACATGTACTGATTTTCCACAATATACCCTGACCATGCTACTCTGAGATTCAAAGGCGTCAATCTTTCTCGTGTTCAGTCGTTTGTTAAAAATGATTGATTCCTCTAAAACTCCCCTACTATTCAGTATGAAAACATACCTGCTAACGATATTACTTGTGAAATTGTATTTTTTTTTTTATTTGATACTCTAACATGCATGAATTTTCAAACCATAATCAAATAAATGAATGGATGAAGGATATTTGACAAATATCGAGTTCTGCACTAAAATGTTATATTGCTATGTTGGAAGACCTATACTACTTAATTGAAATATTTGCATACAACTAATGCCTTCACAGTAATGGCATGTTATAAGAACATTTTCTAAATAACTTTAAATAAAAATACATATTGGTGAGTTTGAACCGACGGAATACAGGTTGGCGGTTATTGTTTCTCTGCTTGCTTAAATTAGAGAATATCAAAACATTCAAATATATCACATGATTCTTAAATGATAGAATGCAATTTCTGAAATGATAGCATGATTATGATAATAATGTGGTTTTTAACAATGTTTAAGTAGCGATATTTTCTAATTTGATTCATTGTTTGAAAGAATTCTTGCATTTTTTATATTTAGATATACACATAAAATTGAGAAAGGAAATGGGAAATGTGTCAAAGCGACAACAACCCGACTATCGATGCAGACAACAGCCGAAAGCCACCAATGAGTCTTCAATGTAGCGAGAATTCCCGCACCCGTAGGTGTCCTTCAGCTGGCCCCTAAAATATGTATACTAGTACAGTGATAATGGACGTCATACTAAACTCCGAATTATACTAAAGAAACTAAAGTTAAAAATCATACAAGACTAACAAAGGCCAGAGGCTCCTGACTTGGGACAGGCGCAAAATTGCGGCGGGGTTAAACATGTTTATGAGATCTCAACCCTCCACCTATACATCTAGCCAATGTAGAAAAGTAAACGCATAACAATACGCACATTAAAATTCAAATCAAGAGAAGTCCGAGTCCGATGTCAAAAGATGTAACAAAAGAAAATAAATAAAATGACAATAATACATAAATAACAACAGACTACTAGCAGTTAACTGACATGCCAGCTCCAGACCTCAATTAAACTGATTGAAAGATTATGTCTTCATCATATGAATATCAGGCATAATTCCTCCCGTTAGGGGTTTAGTATCATACTATCATAAAATATATGAGAAGAACATAATCCGTCTCATGCCAATAACTGTTTAAAAAAAATGTGTTTAGTTCCGATGCAAAGACCCTATAAGTGAATCAATATTAAAGCCAAAATATGCAATCTTTAATGACCTGACAACGGTATCGTAACTATATCCCTTCTTAATAAGTATGTTTAAAGGTTTTGTAAGCTTTTGAGGTGAATACTGACATTTTTTGTGGTTTGTAAAGAACATACCATAAAAGATTGAATGTGAATGTATTGCTCAATTACTTTTGAATTACATTTCAAATTACATGTACTGTTATGCTGTTAAAGATTAGGATTTGTGTCTAATAATATAAATTGTAAAACTATATTTATTTTTCAAATATTGATATCACATACTATTTTGCATATATGATGTCTAATGTTTTGAAGTTTTTATATTATTTATTTGACCTACAGATTTTTTTGGGAATTGTCTTATAATTTAAAAAAAATGGGAGGATCATATATTAGTGTTGTTCAGTTTTTAACAAAGATCATTTAATTAAATAGATTGATAAGTAATTCATCACCTTGTTAAACAAAAACAAAAAAATGTGTCACTGTGAAAAATCTTTCTTAGACAGTTCATTTAGAATTTAAAATCACTGCACACAATCATTTTGTCAAATTTAGTATACACAAAAGGATTATAGAAATAAAAACAAACAGCAATTAATCAGATTAAAATGTCCAGGGACAATGCCACTATAACATGTATTTTATCTAATTAGCAAAATATTGCTAATACTTAGACATTATGTACATTGTTTGTACTAAAAAATATTTTCATATTGTGACAAGCACACTTTTTAATATTTTTAAAGTAAAAAAAAACATTTTTAATTTATTTATAATTTCTTTATTTAATTATTTCATTTCTGAGATGTCAAAATACCCCTTGATGTTTTGGCAAGTAAATAGGAACACATTCCCTCTCCTTAATCTGATCTTCTGATCATGGAACTTCCATGTTCTGATCAAGCAATATTTGCCACATTAGCTACTGTCGGCAGACTATTTAGAATTGCTGAAAAGTTTTCAGACCAGAGAGATTCAGACTAAATGACAAAACATTAAAATAACTAATGATTATCAAATGCAACGCTTAAACTATGCTTACATGAATATTTTACACATGCATTATATATATATATGTATAATATTGTAAAAAAAATATCATGATGAAATGTAATGTGTAATTCAATTAATTACTTTAGTAAAGTAATTGTAATTTAATTAATTACATTTCAAAAACTGTGTAATGTGCAATTAGGATAATTGATCATTTTTGCAATGTAATGTGTAATTTAATTAATTACATTCCAATCTAATTGACCCCAAGTTTGCTTTAAATACCACCGTCTAGCGTAGAGACTTTTACTTTTTATCATTATAATGGAAGAGATAACTCCCAAATAGATTTTTTTTAGAAAGCAAAAGTGTCATTAGCAATTATTTGACTTTTATACGTGAGTCTACAAATACCTCTACTCATGATCAAATACTGACTACTATTCCATGTAATATACAAGCGAATGAGGAAACTAATTGATTAATTGAGAACAAAAGGAATAAGGTTGATAAAACTGCTTATCAGGAAGAGATTGAGAAGAAACTGACAACATGGACTGATGAAATAAACCTTAATTTGACATTTGATAATATACTAGATAAGATAAGTGAACTATGTTCAATCATGGCAACACCAGCTTCTAAATGTAGCCGTTTTAAACGTTCAAAATGTAAAAGGTTAAAGAAAAAGCCCTGGACTCCAGAATTAGAAAATATGGCTAAGATAAATAGAGACCATTTGGCAAAGTGGAAAGCCGCTGGCCGACCCACTGATAAAAGTAACATTTTATTCCAAAATATTCAGTTTTACAAGAAGAAACTTAGATCAATGCAAATGCAACTTGAGGCAAGCTTAGGAATAAATAAATATCAGAAAATTATGGAACTCCACGAGGGAAATGATGCTGGTTTTTATTATTTAGTAAGAACACAAAGAGATCCAGCAAATACCACAACTTCTTCGCTTACTTTTAATGATATCTCTTTAAATAACAATAACTTGATCCGTAATGCATGGATGGATTACTTTCAAGATTTGGCATCTCCTATGGATTCTGAAAATGTTGATAAAGAACACTTTAGTCTAGTTGAAAATGATATAAAACACTTAACAAAAACTTTTACTGAAAATAAGATAGAATATATTTCACCTGTAACAGAAATTGAAATGAAAAGTATTTTAGCATCTCTGAAAAATAATAAATCTGCTGATGAAGAAAACATAGCAGCTGAACATTTGAAATATGGTGTACCTATTATGATAACTATAATGACTTTTTGTGTAAAGACTATTTTTAAACATTTGCATATTCCAACTTTATTGAAAGGTAGGATAGCTTGTCCTGTTTTAAAAAATGGAAAACCAAAAATTGATCCGAACTCATATCGGAAAATAACTATCACAAGTACAGTAGGTAAAGTTGTTGAGAAAGCTAATTTTTCTCAAAATAAAAGCTCTGTAACTAAAAACCAAAACACATAAAAAGGATTTACCTCCGGAGAAATGTCTATTATTGCTGCTTTAATTTTAACTGAACTTATAATCCACGCAATTAAGACAAAATCACCACTATATGTGGCTTTAATGGATGCAAGGAAAGCTTTTGACATTGTTTGGCATCTTGGCCTGATGAAAGAAATGCACAAGTTTGGTTTAACGGGGGACAATTGGTTATTTTTTAAAAGATGGTACGAACATCTTAAATCCAAAATTAAATGGAAAGGGTTGCTTTCAAATTCAATAGAGGAATAACAAAAATTTCTATGCATTCAAGATGGCGCACAGTCCATGCCGTTTGAGATATGTACAGATGAAGTTCAACTTTTCAAAAGGAACGATATTTGGACAGGAGTGAACGACGGAATGAGGAAGAATTGCTGTCTGATAAAACTAATGTACAGATAAAAGTCTGTTGTTAAAAACGAGAGTGCTTAAAACCATAAAATAGGGTGCAAATCTTCTCTCTTGAATTTTCCGCCCGCCACCATTCCACACATGCAGATTTATATAGTGATTCTTATTCTGCAATATTAAGAGGTGTATAGTGTTTGAACTGAAAACTCGTATCCAATGCTTGTAAGATATCAAGTGGTTTTATATTTTAAGTACTTTTTTTGCGTGTTATATATGGAAAAATTGCTTACCAAATTAACAGTTGAAAGTTTTTAGATTTTAAAGATATCAAGGATAGTGTTTGAACAGTAAACGCTAATGCGAGGGCAGGAGTGTTATATATGTAGAATTGTTAAGCCTATGTGATATGAAGATATAAATAGTTAACCGGTTATAAACGATTGGACTGTGTTATATATATCTTTAACTTCGTTTACATGTTGAGGGACTAGTCTGCTTGCTGTATATATATGTTACTGTTATAAATTACAATAACTACATATACTGATTTTATGAGTGCCCCGTATGTAAGGGTTAGGGTTCAAACAAGGGTGCAAATAAGAAGTACGCTATAGAAGCGAAGCTCCTGTTTAAGGAGGAAATAAAGACTAGGTAACAGGTAACAGGTATGATATATTGCTATTATAAATTAGAAAATTCGTTGAACCACAAACGTCAAGATTATTCAATCGCGTAGTGGAATGAACTATTTGTGGATTCTTAAAAACTATATATAACTTTTGGGCTATTTTAAATCTCGGTCTCTTTTCAATTAATTCTTACATACTTTGATTTTTTTACCCTGTATTCTTACATTGCCCATGTGAAATTTTAAAATTATTTGTAAATACATTGAACGACAAATTTATGTGACGTATACAATTTTCTGACGTTAAACATTCTAACAATGAATGTGTTTGTAGATAGATGTTTTTTTGTGTTCTGTTAAACTGTTCCTTTTAAAATTGTTACACGATGATGAATGCTGTACCCATATTTTGACTATTTTATTTATTTTATCTGTTTTTTCACGCATCATTGTTAATATAACGGAATTTGATGAGATTGTCATCAAAGTGTTAGGTTTAGCGTTTTAAAACCAGGTTTAATCCACCATTTTCTACAGTCACTTTAGCGATGTTTTCTGTTTCCTTTTTAAGACAAGGCCTATCCTTTTCCATTTTCTAGTTTTTATTTCATCTTTTATGTCTCTTTTTGCTGTCAGTTTGAATAATTCCTGATTGGATATTATGTTTAGCCATAAGATTTTGCATATTCTTCTCAAGCAGGTATTGTGAATTGCAGCCAGTTTGTTGAAGTCAGTTTGGTTGATTTCATACACCAGTCAACAACTATTAAGAAGAGAAGAGGAGAGATTATACATCCTTGTCTGACGCCCGTTACAACTGAGAACCAATGAGAAAGCTGTCCATTGTGTAAAATAAATACACTACATGCATACTTGTCGTAGAATATCTTTATCAGCTTGATTAGTTTGTATGGTACTCTATATGCTCTTAGTATGTCCAAGATTTATTCTCTTATAACACTGTCAAATACTCCTTTGAAGTCAATGAAGCTTAATACTATTTTGTTCTGCCACTCTATGGATTACTCTATGATTGGTCAATGCAGCCTCTGTTATTTAAAACCTGACTTTTTTTCACACAGCTTACTATTAATGGAATCAGTTATTCTATTCTTGATGACTCTAAGGAATACTTTACTAGGGATTGAAAGTAGTGATATTCCTCGCCAGTTGTTTCAAAGTTTCAGATCTCCCTTCTGTTGCAGTTATATAATACTTCCTTTTTCGCATTCAGTTGGTATTTCTTCATCTATCCATATGTCGCTTGTTGAATGTATGTCTGATTTTAGTAATTCTGCACTGATGTTATCTATGCCTGGTGTTTTACCATTTTTTAGTTGTCCTATTGCTTTTTGAATCTCATCTTTGCATACAGCTTCTGTGTCTATTTCAAGTGAATGTCGGCTGTATCATCGTTTGCTTCAGCCCTATTCAGGATAGTTTTGAAGTGTTCTGCCCAAATATACCTTCCTTAATACCAAAACCAACTTAATAATACGATCATGCTTATCTTTTTTTTTAAATCAATTCGATTCGTTAGGTAATGATAGGCATGAATTCATTTTAACTGAATGGATGTAGATATACATTTACATAGTAATTGTCCTTGCATTGATGACATTTTGATGTAGTCTTTGTATGAGGTCTAAAAGGTCCGTGTATATTTGCGTCCATTCGTTTTTCATTTTGAAATATCAAAAACAAAAAACAATATTTACGCCAAACATTTTTCATTTTAAGCTGAAAAAATAGATTTTGCCAAAGACTTTACAAATTTTAAAGGTAATTGGTTTGATAAATGTAACAAAAATCTGTTAAAGTCACTTCTGAAAAATCATTTTCGTTATGAGATTTGAAATTTGTAATTTTTATGAGATTAAGTTATTTTATTTCACGAGGATAATATAAAAAGTAATGATAAGTTTGTTTTTAAATGATTTCATCTTATCAACAGTTTGAATAAAATTAAAATTTGATTGTTTTAGAAAAAAACAAATTTCAATATCCTTCTAAAGAACTAAATTTTGAAATTGCTAACCTTTTAGCATTTTTCAATTTGCCTTCAAATATTGAAATTGAAAAATGCTCCAACGTGGAGCATTTTTCAATTTGCCGTTAAAAATTGAAAAATGAAAAATGCTCCAACGTGGAGCATTTTTCAATTTGCCTTGAAATAATGAAAAATGAAAAATGTCCCGTATTGGTTGAATTTTCATCTTTAGGAAATTTTCTCAAAAATGAAAATGTTTTTGTGTGGAACATTTTTCAATTTTTTCAATCAAAGATATTGAAAAATAGATTATCAAATTATATTTTCATTCATTGTTTACACTTTAGAAGTTTTGTTTTTATGCTTTAACTATAATAATGTGTGTATGTGTGAACCCGTATATACACATTTCTTACCTTACCCCGAAAAGATATGAAAACAACAACGCACCAGCAGAATTCTGTGATGTGGCGCAGGATTATTATGCAATTTTTATTTCCCTTGTTTAAAACCATGAATTTAATATTTCCCTATTTTGTTATTAACATTCAGGTTAACTAAATATTCTCTCTATATATATTAAATCAAATATAAGTACGTCTGAGTCAGTGACAACTCTACAACAGATTTATCCATCGGATCACCAGCAATGATGGTGATACATGGATGTGTACATTATGTATATACAACTTGTCTAAACATCAAATGTTAGATCTGTAAGTTTGCTTTTGCATTGTTTTTGTTCTTCACTCACCGGTTAAAGATAATTGAGCTGATCTGTAGCAATAACATCTCCATGCCTTATATACCATGTACTGTATTACGACGCTAGATTAAACCTGACGAGGAAAGGTAACATACGGCCACTGAAAGCTTTATTATATATGAAGCATAGGTGGTCGTGTGGTCTAGCGATCCGGATACAGTGCAGGCGATTCGGTGTCACGATATCTCAGTAGCATGGGTTCGAATCCCGGCGAGGGATGTACAAAAAATTTGCGAAAGCAAATTTACAGGTCTAACACTGTTGGGTTGATGTTTAGACGAGTTGTATATTAAATTAAATAGATATTGGTATGTTGAATTCATTGATAAAGATATTTATTTTTACTCCCAAGTTTAGCATTTGCATCGTTGCTTAAACATTTGTCAACTTTTTTAAAAAGTTAGTGTACATTTAATATAAGATCTGAGCAGCATATATGTTGATCAAAACATCATCATGCTATAATTGAATAAAGATAAAAAAAAAAATCTTGTTTGTGTTGAGGCCTTAACAATGAGCCGTATAGAGCCCTCAACGAGAGAAAAATTCTATTGAAGCCGAGAAAGGTATTCCCAAATGTAAAATAAATAAACAAATATTGCAAAAGGAAATTATATTAACATAAAATTTCGTACTTGCATGCACTGACTACGGGTTTGGTTATACCCTCGTTGACAACCTAGAAAAGGAGTAAAGATAACAACAACACCTAGGATAGCTGTTCTTTTCCCAATATCCCTGTATAAGGTTGATGAATATGCCATATTCCTTCTAAATACGGCTTTTTTTTTGGAAGTCATTGAATGCTCCATTTCTTAACTAAATAAAATGAATAATATAATGTTTTCACTGTTTTTGGTTTTTATTTAATACTTAAATAGCTATTTAGATACACTGTACCAATAGTGCTTTAACATTTGGCACCCATCGTCTCTGTTTACAACTAGAACAAAATGTGGTCCACATCTCCGAATATCAATCAGAATTACCCATGCTAAATTTTGGTCCCGCGAGGTTGATGTTGAATTTTACAGCAATTTTTCTGTTTTAACTGAAATACATTATTTTGGAAAAATAGTCAGGAATGAAGCAGACATTTGAGTCATTGCTTGGTGGAATTAGATACGACTGTCTCTAGGAGACAAGTTTTGAAAATTTAGGTGTATAATTGTTCCTGTGGTCTTTTATTTTTATTGTATGGTTTATTTGGTAAATGTATAGTCAAAATAGGTTTGAGGCTGATATTGCTGATCACTTTGTTCATTTTGAGATACATTTTCTATTTTTTGGAATGAACATAAGGTGGCATTTCAGCTAAAAAATTAACTTCAATTGTGAAGCTAGTTTACGTTTCTCTAGATATAAGAAGATGTGATATGAGTGCCAATGAGACAGTATGCCTTCTAAGTCACAATTTTTAAAATAAAAACCATTATAGGTCAAAGTACGGTCTTCAACACAGAGTCTTGGTTCACACCAAACAGTAAGCTATAAAGTGTCCCCAAAATGACTAATGTAAAACTATTCAAACGGGAAAAACAACGGTCTAATCTATATACAGAACTAGAAACACTTATGAGTGACATCAACAATTGACAACAAGGAACATTAAAAGATAACAAAACCTTTGAACAGACTTATTAAGAAGGGATATACTTACAATACTGTTGTCAGGATGAGGTCATTAAAGTTTGCATATTTTGCCTTTAATATTGATTCACTTATATGGTCTTTACATCGGAATTAAACACATTTATTTAAAATCCATTTGTTGGCATGACACGGGTTATGTTCTTCTCTTAAATATTTTGTGTGTATAATACTGAACCCCTAACGGAAGTTGCCTGGTATTCCTATGATCTTAATCTTTCAATCAGTTTAATTGAAGTATGGAGCTGGCATGTCAGTAACTGCTAGTAGTCTGTTGTTATTTATGTATTATTGTTATTTTGTTTATTTTCTTTTGTTACCTCTTCTGACATCGGACTCGGACTTCTCTTGAACTGAATTTTACTGTGCATATGGTTATGCGTTTACTTTTCTGCATTGGCCAGAGCTATAGGGGGAGGGTTGAGATCTCAAAAACATGTTTAACCCGTGTGAATGGTTTTACACTAGTAATTTTGGGGCCCTTTATAGCTTGTTGTTCGGTTAGAGCCAAGGCTCCGTGTTGAAGGCCGTACATTGACCTATAATGGTTTACTTTCTTTTAAATTGTTATTTGGATAGAGAGTTGTCTCATTGACACTCACACCACATCTTCCTATATCTATTATCCCCACCGTATTTTCTCGTCTGTCCCAATTCAGGAGCCTCTGGCCTTTGTTGGTCTTGAATTACTTTTAATTTTAGTTTTTTGTGTTTCAGTTGTTTAGCATGACGTCCATTATCACTAGTATATATCTATTTGTTCAGGGGCAAGCTAAAGGACGCCTCCGGGTGAGGGAGTTTCTCGCTGCATTGAAGACCTATTGGTGACCTTCTGATGCTGTCTGTTCTATGGTCGGGTTGTTGTCTCTTTGACACATTCCCCATTTCCATTCTCAATTTTAGAAAAGGGTATTGTCTATTTAAAATTATTTTGTCTGAAGCTGTCAGGGAGAATTATAAAATCCTTGACATAAAATTATCCATATTGAGTCAGAGACGGGAGGTCGTCCCATAATGCCCGCCCCTCCTCCGTCTCCAAAAAAAAGTAAACAACACTAAAATCTTATTCCGACATTACAGATGGAATTTTATTTCATTCACGTGATTGAGGTCGGAGTGTCTCGGTGTGCGCCTTTTCCTAAATTCCTTCTTTTTTTTGGTTCTCCAGATCCCACCTTTGTTGTCCCCTTGATTTCACAACCCGCATTTTTATAATCCTATATCCAACATCCCCCCTTTTTGTAACCTCAACAACACCCCTCTATATATTCAACTTCGAGGGCTACTTGCAAGATTCATTTTGATCAAGATGGATTTTATGCCCAAAATGATCAGCCTGATATGGAACACGATTAAAGTTTCGTGATCCCTGTAAAAAAACAAAATAGTTGTGACTCTCTGTTTACATAACAAATATAAAATGGGAGCAAACGAGCTACACAAAAAATAATAGTATCAAAAAAGAGGCAATATCGATAAATGTTTAAATCAAATTATTTAAAAATTTTCAAATTACGACAAGAGTGCACACGCTGAAGTCTCTCGCCTTCTTTACCAATCATTGATATTATGTTGAGGGGGTCGCAGGGGTCCTGATTCCGAAATCCCGGGCTTAAAAACATGAAATCCCGAGGTCCCGAATTAAAAAAAAATCCCTTAACATATCAATACCGAAGAAACGTTGAAATTTTATTTTTTCTGAGTTTCCCCAATAGCAAGTGCAAAAAGCTTCACCAATTGATACATGTACATTTATAAAAATTCAAATATGAATAGCATGTATGGCACATGAAAATATATAAAGCTGCCGCGCGCTCTCCGTTTATTCATTTACTCAATTCGTGAATAGCTTGCTTTGTAACTGAACTGACAAATACTAGTCTTTGTTTTATTCATAATTTCATAAAAAAAAAAATGTGGTATGTTTGCCACAGAAACATTTTTTCCACAAGACATTAAATGATGATGAAGTAAGCAAGTATAATTCATAGTAGTCTTCAACATTGAGGAAAACCAATACCGCACAGCAAGCTACAAAAGAATCCAAAATGAAAAATTAAAACAATTCAATTCATTCGAGAAAAAATATCTTTACGGCGCAGATATAGAACTCTTAGGGATTAAATCGTTTTAGGTGCACAACCAAATTCCAAGCGAATAACAACCTATAAACCGTCATGTGTCTCAGCCTACAAAATCAGTCAGTACAATTGCAATCGATTTTGATAAAAAAAAAAAAAAAAAAAATATACTGTAATTTTATTATCGATACCTGTTAAGGATTATAAATCAATTCTGTATCAAATATATCGACAGTTATGATTTTGTTATCAATTTTTTTCTGCAAGTTAGTATTCTCAGCAGAATCTCTATTAAAACTATGGCTTTATAATTCTCTTCATACCTTTTTTTCTATTACATCGCAACACGACTATTTGATATATACTGTTATGAACAGAAAAAGATGTCGCCTACACAGCATCGAAATAACAACCCAACTAAACACACAACCAAAAGTCCCTTGGAAACACTTTTATTGTATTCAACAGAAGACAGGTGTCTCTATATATATATTATGTCAACTTCCGAATCGTCTGAAAGTATGATATACCTTCAGAAACTATCAAGTTATTTTTGAAAGTCACACTGGAAGTGCATTTGCTTGCACAAACTACTTTTAAACAAGGTTAAGTACTATAATAGAATAAAAAAAAGAAGAAGCTGGTAGCCTTATAAGTTCGTTTTGTATATATTTTTTTTTATTTACGTTAATGAATATGTTTCGGAATTTAATGTGACGTCCATTTTCGATGAACTAGTACACATTTGTGTAAAGGGTCCATCCGTGTTCCCGATTTTCTCGCTGTATTGAAGACCCACTAATGGCCTTGGGCTGCCTTTGCTTTTTGGTCGGGTTGCTTTCTCTTTGTCAAATTCTCGTTCCTATTCTGACAACAGAAAGGAAAGTTTTTTTTATTTATAACTCAGGGGAAAGTAAAAAGTATGAAACAGTTGATTTTACCCTACAGTGGTTAAAGTTCCATAACTTTTATATATTGTTACATAAAAAGGAGAGCAATGAAAGCTATGCTATCAAGTTTATAAACTTTCTGCCATTTACATTTCGTTAAACCTTGCACAATCATGTTTCCGTAAGCGTATCACAAAATGATATGAAACAATATTCCAAATCATCGTTCCCTGCAGAGAAATGATAATTATAAAAAATATGAAAGGAACATTAAATACGTTTATAACAAATAATTAAGAGCTGGATTGATTGACTGTTGGTTGCATTTGCTATAATAGATAGACGAAGCGAAATAAACTAATTATAACTTTTAGTTTGTTATCATCATTATTATCAGATGAGGCTTTAGATAAATTATCGTAATGGCCATTCAGTTCAAGCAACAAGCTAAAGGAATTATAGGGAATCAGCACGAACAAACCCAAAAATTCGAAACAATAAAAGAAACGAAAAAAACCACGGTCACGATTTTGATAAAACGATGAAAAAATTATTTATGGCTGACAGCAAATTGAATAAGGACCACAACTGTAATACACTTATACAAATATACAAATTAATAGCTTGGGATACTAGTAGGCAGGTACAGAAAAGAAAGTTACTGTTTTAGATTATTAGTAGGGTTCAAGTCTTTGTCATGCCATTTGGGAGTAGTAAAGAACGCTACCAAGATAATGATATAGAAGAAAAAAGCGACATGACTCGATAGAAGACGATTTTTACACACACACACAACTTGTACATTGACAAAAGATTTATCTATTAAATATTTACTTTTTATTTACCTTTCTTTTGACTAGCAAACAAAAATTAAGGCTAATCAAAAGAAATGTTTTATGTCCCGAATAAGAGGAAAAATCCAGGACCGGTCATGGTAACAGTCACGAAAGCAGAAGGAATGTAGGATGAAAAATTTCAATCCAATAGTTTGGGGTGGGAGAGGGGGAGGGGTTGTAAAATTGCTGCGAGTTTTGTTTATCCAAAATCGATTTAACATCTGTCCATATTTTACAAGCAATTTTTCTCAAATTAACTTTAGAAAAAAAGGGGTGTCAGTTAAAAAACTATGAGAATCAAGTTTTCTTTTTTTTTATCCTACATTGAACTTTTGATATCGTCCCTTACTTCTTTTCTTTGTGGAAGCGTCGACCATGTGCATTATACGCTGTCATCATTGCAGAAGTTGAAAAACTATGTATTTCTGTTGGTGCCCCCCCCCCCCTTTTTGTGGGGAAAAGTTGGTTGATTATATAGGGAATCACTAAAGCAGACTGGAGCCTTCCCCCTTGTTGATCAGTCAGTGCCCCCCTGATGAAAAGTTCTTGACCCGCCACTGCTATTAGCTGTCGCTAATGTTTTACCAACTCTAGCCTCAGACACGTTGATTCCTTTGCTTGATAAATGGCCTGTTATCATTTTCCGACCGTTTGTGAAAATAACACAAACTTTTCGCACATCACATTGTAAATGTTACTACAATGTACTAGTATATGTTCCATGTACGTGATGCATATGGCTTTGAATACGTTTGTGTCGATCAGTGTTTTTTTTTTTTTTCTTTTATTTCAAAAGAATATTGTAACTGACTGAGACCCATTTTTTGTGTCGACATATTTGTCCTATAATACTCGTTTTGCTTTCCCATATTAAAGATGTAAAATCATATTTAATAGAAGGTAATATAATGTACATAAAACAGAACCTCATAGGAACTGTTTTATGTTTGTTGAAATACTATTCACATAATTATGATATAGTCTTTGCTACATTTTGTTTCGGTAAAAGCAAATATTAGAAGTCATTCATCCATCGAAATATACATTTACCACACCTACATGCAAGTTACATTCAAGTTAATTTCATATTTTCTTTTATGAGATACTGCTTATTTGATATTCTGCGACAGAGAATTGTGAAGATGATAAGCTTGGGAAAATTGTGTGTATTAAACAGATTCAAAATTAGGAAATGCTGTACAATGCAGAAAAATACAAATTTAAAAACAAATACTAGCGCAGTTATCAGAATAATATAACATCTACACCCATCCATCCCATCCCCTCTCCACTCGCGAACCCTGCTCCTTGAGCATGTACAGAAACTGACATGGACACTATCTATTATTCTAATATTTTCCCTTCTTTCCTAACATGTTTGAAACATTCAGCCACGATATGGTTTAATGCTTCTTCGTCTACATCGCATCGCCTAGTAATTCCATTTTCAGAACAAAAAATGACTTATTGTTCGCGCTGATGCATGCTTGATTCCTAAAGAAGTCAAGTGTTGAGAAATGTCTTTGTGTGTTCTTCCGTCAAGTATCATTTGTTGAATCAAACATCAATGGTCTAAAAGTTCTACCATCCTTACAACATGTACATATATGTGACCAAGAGACTTTTTCACTTCGAGAGAACTGCATTAAAGATTTTGACCCCGACAATTTAAAGAAAGAAAAGACAACGAGAAACAAACTTCAGATAGATAGACAGATAGATATATACAATAAATGACAGATTGATAGATCGAAAGATATATATGAACATGTAGCTACAAAGACGACTAGGTATATAAACATAAAAGAAAGAATGATTTTTTGTGGTGATTATCGTACTTGTCAGTGTACCATTCTTGTACGGAATTTGTTGATACCACACATAGTTCACACACACACACAGTGACACACACCTTACAAGATCTTCAAGATATATTGCACTTAACACAAGAAAGAAGAGAACGGAAATAGTAAAACATTTATTAAAAGTGTCAACAATTGAATCATTAGAAACGCCTATATTGAAACAAATTACATTTCGTTCTAAATATTAAACATTTAAATATTGAACATTTGTCAAATTTGAATATTGCACAGTAAAATGAAAAATGAAAAATTTAATCATTTTTCATTTTTCAATATTTGAAGTAAAATAGAAAAATGCTCCACGCTAGAGCATTTTTCATTTTTCAATATTTGAAGTCAAATTGAAAAATGCTCCATGCTATGTTTTGTTTTCTAAAGCAAGCAAATCCAAATGTTTAAATATATTTAAACTTTTGACAAAATAAAATCATTTTTAACACAAACTTATTGTTATTTGTTTCAATATCTTCGTAAAATCAAAAATACAATTTCATGAAAATAACAAATTTCAATTCTCATAGAGAAAATGGTTTTCAAAAGTGATTTCAATAGATTTCAATAGATTTTTGTTACATTTTTCAAACCAACTACATTTAAAATTTGCTGAGCAATTTGAAAATTTATTTTTCATTTTAAAATGATAAATGTTTGTCGTAAATGTACACGGACGCACGTTGAAGCATTTTTCATTTTTCAATTGTTAAAGGCAAATTGAAAAATGTTCCACGTTGGTTGTTCATTTTAAAATGATAAATGTTTGTCGTAAATGTACACGGACGCACGTTGGAGCATTTTTCATTTTTCAATTTTTAAAGGCAAATTGAAAAATGTTCCACGTTGGTTGATAATGTTTTTTTGGGGTAATAATCTGCTTTATAACCCTCTCAGTTACATGTATGTGTTTTTTGTATGCTTCATCACAATGACAAATAAATGTTGTAGAAATACATAAAAGTAAATATTGCAACATAATCTACAAGCCTCTCGATTTTCGGTAAAACATTTTTTTCTAAAAGGACAGTTACTTGTGTTATCTCGAGTTTCGAAAACAACCTATCTCGGTCTTCAACATGTTTAAATCCCTAAGACGACAATGTGACACTGTATTTAATCCTCAATATTAACCCGTAGTAATTTGATGTGTAAGATGTAAAACTTGAACTACATGTACTTAAATTATATTTCAAATAGGAGATGTATATATAAATGTATATTAATCATTGATAATATATCATGCATATCTGTGTTAAACATAAATATATGAAGAGGGTTGTTTCCCAATAAGCAGTACTTTACCAATAACAAAGTCGAGCTTATTATAATCGAAATTCATGTCTAAGTAAAGATACAAATTACTTTACTATTGTTACATATCAAATTTCAACAAAATGTTTAATTAAACATGCATGACATATATGTGTAAAGAAATGATGTTTAAACTGATGCTATCCTTTAGTTACATGACCTTTAATCGTTTCTGTTGAATTTAGACAATAAAGCGTGTAAGTCACGTGTGTCAAAGGATATTTAAAGAAAGTGTAAACTATCGAAGAACGAGATCGATAGCAAAGCACAGTTTTGTATAATTTTGCACACTTTTCGCCTTGTATTTGCTAGGAGAAGGATACCTATATTCTGCTATGAATTATGTGCCATCTTAAAGAAATAATATCTAGGTAAACATA